>VWZY01013326.1:117897-154678 GCA_013399075.1 Chloroceryle aenea
CTGTTTGCTCTTCGGTTTCCCCCCCCCCCCTTGTTTGCAAACTAAGAGGTAGAAATTCTCTCATTCTGCCTGAATAGAGAAAGTCATTCTTCCTCTGACTATCCCACATCTTCCATTGTCGAACTTCAGGGATAGGCAGAGGTTTTCATACTGTTACCAACTGGTAGGACAGATGAGCACAGCCATATACTGCTAGGAAACTTCTGTACCTAGTCTCTCAAAAGACAGAGCTCAGTGGCTTTCTCTGCCCCTTCTGATTTACTTACCTAACTGAAAAGCATTCCCTAAACTCGTTGCCTGATAGGGAATCTCAATTCATACAAAGGAGCTGGTGGAGAGTAAGTTTTGTAAATAGCCAGCAATTAATTGCAAGGAGACTGGAAAACAAATTTCTATTCAGGGTTAGGGTTGTCCTGTATCTAAATGCACTGCACACTTTGTAGCTGGGAGCAATTTGCTTGTTGCCAAGACTACTTTGAAACTAGTGTTGCTGAATAGATGCCACTTAAGGATTTTGCTGAACTCACTGGGTGTTTGAGAGGATCATATAATGGGAATAAGATCTATGCTATGGGGTCTGTTTCTGCGCCAGATTTAATAGTTGAGAAAGGGATGAAAAGCACTCAGAGTTGTTGTTTTTTCTTGAGACTTCCTTTTTTTTTATTCCCTGAAATAATACCATAAACAGGGTACACATTCTATTTCCAAGTCTAACTAGTCACTTGGACAAAAAGAACATTGAAAGAAATAACTAAAATTCCCCAGGAGATGCCTGGTGGATGCTCTGAAGCAGTCATTCCCAAACCTTTTTTGTTCATGCACCCCCTCAATAAAAAACTTTGTAAGCATGCATCTTCAATGCTTAACTTATATAATCATACTTCTGTGTACTACTGTACTAACATACTATGTGCATCATAAAACATGCACAAAAACAAATGAAAAAAAGAATTATATAAAGTGAAATAGACACAATTAAGTTTTATTTATTAATGGCACAAAAAGCATTTTCTTCCTTCACAGCCAGGGGATTGGTACCCTGGGGTGCAGACCCTGCACTCCACATTGGAGATCCCTGCTCTAGAGCATGCATACTCTTACTAGTTGTGGTGTTGTGATAGTGTTTGGAGCTTGAAGGTCTTGGCAAAAACTGCAAGGAAAGTGACTCCAGTGATCAGTTGGGGCATTCATCAGAGCTTTGGGAGGCTGCCAGCTCCTTGCACTTACAGAATTTTTGGCTGTTTGCCAAAAGTGAGTGACCATTCCAGCACTGAAACTGATAGTATTTCTTGTCTGGTAGTAGTAGTCCTTCACCTTTATAGCCTGGTGGTTAGTTTGTTCTTCTAGTCCAGCAAAACTTGGGAACTGTTTGGCTTCCTCAGCCTAATGGCATTCTTGCTGATTCACCCTGCCTAGCTCTTCTTGTTTCTACCTTTCTCCTCATACTGCTCTGTTGAAAACTGTCATGCTCACAAATGGTAGAATCTTTATCCAGCATATGGTAGGATCCTTCTATCTAGCATAGGCTGCCAGGGTGCTTTTGCTATTTTTAAACAGACCGACTGAACACTGCTCTTTCTAACTGAGGAAAAATGAATACATTTGAAAGCTGATTTTAATTCTATATGAAGTGGTGGATGGCTGAAACAAGTGTTGAGCTCCGTGAAGTATTCTACAGCCCTGGCTGGCCATGACAGCACCCAGCAGTGCCTGTGTCTCAGCACTGGTTTCAAGTGAAGGATGCTGTGTGGTGGTGTCAGCTGCCTGTTTCAGCCACAAGTATTTTTGCCTGCTTTTTGCTTTTAATATGTCATTACACGTCCACAATTTGTTTAACGAATTGGCCTTTTCAGAAGAGGTTTATAGAATCAGGCAGCCCTGGTAACAGCCATGAAGTAAAAAAGAGAATCGGTTGTTACTTTTTTAATCTTAACTGTGGAAAAACAAACTAAACTTTCAGCTGTGATCTCTGGAGCAGGTGCACAAATGCAACACCTGTGACTTTGTTCAGTAGCTGAGCCTTGACTGGTCAGCTGGGTTGAGGTCAAACTGTGACCTTCCCTAGATGTTTTTCCATTAACACTTTCAGAATAGCTTGCTTATTTCTTAGAAGTAGATGCACTGCTTTGGGTGGCGGGTGCATGTTAGTCAGCAGTGCTGTGAGAGCAAGGCTGGGAGTGATCACCCCTCCAGTCACCTTACTGGTCACCACTGCAGCCCCATCTGCCAAACTCAGAAGGAAGTCCAGAAGCTAAGAACAGTTAAACTAATATTTGTTGTTGCTTTAGAGCTGTTTTGGAACCAGTGTTTTGAAAAGTTATTCGAGTACAACTTCTTAATAACAAAGCTTGTTCCTTCAGAGGGAATATCAATGATGCAATAGAAATGAAATAGGTTTATTTACTTTCAAGGAAGAAGAGCAAACATTTAATGAGCTCTGCCTTATGTTGCTCAGCTATCTCTTGTCTTTCAGTTTGGTAAACCTTTTGGTTTGCAAAAAAAATAAACAATAAAATTGTTCCTTGTGTCCCTAGATAGCATATACCTGTTCATATTTGACTTTGTGTGGTGTTTTTGTTGTAAAGTCAACCTTCCACAAATTGAAATCATGTAGTGAAGCTTTTACCACATAGCTAGAGTAGGGTAATAGCAAACAGCTAGAACAGCTAATCATCAGGCACACAGGCTGACTCTGAGCAGATGAAACCACACATTCTAGCTGGTATAGCTGTTAACAAGAAGATTGTTTGTTGCTGTAGTAACAGGTACTGCATAAGTACTTTGTCTATGTTAGTAGCAGCATACAAGGTACTGGTTAGGTTAAGGCTGTGCTGCTTTTCCTCCACTCCAGAAACATGTCTGAATCTCTTGACAAGCTCTAGAGTTTGAAGCTGTAGCAGTGGCCTGTAGTTATAGATGAAAATTAATTAGGATAGTAGAGTGCAATTTGTGGGAAACGGTGAATTCAAATTTTCCTCTCTGTTTCAAAACAGAAAGGACCAGCAAGGATTGTAAATGCCTATGTACTTCTACTGTATTTTAAAACCAAGCTCTGTTGATGTGTGTGTGTTTTGTTTCCCAAGTTGTTTGTTCTTAGGCTGTCTTGGTTGTAACTTGCAGGGTTTGTTTCACCTGGGGGGCTCTTTGCTGTCTCCAGTATTTTTTCTGAAGGGCTCTACATGCCTTTATTTTTTGGACCTGTAGGGGACAGCTGCTTACTCTCATGAATGTTCTAGATACTTTTTAATCTTGTGTCTCCCAGCAGTCAAACTTTTTGAGCTTTGTATCCTCTTCAGATGCTCAACAGACTGTCTCAGTTACACTGTCAATCTTCTTGTCACCTTACTTTTGCAGCTTCACTTTTAAGTCTTACTGTTTTTTCTGGGTTTTTATTATGCTCTTAAAGTTGATCCCCATCCTTTCACTGGTTCTAAAGGTTATACTCCAAATAACAGCATGGAAGTTGCTTTCTGGAGTCTGTCTTCCAAGATGAGCCCTTTCATTGCAAGTCATCTGCAGTTGCTCTGTTACAGTAATAGTCTTCTAAAGTGATGAAGTGTTATGTTTGTAGTTTGTCACTTCAGAAATTACTCCTCTCTGGTAAGATAGGATACTTGCATGAGGATGAGAAGTATGCAAAAAAGTGTGTCAAATGCCTGCAGAAAGTCAGCAGGGTTCTATAAACTTCTGGAAAGTTTTGTTGGTGTTCAGTATTTGTGCAGGTAGTCTTGAAGAGCTAACCATAGCATCCTAAAGGGTGTATCTCATGTACAGGGCTCTAACTTCTTCAGTTTAGGTACTTTTTCAGGACCCAGTGCAGGTCTCAAGCCTATCCACACCCTACCACTGCTACAGGGCATTGCACACCTCAGTCCCAGGAGGGGGGTGCAGTAGGAGGTAGCAGCAGCTTTGCTCAGTCATCTCTTTATACTTAAAGCTTTCACTTCTGGAGAGGGGGAGGCTTGTAGCATCTTCTTTCAAATGGAGGGGGGAGGTTGTTTACCTAAATGAGGTGGTATCAGATCCTGATGACTGGGGACAGTCACACCTCATCTGATGATTTTAGAGGCTTTCAGTTGGGTTGCTGGTACAAACCAAGTAATTTGATCAGTTATATTAACAAAGAAAATAAGAGATGCAGTTCTGCAGAAGAGTGGTGAAACTGTCATAAGCTTTTTCTGATTATCTTCCCTTTGTCCCCCCTATTTCTATAGGTCTGTGTCTAATAGCCTTTCTTTTTTACCATTTCTTGTCTTTCTAGCCAAGTACCATATCATGGCCCATTCGGGTAAGAAAAATGACAGTCTAACAAGGCTTGCAGCTCTTAAACAGTGTCTTAAAGACAAACTAATTTCTCATAGTCCTGAAGATAAAGGTTTAAATATGCTGGTCAGGCAAAATGATTTGGCATTCTATAAAGAGTAATGTATAGTTTTGAGTGGGGTGGTATTAATGTAATGTTGTGGTTCTTAACTGGAGGAGTTTATACTCAAGCTGATTTGGTGATGAAAAGCCTTGGGTTCCATAGGCCCTTTTCACTTAATACATACCTTTTCAAGTAGTTTATTTGGACTGGAACAGTTTGGAGTGTATAGTCATATAGAGGATTGATTTGAGATTTAAAAAAAAAAAATAATCCCAT
This sequence comes from Chloroceryle aenea, assembly GCA_013399075.1. Classification (NCBI taxonomy): domain Eukaryota; kingdom Metazoa; phylum Chordata; class Aves; order Coraciiformes; family Cerylidae; genus Chloroceryle; species Chloroceryle aenea. Next base: position 122,540 of record VWZY01013326.1, read on the forward strand.
TTGAAGTACTATTGTGTTGACATAATGTAAGGAAGAAGAGGGTCATCTGTGAAACATTTGATTCTTCCTGACAGCACTAACGAGGTCTTTCTGAAATGCATTGAGACTGGAGTATTTCAGAACCATGGTACAATTTTATAGCTAAACCTATTTTTATTTTTGAGAAAATTACTCATGGAAAACCTTTTTACTAACTTAAAACCCTCTTTTCTAGATGAAGAGGGAAATCAAGATGAATCACTGGAGTCAAAGGTGAGGAAATAAGTTTAGTCATTCTGTTTTTCTGGTGGAGTGAAAATAATGGCCTGAAATTCAGAACTGTGATTTGGTTCATGTTTTAAACTGTTCTATAGCCCTTGCTGTGTCATTAATTCTTCTGATGCACAGAAGAAATTAATGTTGTTACATCTTTGGAATTATTTTTGAAGAAAAAGTCAGTGAGAGCTGACAGAAATAGCTCAACTTCTGATGTTACTGTTTAAGCTTACTATGTTAACTGTTAATTAATCATACCTCTAAAAAGTATTTTTTGCCAGCTGCTGCTGTTCTGTTTCTAATCTTCTAAATTATGTGGCTAATTTCCTTCAGACTTTATCTGCAGAGGACCAGGTAAAGGACCATTCCACAGGAGCTCAAGTGGTAGCAGGTCAGATCTTTCTTGAACCAGGGAAATCAGACTCTCAATCAGAAGATGAAGAGAACTTTCAGAGTCAAGAGGAGGAAAAAGAGAATTCACTTCAAGAGTTGAACTCTCTAGAAATGTCAAATCTATTAAATAAGGATTTGGAAGAAGCAGAAATACAGAGTCCAGGTAACTGCTCACAGACCTCTGAACAAGTGGCAACAAAGATGCATCTGAATAACTTTGGCATGTGGATGAGCACATAGTGATTTTGAGTATATGCAATAACTAGTGTCTTAATCTTTCAGGAATGGAATGACAGTTGCTGCCTTTTTCTATTAAAAAAACCCAAAGTTTTCACATATCCTGTGATTGAAATCTGAGTGGGTTGATGCATTTGAAAGAGTTTTCCATAATTCTTATTTCCCTTTTGTTGGAAAGCTCTAACTATCAAATGGAGAAAGCCATGATTTCTTCAGATAAGACTTGAGTACTAAGTACACCAACACTAGGAGGAGAAATTGCATCAGCTCTTTTCCTGGAGAGCCAGTTGACAGGGAAGGAATAAACTGATGCAAAGACAAGCTTCCTAGGGTCACATCTAAATTGCGTGTGAACTTAAGTTGTTAAATGTAGGTAGACCCATATCTCCTTGTGTCTAAATTGACAGGAGATTGACATTTCTCTCTGGGCACCAAGAGAAATACACATTCCTTGACTCGCAGGTAGCAGTTGATAAGGAGCTGTCATAGCTGAGTACCCTTGCCTGTGCAGCAAACACTTTGCCACTTGGCCATAAAAAATGCATCCTTGCTGAAAAAAGTTCCATGGTAATATTAGTGCCTGTCTATGCTTTTCAACTGATTCGAATGTCGAGAGGTGCTATGAAATGAGCTTTGTTATATATAATCCTTCAACTGCCTAAAGCAGAACTAGTATAGAGCTTGTAAAAACTTGGTGATACAATTCAGAACTGCTGTTAGTAGGTGTGGTGGTGTACAGGAAAAAAGTGTATCAATTCCACTAGATAGCTTGCTACCACAAAACAGTGAGCTAAGAACCCAAACAGCAAGCACCATGTGTAGTCAGTGCAGTGTATTTCAAAAGTAAACTTTAAGATACCTTTCATCTGCAACCAGATGGCTTGCTTCCTGGCAGCTAAGGTTTTTAACTGCAGCTGTCAAAGTACTGCAGGTGACTTTCAAAACTGATAAAAGCTAAGTTTCACACAGTTTTTGAAACCTCTTATGAAGTAAATAAGGAGTGTGGATGGAAGGCTTACTGGCTTTATCTAAAAAGCAACTGAAGGAGAAGTATTTGTATTCTGTTGGGGGTGGGGGGGAGGAACAACAAACTGCTACAGGACAGCTTTCCTGGCAAACTTCCTAACTGAACAGGACAGGAATCTACCTCAGGCACAGATGCTACATCTCCTGAATGAGCTGCTGGTGACAGGACTACATTAAGAGGAATTCAAGCTTTTTTAAATACAGTTTGGTTCCTGTGTATGGTCGTGAGATTAGATGGGGAGAAAGAAATTCTTCAAGTTTCCACATGTTTTGCAGGATATTAATCAGAAAAAAAAATCTTCAGTGATCTACAATTATTACTACTAAAGCTTTAAACCTTCTAAGAAAAGTTGTCCTGTCCTCTGATTAGTGAGGAGGTCTTGTGTGTAGAGAAAATGGTAGCTTTTAGTTGTTTATCCTCTGTGTTGCATGTTTCTGTAACAGTCAAATAAAGTCAAATAACAGTCAAATAAGTAAGGACAAAATAGAATTATAAAATACCACATTTTATTCAGACATAGTACAACGTGTAAATTGCTATTTGCATACTGACAAAAAGTAATTGATCCTCTGAGTAAATTATTTGCATCTGTTTGTATTTATCATTCTTTAACTGCATGATGAAACAACTGTGGTAAGCGTTTTCTCCTGTGATAGCTTTGTGGTGTTGCTTTGAGGGTTAGTATGTGAGAAACAGCATCATGGTTGAATTTAGAGCTAAAAAAGGGCAAAGAGGAGAACTAGGGCAGAGTAATTTCGTAACTTGAGTGTACAGTGAACTCTCGTGTAGTGCACTTTGAGTGGTTTGTGTCCAGCTGTTTTCAATACAGGAGACAAGGTACTAAACAAGGCAAGTAAAACTTGAGAACTTAAGTAGTGTTAATATCCTGGATGTGGAGTTTGTTCAGACAGTAACGAGGTCCCATCAGGTGTAGCTCCATGTACCCTTAACATGACTTTGTGTTACTCGGTGGTTAACAGATATCTGAAATTATGCCAGGGTAATTGCATCTGGAGACATTAGTTTTGAATGCAGCTTCTGAAAATAACACTTAGGGGATAATTAACTTGAAGTGGTGTTGCAGAACATCTGCCAAGGAATCACACTATGAAGAGCAATTAGAACAGACTAATGCTGGAGACCTCCTTAAGCTTTGAAAAAAATCAACATGAAAATGTTTAATTAGTATGCTCTGTAGGCCTTACAATTATAGGGTCTAGAAAAAAGATCTAGTTTTCTCTAGAACCACTAGAATGACAAGCTTAACTTGAAAAAAGACTGCATAATTGACAGTCAGTTGCATGAGTTTGCAAATGTCTTCATATGAAGCTTATTTTAACTACTGTTTTCACTTAGTGAGAGAGAACCTTTATAAAAGGCTAATTGACATATCTTTGGTTTTTTAAAAAGATAATTCTTAGTCTTGATAGAATGTTGATTTTATTTTAAAATACTGCAATATTGGAATTAGTAACCTTTGAAGTTCTAGTCATAATAAATTATATATTTCAGTTGCATTCAAGATTACTTTGAACAAAAATATGTTGGCTAAGTGCAGGTTTTCAATATAAGCATATGCCACAGGAGAAAATAGCTAGATTCAGAGTGATTTCATGTAAGTCTTTTCTGCCAGTTGTATGTTCTAAGAGCACTTCCTGATGATATTCAAGTACCTTCAGTACTTTACATTTGGTGATGCAAGGGGTTCTGTCATGTTTGTGTCTAACTCTGGGGCTAAAATTAATATATGCACTGGAATGCACTTCAGGGGTAATCTTTTGTTTGAGGAAGTGAGCGTGGAGAAGAGAAAGTAAAAGGAAGGGCTGATGATTTTCGTTGGTAATAAAATTGTAGCTGACATTTGCTGTCTCTAAACAAATATTTTTTCTTAGAGCTAAGAAATATAAGAAACATACCTTTTGTTTAATATCCTAATTAAATGAGAATAGTATTTTTTGAAGTGCTGTTTTAGAAAAATATTTGGGTTTTTCAGGCTTTTGTAAATTTTGTAAACTGAAAAACTTGATTAAATGGAAAAAACTTGATTAATGGAAATGAAAACCAACATAGAAGTGATTTCCTATATGTAGTAGATTAATTTATGGAATAAAGGAAAGCTGTCTTAATTGCTGGGTATGCATTTTCAGTTCTGACAGCAATTGGAGGCACTGCAGATGGTGAACCTTGCCACTTCCCCTTTTTGTTTATGGAGAAGGAGTATGCAGAGTGCACTGCAGATGGGAGGGAAGATGGCAGGCTTTGGTGTGCAACAACCTATGATTACAAGAAAGATCAAAAGTGGGGCTTCTGTGAGAGTAAGTAACCTGGTGTCTTGTTCTTGTCGAAGGAAAGCTTTCTTAAGCTAGTCCCCGTAGTGCCCTTTATTTCACAGTCTAGAAGTCCCTGCCATATACTGATAGCCACTGTATGCTGTGATATACAAATTATAAAGGCAAAGTTCTCACAATGGAAAATGACAATGCAAATGTCACTCCCAAAGCTATTTGGGAAATCCTACAGTGGAGGCATCTATAAAGCTCTTTGCTTCTGGTGGTGAGGAAGCATTTGGTTTGACAGCACTTGAATTATACTCACTGACCTGTTGCACAAAGGCATCCCTTCTCTAGGAAACATCCTCCTGTAGGAGGAACCTTTCCTCCATTCTCTTCTTGCTTTGGAACAATGAAAAGAATATTTCAACAACACGTTAGTACGTGAGACATCACAGGAGAAGATTTGTCTATCTACAAATCCAACACCTCCTTTATATAGCTTTTTGTAATCCCTTGGGTTGTTTGTTGGTCTTCAGAAGCATATTTCTGGCTGTATTTTTCCTTTAGAACCAATAGGATTTTTGAGAGAATAGTCTTGAGCTGTGTAATTGGAGCTCTTATTGTACTTTTTTTCAGCTGAAGAGCAGTCTAATAGGAGAAGGCAGATGCAGGAAGCTGAGGATGTTTATCAGACTGGAATGAAAATCCTTAATGAAAGCAGTAAAAAGGCTCAGAAGAAAGAGTAAGTCTACCTTAAGTCACCTCCACAAGAGAAGAATGACATGTCATGCTGGCTTAACTGAAAAATAACTTGAATTAGTTGCCTTGACTTTGCACTTTACTGAGCTTAGCATCAAGCTATGCAGTGGTAGTACTGAAAATAAATAGTAATTTCAGGATATTTGGAAAAAACAATTTCTGCCTTCCTTTGTTCAAATCTACTAAAAATGGTGAAAGATTTCTTTTTTTAAGATGGATGTCATCAAAGCATTGACTTAATGCAAGATGGTGCTGCATTTCTAACCACAGCTTATATGTGCAACTGGAAAAAAATGAGGACATGATGGAAGATAATTGTCCTTTCTTAAATGTTTCTTACAATCCAGTTCTCATTCTGCTTCAAAGATTAAGTGGGAAAAGTCAGCATTTCTTGTCCTGCTCTGTTTTTGTTCCTGCTCTCCCATGTCTTCAGTCACCATAAAAATAGTATTAAACTTAATCCAACCAATTGTTAAGACTCTTATTAACATTGTATGAGAGAAAAGGGTAATGCTTGGAGACAAAACAAAAAGGTCTGATCTGTTCAGGGCTGTTCACTTTCTGTGGATATCCAGTTACTGATGAAGTCATTGTCAGCTGCTCCTACAGTGCTAAGCTATGTTAATTGAGAACTCATTAGTACTCGTGTTGACATCTTCATCAGTAAGTGGTGACTTCAGGCTGCTGCTGCTGCTGTGAGCTATGTTAAACCTGTTCCTGCAGATAAGGGTGTGTATTTCTACTTTATGCATCAGGGAAACTGAAACACAGCTAGAGGTTGTCCAGCACACCTTGGCGAAGACAGAGACACAGTATCTGTTAGACTCTGACTAGTATGTTTTTGTGTAAAATAGTGTAGGGAGCATAAAACAACATCAGGTCTTTGTTCTCTGGAACACGTTACACTTTCTTAGAAGAGGAAATTATTTGAGGCGCCCTTTCTTCAGCTTGTCCTGAAGAAATTAAAGAAGTCTGAAAATGGAAGGGAGGAGAGGTAAAGAAAAATCTTGGAATGCTATGAAAGTTCCATGAAAAATCAAGCTGAAGCACTGTATTATGTTAAAGTTGCAGGGTTTTTAATTGCTAGGAGACCAGCTACTGTGAAATTACCTTGGAGGACTAATGTAAGTTCTGAGGCTGAACGAGAAAGGAGTGTTTCTGGAAAACTGTCTCATTGCTAACATGACTGTTCCATCACAAAATTGATCACATCTGCAGTTGTGTTGGACCCAACACTTGGTGTCTTCATTGGAATGATTCTGTACTCTACAAATCTGTACTCTACAAACTCCACAGTCTTTTTTTCCAGGCTTCTTTTATCCTCTGGCATGATCTGTGAAGCTGTCATAGTAGTGCTACTAGATACCTAGTGCAAGACTTGAAACAATCACAATTTGTAGCAACAGTTTTGTTAAAATTTTCTTGTACCTTAAAGGGGAGGAACTGCATACTGCTTTGCATATGGAATAAACTAACAGACAAACTGCATTTTAACGTTCATTCCTATGAGTTGTTGCACAGAGCTGGAACAAATGACTGTAGGTAGATGCTTTTGTAGAAAACAGAGGCTAAAACAGAGGAGAAACTCCCCAGAATCTTCAGGTTTATGAATTGAATCTTCTTTTTTGCCTCAAGGTGACTAAAATTCTTTTCTTTTAAGAGCATATCAATATCTTCTGAAAGCAGCTGACATGAATCATACCAAGGCAATGGAGAAAGTCTCTTATGCTTTGTTGTTTGGGGATTACCTGAAGCAGAACATCCAGTCATCAAAAGAACTATTTGAAAAGCTAACAGAAGAAGGTTCTCCTAAAGGACAAATGGTATGTAGGTCCTTAAATTCTACAGATTTTTTTATAGGCTTGTAAATTATTATATAGATTAGACTTAATTAAAAAAGGATGGCAGTCAGAGTGCCTCTTTTTTAATGTGTTTGAACTTGATGTGAAATATTGGATTTGGGCTCTGATACAGGAAATGTTACATCAGTGCTTGCTTAAGCACTTCCTACTCCTGACTACCCCTTGCCTTTACCTTTTTAAATGTAACCAGTGCCTTGCTTTGATCCCAAGATTGCCCCCCAAATGCTTCTGCTTTACCTGGCTTCTGCATGCTGCTGGCATCTCTGAGGGTGCCATAACAAATTTCACCTGCACCCTCAAGGCAGACACATGGAAGCAGGTTTTTTCTTTTGAGTTTAAAAAAAAAATAAATATTAAACTACCAGTAATATACTTGGTGGTAGACTTTTCATTGAATTTCTTATCTGACTAGAGTGAACTTTTAAGTGAAACAGTGGGTTGATGCCAGCTGCTTCTAGTAAGCAAATCTTCCCTGAAACTCCGTTTTTTCTTGCGGTTTGTGTGGGATGTTGTGGTTTTTCATCTGCTGGTTTAACTGAGATGGGTAGATGTATATACACACAAGTTTATAATCTAGTAAGTTATAAACCCCTAGGTATCTTAAACTGTTTTATGGAACAAGACTCACTTTTTCCTTGTGCCTTTGAACATTACAGAGTTGTTTATCTGTAACTGTTGACATGTGATGTCCTAAAATGTGGCTGTTATCAACTTTAATGTCTCAATATCTGCATAGAATTACTGTCTTGTTCTGTCTTGTATCGGAAGTTTCAGCTTCTTCAGGAATTACCCTGTTTCTTTTATCTCTTTGGCTACCAAGTCTCTTGCTGGTCCCTGTTTAATGTTGGAGTGCTGATTTGCCACAGAAAGCAGGCACATGTTGTCTCTAGAGGCTTTATCTCACTGAAGACCTTGGCTTTTATTGGTCTAGAATGCAATACTGTCTCCATCTGGTGATTTTTTTTTTTGGGGGGTGTGCTTTCAGAATTGCCTAGAATAGTTTTTAGAACACTAAAATATAGAAATAGAACTTTATCCTGTTATCTTCTGTGCTACTAGTTTCTCCTCTAAGCCACACAGCTGTAACAGGTGCTACAGATGGAGCAGAAATTATGTAAATGTTAAGAATAAAAATAACTTTTGAACATACCTCAGGCAAACAGCTCTGTGCATTTTAAGGGTTGATATTTATAGGCAAAAATGCAGCTAACCTGCAGCAGAAGAGCAAGTGGTAAATTTACTGTTAGGAAGTAAATCAAACAGTATGACTCTTGTAGAGAAGGTCATGGTTTGTGTATGCTTGCACTGGTATGAGACAGACAGGACACATGAATAACCTGCCAGATACTGCTGATCTTCACCTGAGGGTCTCTGAACTGGGATGCTTCTGTCCAGGACCTTTGGCCTACACTTTTATTCAGGGAAGCAGTAATTTCCTCCTTCACTCGATCCACTGGACTGAATTCTGACAAGATGTAGTTATGTTGGTGTCATAGGCAGGTGAACAATTCAGACACTTAGAACCTTAAAAGGGGGAAGGGCAGGCCTCAATATAGGAGGTACCAAAGTGAATGTAGAACTTGGAATATCCTTTGTTGTTAACTTCTTTATGCTTTTGTATTCCAGGGAAACTGCTCCTGGATTTTTCAAAGGATATGCTGACAGACTTTATTTTATTTCTAGGCTCTTGGATTTCTATATGCATCTGGTCTAGGAGTCAATTCTAGTCAAGCTAAGGTAATTTATATATCTTCAGTGTGTGCTATGGTATTTTATCTTGGAGGCTGATGTTAAATAACCAATGATTTTGTTTTAAGGCCCTGGTGTATTACACTTTTGGAGCTTTAGGAGGAAATCTGATAGCCCATATGATCTTGGTAAGTACAATACTTAAACTTTACATGTGCAAGAGTTGTTTTGTACTCTTAAATTTTGCATGTAAGACTTGCATTTATTTGAATATACTATCCAAGTATTAGATCATAATGCCCACACTGGGTGGACAAGAGTATTTTCCCCGTTGTTCCTTGTTAATTAAGGAACTGTTTGTTCATTTTAAGCTGTATACCACTCTGAATTTAGATGGACCATGTTCACATCTCTTAACTTAATGCAGAAGTGTCAGACTTTTAATTTTTGTAGGTTATTAAGAACTGTGAAAGCTGGAAATCTTTACAGAAGATGCTGTTTTAATCAGTTTTGTGAGATTTTAGATAAATCTTGTGCTACATGTAAGTAAAAGGCTTCAGGTGTAGTGTAACTATTTGCTTTTTCCTAAATAATATCTGAATTATATTGGCAGCACTTAACCTTTAATGGTATCAGTCAGTTGCTTTTAGTGCAGTCATAAAGGATTTGTGGCTTTTGTTTCACCTATTACCTCAATTCTTGCTTGAGTAATGTAAGAAAGCCTGTAACCTTGCCAGTGATGTGTTGTCCAGTAACCAATAGCCCCATGCTCTGTATTTTCACCTCCAGGGTTACCGGTACTGGGCTGGGATAGGAGTCCTCCAGAGCTGTGAATCTGCTCTCACTCACTACCGACTTGTAGCCAACCACGGTAAAAGCTTTTTACTAGGCTGATGCTCTTCATTTTCTATGTGTTTATCGTTTATGGGAAAGATAGGAGAAGGACTATAAACACAAGTAGTATAAAAATGAGAAGTTACAAGTTACCTGTTTGGGCCTGAATCATGATAGTCTATTTTTATCTTATTTATGTGTCTTTAATTCCTGGAGAGTGTCAAAGTAATTCCTTCTATCTGAGTAACTGTTGGAAGCTCTTCAGAGGTCTGGATTCACTGAGTTGCAGTGTAATATTTGTACTGAAGAAAACTGAAAATTTCTCTTCTCTGTTTTCCAGTTGCTAGTGATATTTCTTTGACTGGTGGCACAGTGGTTCAGCGAATTCGCCTACCAGATGAGGTAGAAAATCCAGGAATGGCAAGTGGCATGCTAGAAGAAGATTTGATTCAGTATTATCAGTTTTTAGCAGAGAAAGGAGATGTACAAGCACAGGTAAGACAAGGTTCACCTGATGGCATTCAAAGGTTTTCAAGAATTACAGGAGCAACTTTATGAAATATGGAAAGACACTGGAGCTGTAGTTTTCTCTTCCCCCCCAAATCAGCCTTGTTGCTATTTTCTGATGAGTTCTTGTGAGAAGGGGCTTATATTTAGTGTGCTTAAGGTAGATCTTGGACAGAAAATCCTTTGGGTGGTGGGTTTTTTGGTTTGATTTTGTGATTGTGTTTGTTGTGGTTTGGTTTTGAGGGTGTTTTTTTGGAAAATAAGTCCAAAACTTTACAACATGAGGATCTTTGGAAAGAGGATCTTGGCTTTCCCTAGGAACCGGCCAGACTAGTTTAAGGATAGCTTTAGAGTAAGCCTTGATCAGAGGAACTGAGCCTGACAGGGGACCTCACTTTCTCACTGCTGCTGCTCTTTGACTTCTGCAGGCTGAACCTTTTCTATGGGTAGTGCAGGAGGGGAGGACACCAATGTAGGAAAATTGTCATGATTCAACTAGGACGTATATGACTTGAGAATTGGGTAGGCAGAATTCAAATCAACAAATACTATTTTGTATCTGGGATAAATTTCCACTTGGCTAATGTTAAAAAGCAGGACTGTGCTGTAATTACTGAAGCAAATCTGTGCTTTAGGACTTTGTGACCTCTTTAATTCTGGTATGGTCTCTCTTTGTGCATATAACTATTTCACTGGTATCTCTATTACTGGAAAAAGAAAGTCCCTAAGGAAAAGTGACTTACTTGCAATGTAAAATTTCTTCTTAGGTTGGCCTTGGACAGTTGCACTTGCATGGAGGAAGAGGAGTAGAGCAAAATCATCAGGTACCATTTCTGTTTATCTCTGATGCATATCATGCTTGGTGGAGGGGGAGAAAGTATAGCCAAGATCACAGTGAACCAGAAATGGTTAAGTACCACTGCAAGGTATTCAGTGACTTCATTAATCATAGTCTTGTTCAGTAAAACTTTGTGACTAGTACATGGAGTTAGATTTCTTAAAGAACTAGCTTCAGATTAATCCTCCTACAAATGAGGAAGACAAAGACCAGGTTTTCATCAGGTAGTACATGAAACTGACTGGGCTTTTGCACATGCAGTAGAGTATGATGCACTGTGCGTGCATTAGTGATGACAGTCTAGTTTATGTGGCTTGCAAGAGTGTTTTGTTTCTGTAGACTAGAGTGCAGCTTTCAATGTTAAGGATATTAAGTGTGTATAGAAGATAGAACTGCTGATGTAAGCCAACCCAGCCACTGTGTATAGAAGTTAAAATAGCTAACCCCTTCTTAAAGTATGTACTGAAAAAGAGTAGAGCTGAAGATGTGCTGCCCTGAGGCTTATTTCAGACTCAGCTACCAGCCAGAAATTATTTCATGATCATCACATTTAAAATACCTTAATGGCTGCTCTAGAAGGGTTCAGAGTGGTATTAAGTGGTCAGAATGAGCATAATCAAGCTCTGTGTAAAACTGGACTATTAAGAAGTAGATTGCACCTAAACAGGGTTTGGAGGTACAGTAAGGAAGTAGGGTTCTCCTGTGTAGCTTGTGCATAGTAGTTGCAGGATTTCCCACAGATTCTGATTTTTGGAGTACACTCTCAAGAGAGATTGCCACTCTGTTCCAATTATAAGTGGGGAACCCTGTTACATATGTAAAATTAGGTCAGATTAATAACTCTTATCCTCAGAAGAACCTGGAAACTTGGCAACCAACCTACTCGCCTCTGCTCCATTTGCAAGAAAAGGCACTAAAATCATAGTGATGGTGACTAAAAGACTTGTTTTCTTCCCTACAGCGAGCATTTGAGTACTTCAATCAAGCAGCTAATGCTGGCAATTCACATGCCATGGCCTTTCTAGGAAAGGTAATATATGAAAATTCTTAAAGTAAGCAAATGGACTGCCTTTCAGTGATAAATTTCCTACTTTCTGATATCAGGTAGTCAAACTCAAGTGATGGAATATCTAAGTACTTCTGGTTTGCTACTGTTTTAATTGTCCTGCAAGATTTGGGTGTCATAGTCTGTCCAGTCTGAATTGTCAAAAGTTCCTCAAATAAGAGGGAGTAATTTTTTCTACATAGTACTTGAACTATATGTGTGGTGCTGGGTTTTTTGTACAGAATAAATGGTTAAATACATAAATGTCCCTTTTCTGAGGAGTTCAAACCTCAAGAGTAGGCCACTATGTTCTTTGATAAAGTGTGTGTGGAAAAGCTAGGCTTCTCAAAACTTTTCCTACTTGGAAATACTATGGAAGGAAAAGAGAAGGATCTCTCTATTATTATGCTGTACAGAGAAGTGAGGTATCTGAGTTGTCAGCAGGTCTGTATGTGCTCTGCACCAAAGCCTGCATCTGTCTGCAAGGTGGACATTACATCAGTTTTCTCAGATTTAAGTCCTTTTGGTTTGTTTTTTTAATCTAAAACATGATGGACAAGCTGCTGTTGGTGAGGTTAGTGTTACTGCTTAGAAAGGTATTTAGGTCACTTGACTGATATCTGGGTTGCAGGCTAACTTCACCCTGTGAGGAACTAAACCCTTATTACTCCATCTGAATACCCTCTAAGGTTAGACTGCAGTAAGCAGCCTCTGTAGTGCATCTTTTTCAGGCCAGAGGATGCAAAATTCATGTCCTTAGAGCATGAAAAACTAGCACAATGTGCTGGTCAAAGCACCTGTCAGTAGAAATTGCAGGTGCCTGTTTTCTCTGTGTGAGTGGTTCGTATCTAATAAACACTGACGTAAACAGGGTTTAGTAACCAATTTTGGGGTTGTTTTAAAGAAGTTTAACTGCCAATGTAGTTTGACTTCCACTGGTCCTGCAAGATTGTTGCCTGCTTGTGTGTTATTCATGGCATACTGGTAGAACTCAGAAGTATTTTCAGGAAAACATTAATTTTATGGGTAGTTTGTTCTCCATTAGAAAGCTAAACTGAATCTGAATTTTACAGCATGGAGATGTGTTTATTGCTTCTGGGCAAGTTCTTTAATGATTATTCAGTAGCACCATAGTTAAAATAGTCTAATAGTACAACAGACTCCCTCTCACATGCAAAGTGAGGATACTTCATGATCTTTGTGCTAAACTTTGTTCTTCAGTAATGCCTTTCTCCTTCAGATGTACTCGGAAGGAAGTGATGTTGTACCTCAGAGCAATGAAACAGCTCTTCAGTATTTCAAGAAAGCTGCTGATATGGTATGATGATCTGTAAGCTAGAAATACAACATTCACTAGAAAGTTGATAGCTTGGAAATACTGCAGATGCTTCTTTTTGTGCACTTCCATGTGCATACACCTCTTCCCAGTTTCTGTACCAGATTAGCCCATAATTACGCCCCGTGTGCCTGAGATGTCCAGTTGTCTCCAGTTCTGGTCATGGTGCTTCCTGAAGCTGTGTTCAGCACAAGGAGTCAAACTGTCATGAATACTGACATCAGTAGGAAATACTGTCCACCTAAATAGCTGGCAATGCTGTTAAATGTTAATTTTAATTTGAAGTTGTCACAGAAATTTACAGTGCACTGTTATTGTGTTATTTTGGTTCCGTTTTGTGGCGAGTGAATAGTTAATGTTCTTGGGTTTATACCTCTTATCACTCTGGAGTGTTTGGTTTTTGCCTGTAAATCCCTCATGTCTGGCTTTGATCTATCCCATTTGTACAGTTAAAGCATGAGTAGTCCTCCAGGGCAGATTTTTGGCATGTGAAACACAATAAATGAAGCTTTGAAGGGACTGTTAGATAAGTGTGTTCCTGGTTCTTGCATCCACAGTTAGATTGCTGTAATAAATCTCTCTCCTAGAGTAAGGATTTCTCAATTTGCTAGGGTAACCAACGTTTAAGCAAAGGTTTCTGATGTGCCCCACTGCCCTGGTATTGAAGGGATAGCATCCTGCATGCTTCTGCAGGGACAGTGGTCAGTAATGCAGCCCATGGGACAGCCACCCATCTGCCCTTAAATTAAGACAGGCTCTGAGTTCCTGGAGTTGTTTTGGGATCTGGAACATCTCATACTTGGAAAAAACCTGAAGATGAATAAGCTGTTAATGCCCCACCTTTCTATGGGTCTGGGTTCTACATCTCGTATGACACTTGGAAAGTGCACTCTAAACTTCCATAACTAGTGTTGGAAACTCTTTCCTGTTAATTACCAGTGTAGTTACTGGTAGCTTTACTCCCAAGATGCTATTTTATCCCTAAATAACTGCTGGGAACAAAGTTACAAAGTAAATCTATCTTGCATATTTAAGTGAATGATGTTAGACATAGCAGATTTGAAAGATAGAGTTGTAGGTTTTGCCTTTCTTCACAGAAGTGTTCTCCTGTGTTTTCAGGGTAATCCAGTTGGCCAGAGTGGATTGGGAATGGCTTACCTCTACGGAAGAGGTGTTCCAGTGGTAAGCTTTTGACAGTCGTCTTTCTACTCATAGGTGATTGTGTAACTTCTTGGTAACGGACTTTTTCTCTGGAAGGAAGTACTGTAGAAGACTTAATTGTGAAGACTTCTGTTAGACTGAAATTCCATGAGGAAATACATAAAAAACACCCCACTTCACTATGACGTTAGCAGCTATGAAAGGTGCCAAGTTCCCTCAAAGTTTGAAAATGCTGCTGAAGCTATTAGAAATGTATAGCAGAGTGATGCTTTGTAGGAGTTTTGAACTTGGCTCTAATTCTCTTGTGAAAGAAACCAAATTCTAACTGTCCCTCTTTTGTGTCTCTTGTGAGAGCAGAGGAGCACTTTGACAGTAACTATTCCTAGCAATGCTATATAGGAATGCCAGCTCCTAGATAGCTACAGACTTAAGACATGCCAATATCATTGTAGGCTTTTGTCCCCAGTTATGACCAGCTTAATATTTTAGCACTAGAACATCTTACTGTAATTCTTCTGTAATATAGCTCTGTCCTTAGACTTTTATGTGTGTGCATGTATTTTCTTTCTTCACTTAATTGTGGTGTATTGCAAGGCTCTAATGACCTGACCAAATCTTCTTGCAGAACTATGAGCTGGCACTGAAGTATTTCCAGAAGGCTGCAGAACAGGGATGGGTTGATGGACAGCTTCAGCTAGGTTCCATGTATTACAGTAAGTGGCATCTAAATAATGATTTGCTGGGTCTAAGCATCTGCCCTTTCAGGAACTGTGCACTAGGTGGCATTAGAAGTGTATATATGCTGCATGTAAAGTTGTCTTACTGAGCTGAATTTCTATTTTACTCTGTTTTTTCCTATGTTCTTTTTAATAATTTTAAAGATTAAGTCTATACTCGATTCACATAACTCTGCTTTTAGAAGGAATGAATAGTAAAGACTTGTTCCCTCTTTTAGATGGCATTGGAGTCAAGAAAGACTATAAACAAGCTTTGAAGTATTTTAACTTGGCCTCCCAGGGTGGCCACATTCTGGCTTTTTATAACCTGGCTCAGATGCACGCTACTGGCACTGGTGTGATGCGATCCTGCCATACTGCTGTTGAGGTAAGGGCATGCATTTGTAAACCTCCAAGAAAACTGACTTGCCAAAGGGTGCATATAACCATGTCAGCTTACATATGAAATTGCTCTTAGCTAAAATCCACTGGTGACTGCAGAGCCAAGGCTATCAAAAAGAGAAGTGATATATTACCCAACTCCACTGTATCTCAGGAGAACATTTGTCATGTTGATATACTGAGTTTGTATTTGCTTTGTTAACTTTGAAGAAAATCAAAATAAATTAATACAAAGCAAATGTCAGTATTTTAGTACTGATTCTTCTTTTAGTACTGATTTCTTCATTTAAACATGGGTTTAAATGTAATAAAAAGCTGATATTAAGAATAACTGAGTAATCATCTGAATCTTGTCGTGTATTTGCTTAATAACTTGTATCTTAAAGTAAGCCTGTCCTAAGCTGTGTCTATCAGGGTTTTTCCTGAGAAAGATAAACGCTTTGAACAGGCATTGAAATATTAAAGGCTTACTTCTTGCAAAACCTAGGTATCTGAAGTTCCTGACAACCAGTCTTTTCCCCCATTTTTTTAATTTTTATTGGTTTCTTTTTCTTCTGCAGTTGTTTAAGAACGTATGCGAGCGGGGGCGTTGGTCTGAGAGACTGATGACTGCCTACAACAGCTATAAAGATGGTGATTCAAATTCTGCCGTGGTTCAATATCTTCTTTTGGCAGAACAAGGCTATGAAGTTGCACAAAGCAATGCTGCTTTCATACTGGATCAAAGTAAGGACCTGTATTTTTTACTGAGAGCTTTGTCTGGGGCTGGCCTGCAGTAGCCCATTTAGTAGAAGACCAGAGTGACTGAAGACACAATGACATAGCTCTTGTTCAGTTAAAACTTCAGTGAGACTCTTGTCCTCTTTCCTGCTCTTCACGCTGGAAAGCAGACAGTTGTAATTTTCACCTCTAAGGATGGCTCTCTGGCCTAAAAGTTGTAATACACTTAAATTCTGACTTCCAGGATTAAACAGTAGAATAGGGAAAGAATGCTTTAGAAACTTGCACAGTGATGAAAATTACCTGGACTTCCTAAACACAGCTGTAGCTTTATTTTTAAACCTATGAAGTAGGAATTGTGTTAATTTTACTTTTGGCCTTCACTGTGGATGCAAGCTTCACTTTCCTTTGCTCTTTATCTTGTCATGTCTTTTCTCAGGACTTTTTTTCAGATTTTTTTTTTGTAGCTTTACTCATACCCCTCCTGAAGCAGGGATGAAGAGCTGGGCAGTTGATTGTTAGATTTGAAAAAAATCAATTGTCCCAGCTTTCTTACTGAAACTAGTTGGCTGGAAATTGGATTTCTTAAGAGTTTGAGGTCATGGAACAGTGGTACAATGGAAGTACAAGTGACAAACCTTTCCAGAAACTACAAAACCCAGTACATTAAGCTTGCTGGATCTCAAATCCAGAAATCCAAGTGTCTCATTACCAACTTTAGGGCTTTGTATCATAATATAAAAACTGGCTGTTGGTATCTGATAGGCTAATCTAACATCTTAATTAGGTTAATTAAGTTAAACATTACGTTAATAGTGTTTTTCAAAGTTGCCTTCATGACTCACCTTTAGACAAGCTACAGCAATGCTAGGCTTGGCTAGGAGTGCATTCTTGCCAAGAAATGCCATCTTTCCTTGTCTTAGAATTCTGATTGTCATTACTCAGATATCTCCAGTTGAGATGCAGATAGGAATTTAAAATTATTTTATGTACTCCATACAGAAAGTCTGTCAACTGAGACAGTGTATGTTCTCAGCTAAACTGTCTGAGCTTGGATACTTCAGCAACCTTCAGTTTGACGTGTACAAGTGAAATAGCATCTGAAGTAGATGTAGCACTCGTGTAAGATACACAGTCTCTGGCTGGTTAAGAAGTTTAAGCCTTTATTTTACTTGACTAATCTTGGTTTTCAGATGGTCAAACTAAAATAGCTCGCTGTGTGAGTGCATCTTTGTCAGAAGCCAAATGATGTGGGTTTAAGGCTTGCATCTTCTGTCACTCCTTAAGTATGCTTTAGAATCTGCTAGAGCAGGAATGGGAGAGACTTGGTAAGCAATATTTCAGGGTGAAATGACAGTTTCATCCTAGCTCTTATGTTGGCAGGTATGTGGAAAGACCATATAAATGAAAGGGTTTTTTACAAGTTTCAGATGGGTTAAATCTTGTTTGATACAGCAGAGATTGCTTCAAGTCATGTCAGCAGACTGATTATAAACATGGTCTGTTGGTTTTTTAGGTGGCTTGGGTTTGTTTGTTGTTTTATTTGTGTCTTGTCTTGTGTGCCTATACCATGCTCCTATTTAACTGAATTACTTTCTTCTCTAGAAGAAGCTAGCATAGTAGGAGAAAATGAAACCTATCCTCGAGCTTTGCTTCACTGGAATAGAGCAGCTTCTCAAGGTATGTCTGTACCTCACAATTCCACTTAGTTTATTTTTCACAGGAGCATTACTGTTTGATTTTGTGTTTCGTATGAAATGTTCAGAAGAGCTTACCTCATGTTCAGCTTCAGTTACAGCCTACCCAGGGCAGGTGCTGTTGTTTGTTCTGCTGTTCGCTCTGTCACTGCAGTACCCTTGCAGCTCTGAGCCATTCAGAGATCATGAAGATTAAAGCCCAAATGTACAGTGTGTTTCTTTTGCCATTCCTTGTGGAATTATAGAGCAATGCTGAACAGCATTAGGAATGTTTACACTGACTGTCCAGACAATAAACCCACTAGAAATAATAGATACCAAGTACTCTGTAGGATTTTAGTACTTCTCATCATTTCTAAGAAGTGCATTTCCCTATTCAAAGCAAGCATGTACCAGTGATGTAGAATGCCATCTTGATGTCCAGCCAAACCAAGTTTAAATTCTAGTGCTTGTGAAAAAGCAAAACTAAACTTAGTCATTCACTATCTCATATGAAAGGTAGAGATCTCATACTGGATACATCTACACTAATGTCTATTCTCTTTATCCTGAAGAGAAAATGTATTGTGCAAATGGAGCCTAGGAGTTTTGTCTAAAAATCTTCAGAACTGCCTGGCTTCTAGCAGGAGTTAGAAATTAAGAGGATGGAGTGGTTAAGTTTCATCATCCTTTAGTCATTGAATATTGTTATTTTTCATGTTTTCAGTGCTGCTGTTTTAAAAACAAAGCTGAAGACCTTAATGACCATAGAACAAATGTAAAGTTTTTCTGTAGTAAGTGACTATGAACAACACAATAGAGCTTTTCAACTGATGTCACTAAATAGCAGTAAAAATGTTGGTAGGATTACTGGTAAAAGGACTCCTGAAAAAAAAAATAATTGGTTGCATTTTGGTTAGCCAAACACAAAAAAAAATCACAAACAAAAAAGCTGTTTGTGAGAGAGGAAAGAGAAATAGTTTGTGCAAACTATTGAAAGTAATACTAATGCTGTTACTACTTACTGCATCTTTAGATGAAACTAAAGGACTTTCTTTGCCTAGCTACTTTACTTTTGTTGTTGTTTCTTGTTTTATAGGATATACTGTTGCAAGAATTAAACTTGGAGATTACCATTTTTATGGTTTTGGTACTGATGTTGATTATGAAACTGCATTTATTCACTATCGACTGGCATCGGAGCAACAGCACAGTGCCCAAGCCATGTTTAATCTGGGTTACATGCATGAGAAGGGATTGGGCATCAAGCAGGTAAGCTGTAGGCTGATAGAATCTGAATAATCTGAATCTCCAATAGCTAATAGTATACCCACTGCACATTTTCCTCTCTGAGGAAACGAGTTCTGGATAGGGAGCCTCATTTCATGAAGATGGGGAAAAAAGAATGCCATGTGCTTGAGTAGTGCTTTCAAGACTTTGGAGGTGTAACAAAATTAAAGTAAACCAGTTCCAGTTTGAGACTATTGTAGCAGAAGACTTTCAA
The DNA here is from genome assembly GCA_013399075.1 of Chloroceryle aenea. Classification (NCBI taxonomy): domain Eukaryota; kingdom Metazoa; phylum Chordata; class Aves; order Coraciiformes; family Cerylidae; genus Chloroceryle; species Chloroceryle aenea. The sequence goes on from VWZY01013326.1 coordinate 141,774, forward strand.
ACTGTTATTTCCACGTGTGTTACCGAACTAGCTTTGCTGTGTCAATGAGCAAAAAATCTTTATGCTATCTTATGGTCAGGATAAAATCAGAAAATAAGCATGTGCTGTGAAGCCCTGGAGACTTCTTGTATAAAAGTGTCCAACTTGGAACACTTCCAGGGGTAATTCTTACACAGACCTGCCCCTCACATCACTGAGGAAACATAGACACTGTGTCCCAATATCCTAACATGGCACAGTGTTTATTTGAAGCCAAAAAAAAAAACCCAAGCATACAAGGGAACTTCAACTCTTCAGGTACACATATACCCTGTTCTTCTTGCTACAGTTGCTTTCTTGTTCCATCTGCTACAGAAGTGAACACTAATTTTAGGAAAAGCTTAAGTTGCTGGCTGTTGGTGCTGGTGCTTTTGCCAGGCTTCTGTCACTAATGGAAGTTATGTCTGTTTTGGATATGAATAGGAACTAATTTGGGAGAAAAGATGAGAAGCTGCACTATGCAGCAGGCATACTGCAGCATAACTGGGAGGAGTTGCTGCTGCGTAGTCCTTCATGAATTGTGTGTTCTTAGTATTTTATGTTTGGAGTGGTGGTGGAAACGTTACTATACTAGAGCTGCCTAAATATGTGTCTCAGTTTACAGTGCATAGCTTGAATAACTTATTCTCTCTTGTAGTTGATGCTAGAACTGATGTTTACAACAGTTTCATCCTCAGATCAAAGCTTTCATTTACTTGTCTATTTGAAGGTGAAAGTCCCTCAGGAAAAAAGGGGAAGTTTTCCTGAATGTGTTTTGTTTAACTTGACCAAAAGCCTTCCATTCAAATAACAGTATACAGTAACTTATAGACAAAGCTCCACATTTTACAGTTAATTTTTCAAGTTTTTCAGAGTTGAGCTTTGTATTTTCTTTAGGACATTCACCTTGCAAAACGATTCTATGACATGGCCGCCGAAGCAAGCCCAGATGCTCAGGTTCCAGTCTTTCTAGCACTTTGCAAGCTTGGAGTGATCTATTCCTTGCAGTATGTACGAGAAATCAACGTAAGTAACGCAGAGTTCAAAGGAAGAACACGTGTTTTCTGTTTCTAAAAGAAGCTAGAGTTGTAATCTTGAATTATGTGGCTTGTGGTGTTGTGTATTAAGAAAGTTACTGAAGCTGTGATTCCTATTTCTTATTTGTGCAATTGTGTGAAGGTGAAGTGTGCATGGTCAGTGCTCTTCTGTGCTGTTCCTCCCTTGAGGACAATTTCCTTAACCTGTTTGACTGTTTCTGTCCAGGACCATCTGCTATCAAAGTTAAGCAGATGATTACAATGACATAATAGCTGTTTAGGAAAAAAAATCACTTTTTTTGTAGCCCTAATTCTCATGGTATCTTATAGAACCATAGAATGTTAAGGGCTGGAAGGGACCTCGGAAGATCATCCAGTCAAAGACCCCTGCCAGAGCAGGGTCACCTACACCAGATCACACAGGAACAGATCCAGGGGGGGTCTGAACATCTCAGATCATCCAGTCAAAGACCCCTGCCAGAGCAGGGTCACCTACACCAGATCACACAGGAACAGATCCAGGGGGGTCTGAACATCTCCAGAGAGGGAGACTCCACAACCCTCCTGGGCAGCCCGTTCCAGGCTCTGTCACCCTCACAGTGAAAAAATTCCTCCTTAGGTTTCTGTGAAACATATTCAGCTGTAACAGTCTCACTTGAATTTTTTTATTTCTATGGGTGAAAAAAAATCCTGTTTTGATAGTTTAGCTATTGTGCAGTTTCTGAGGAGTGGTGGCACTAAAAAAATACTTGCCTACATTTTAGATTAAGTCATCCCATGAAGTGTCTGAAATATCTCAGCATTCTGACATCTTACTGCCTTCAAGATTAAATTCAAATAGTATGGAACTTGCTACCACTTAAAGCAAATACAAGTGCAGGAAATGCAGCTAATCTTGACAAAACAGAGTAGTTCTGAAACTGTGGACTTTGAGGACTTTTTCAGGAGTGGACAGTCCAAATGCTCTTACAACAATAGAGCAGATACCCATATAGCACTCTCAGAAACTAGTGTGCAGAACACAGATGTTCCAAGCTTTAAGATTTCAGATAGAGATTTAAATTGACAATGGCTCTGTAGTACCATCAGATACAGTGGTGAAATATAAAGTTGGCTCATACTTATGCCAACAGAAGTCTCATAAAAAGGCAGTTCAATCAAAACTAGCAGTAAGTCACTTTAACATCCCTCTACCTTACCAGAACAAATCTCAGCATTGTACTGCATCAATGTCCTGGGCCTTAATGTTCTGTCTTTCATAGGGGTCTGCTGGTGGCTTCTGGTTTGGCTGGGCTGGACTGATCAGTTCACTGTCTGTTTGTGATACTCCTTCCCCTTAAGGCAACTAGTGTGGTTACATAGCTCTTTCTGATTTTAAATGCCTAGAAATTCAGGTTGTCACTAAGGTGATACTATTTTCTTCCGAGATGAAAAGAGCTACTGAAGTTTTAAAGCTGATATTTACACATGAAAAATGTTACAAGTCAAATTTAAAATCCAAGTAATTTCTCATTCTTTCTCTTTGACCTGATGTGGACTTCTTGTTTCTTAGATACGGGAGATAATCTCACATATTGATATGGACCAGCTGCTGGGGCCTGAGTGGGACCTTTATCTGATGACCATCATCGCCTTGCTTCTGGGAACAATTATAGCTTACAGACAAAGGCAACATCAGGCCATCCCCAGACCAGCAGGACTGCGGCCAGCTGTGCCTCAGCAAGAACCACCACCAGATCATCAACCACCGCAATAGCAGCGAGAGCCTCGGAGAAAGAACTGGATTTTTCCTCAAAGGAACAATTTTCTTTGATTTAGGACTTTGGATTGATGGTCCCTCCCCCAAAAGAGGCACAAAGAGGTTTAAGGAAAAAAAAGTTTGAAAGCTGCTTAGAATGATGCCTTTTTTCAGGGATAAGAAAATTCTTTTGAAACTGATTTGAATGTTATTTCAGTGCCAATGGAATAACACTATGGCTTTTTTTCATGGAAACACGAGTGCTACTACAAAAATGTTGCCTGCTGTATCTAGTTCCTCTTTATTCAGAGTCCTTTTCATCTCTTAGAGCAGAAGGCTAGCATTGGAAGGTTTTTGCCTGATTGATAGCAGCTGCCCTATATAAAAGTAATAACAGTAATAATTTCACAGCAAATTTAAGTCCAAGATGCTGAACTATGCTCAAAACTCTAAAAAGACTAGAGCTGTATGAACTTACATTCTGATCTGCATCCCAAGTATTCCTACAATCCATATTTTAGTATTTCTTACACTTTGGTCTTCTATGTTTTGGATGGTTTAACATGAAATATTTATAAACTTTAAAACTGCGTGAGCAAACATGCCACTTTCCAGTTGTGCTCTTTGTTTTGTATGTTTTCCTCTGCTCCCCTTAGACTAGGCAGTTCTCAGCAGACAGGATATAGCCCGGGAGGCAGGCTGGGACAGACTGCTCATCAGTTAAAAACTATCCACACAGTGCCCAGATCTTGCATCCTTCTAAAACTTTTTTGGAGCCTGTGTACTTTGCAATACTCAATGGCATAAAACCAAATGGGCAATGTTCCTAAATTATTTAATCTTGCTCTTACAAAAAGGCTGAGTCTAGATTGCAGAAAGCACCAGTATTATTGTGAACACTGAAGAAAGGACAGAGACAAATCTCAGTGAGTTGGCTTACTTTGTTAGAGGTGGAAGTTGTGTGTTTATTTTTTGACAATTCTGTAAGTGATATGCACGGCAAGAAGGAAAAGTTTGTGTCTAAGGCATGCATCTGTTCAATGCATACATGAAAAAAGGCCCCAGGATGCATACTCCTTACAGAAGGGCATGGGCTTATGCCAGTGGTGCTGCTTCCAAGTTTGGATGACTGATAAAAGCTGTATGTTAGATTACAGCAGTGCTCTGGCTGTCACCAGCCTCTCTTGTACCTGGCCTACACCAAGTGGAAATAACGTCTGTGGCTGCACCATCCTGAGGATCCCTTGTAAAAGAAAATCCAAAGAGAAAGAAGACTACTGGTTTATGGCATCCTGATACCACCAGGTCAGTACAAAGGCCTTTTAATGAGTGTAAAGAAACTGATGTTTAGGCTGCAAGAGGAATCCTTACTTTGTGGCAATTTTCATAGTTTCAAGAGCTGGGGGTGGGAAGCAGTGGGGGAGTGGATTAGAGGCAAGAAATGCAGAAGTTTCTATTCTTATTTACCAATGGTAGTTAAATATTTGTTTCTATATTAGCATTAAAACCTCTGAATAAACTGATCTATAACTGAATGAAATACCAATGAGGAGGCTTTAGCTGCTCTCTGAGAAGCTGTTGTGCTTATGGGGTTAAGGGCTTCCTTTCATGTAAATCTCTTCCCAGTGGATTGGCAGAAACATACTGATATACTTCATTTAGAACTGAGAATTTTGGTCTGGTTTCATACTTGGTACATTTCAAAGGAGACAGTTGCCCAATATAGCTGTAGTTTGGGAAAGAAGATAAGCAATCCACTCTTCTGTAAACTGAAATGTCCTGGATGACTAGTATTAAAATAGAGCTAGAACTTTTAGTTCAGTTCAGAGGGTTGCAGCAGGTGATAGAAGAATATCTTGTTCAGTCTTAATCATCATTAGCAGATGGAACAGTATTGAACTTAAATGTAGAGTCTAAAATGTACAGCACTCCCCAGCTGCATTTCTAAGATATCTGGGACTTTGGAACACTCCCTCTGAAGTATTTTTGCCTTTGTCACTTAATAGCTCTTTTTAGCTTGGCATGAATAAATTAAAGATTATATGGCAATTGTTTTTCAGTTAAATACCATTGGTTCATTGGTATTGGTCTCCTAGGATGTTTAACAATTCTGTTACTGCATTACCAAAATGTTTTGGTTGTTTGATCTACTAGAACTGAATTCTGACAGATCTATTCTATTTGCATGAGGCTCTCTCAGCATTGCTGCTATGTGAGTGTCTTATAGCTGACTTTCACTGAACCTGATGCATTTTTCATCTAAGAAATCAGCAGAAGAAAATGCTTGAAGATCAGCAGGTTATTTCACTTTAAAGAACTGCTCTTTGGAGAAGCAATAAGGAAGTCTTTCTCCTGCTTTTTCCTTTCCACCAAATTACTACCACAAACTCTTTCAGATGACTTTCATTTGCATGACGTGGTAGTAGTAAAAAGGTACTTAACATAAGTAATGACAAGTTAACTCAGGGATTAAAGAAATTAGTAAGTTTTCTAAATCAGTTGTCTACAACATGGCAATTTTTTTGTGACAATCCCTTGCTACTCTGTTCTGAAGCACGCATTTGGAGGGAAGTACATTTAACACTTGCTAGCAATATGTTTCTTGTTGTGCACTCAGTTTATCAAGAGCTTTTTTCCTAAAGGAGCTCCCTTTTGGTAGCACCCATTGTCTTACAGTTGATATGCAGGAGTGTTTTAGAAGGGAGGCTTGATTTAAGAGAAGCCTATCTGGGTATGTTTAGCATGCTTTGAAGGGAAAAAAATTTCTTTTTCTAGTAATGTAGGCCAGAGCCTGCCTGTTTGACCTTCCAGGACACACAGTCTCCTCTCCCTGCATGGAGAATGGAATTACAGAGCAGTAACTGCTGTCAGTGGGAGCTTTGTATGTAGGAAAACTGCTGAAAGATATGGGGAAAAACATTGTTCTGCATCTCAAATTTTTATTCAAACACACTAGCTGTAGTTGCTGATGGAAAGAAATGCTAACTGTTGAGAAAACAGGATTTTAGTTGATTACTCTGGTGAAATGCATCCCAGAGCTATCTGTTGAAATTCTTTTCCTTACTTTATATTGTCTGTCATGGGACAACATAACAGAAGGTAACGCCTTTGATACAGACATCCCCATGAGACAGTTTTACTCACTTTTTAGTTATCTTCCATAAGTCAACTGCTCTTGAAGTGTAAAAAAAAAAACAAAAACAAACCAAAACCCACACAACTATCAGATGTTATTCTTTTTGGAGAAGAATATTAAAACATGGATTGTGAAAGGACTTTAAGACTATGCATTATCTAGTTTCCACCTGTTATATGCTAGTTTTGGCCTATAAAGGGGAATCACACTCACCTTTGCAAGTTGCTTCCTTTTCAGATAGGCAACAAAGAACTGATTCTATTTTTGTTTCAGAGAATATTAAACTAAAAAGATTTAGTTTCATTTGAACTACTGCAAATGCATATGACAAATAGGGACTATTGGGGAGAACCCTTTGTTTTTATCAGCTGCAGTTCTTTAAAGGGTCTTGTAGGAGTTTTGTAAATTTATTTTGTATTTAAAATCAGTATAAGGCTGGTCAAATGTAATATAATTGTGTAAACAAATTCTGTTAATAGAAAGATGTACAGATTCATTTTGTACTGTATCTTTAATCTTGTGAAATAAAGATGCCACCTGTGTGGTTACCCTCAGTGTTCACAGTGGTTATGGTGACAGATGATGTCAACTGCTCGTCCCATGCACTGATCTATGCCACTGCTAAATGCATCCCTTCCTGCACACATACTCACACTACTACTTCTGTTCTTAAAAGAGAAGTTAATTGGGAAAGAGCATAGGAAGGGTAATGGAAAATTAGGTGTATCTGCAGCCATGCTAGAAACTTGCCAGGTATATGTATGTATGTGACCCCTTCTTCAGTCTGCACAGGGTCTGCAGTCTGTGTGGCACACAGAACTGCTGCCTGGTTCAACAATAGTGACCAGGAACTGTAGCATTACTGATTAATTTTCACTGTTAATAGAGGGACAATACTAGAAACAGATACTGGGGGAGGAACTACTCGGAGCTGAGAAGTTTGCTTGCTTTTCAGGCCTTTGTCAACTCCCGTATCCTTTCAGTCCCCACCTGTCAAGGTCAAATCCTCCCTTATAAATGTTATATTGGTTTGCTTTCCAAACTGCTTATTAACCTGGAAGGAAACAAGTAGAGAAGGAAATCCTGTGCTTGTTTTTGGAATGCATCAGTAGGGTGAGCTGTCTGACATCAGCACAAGTTACAGGGTAGCTTCTGAAGTGGCTGGAGGCTTTCCCCATTGCCTGCTGCTGCCTCTAGCACTTGCTGCAGGTGGGAAGTGGAAGGGATAGTGCTAAAACCATCTTGAGCCTGATCAGTGAAGCTCAAGCTTAAGGAGGTCATCCATTGCCTTCCACATGAGCATGGGGCTTGAAATGTGATGTGCTCCAGTGAGGTGGGTCAGAAGTGTAGCTACTCTGTTTGTAGCCTGTAGTCAACAGGAAGGTGTGTTCTGTGGAGGGAACAGCCTACCAGCTATAGAAGTAATTATGGTCTGGGAGGCTTCTCTTGTTGCTCTTAAAGAGCCCCTGAATGATGTTCATCTAAAAGTGGTACATTTGATTTGTTTTCCCAGCTTGGGTGACTTTTGGTTTTGTTCCTTTATTCTCAGCCTAAGATAAAAACACTTGAATAGAATGTATAGTCTGTAAATCTGCAACACTTGGTGCATTAGAATGTGGTGTTTGGGATAATGCCAAAATGTGCTTCCTCTTCTCTGAATCACTGGAAGCCTAATGGTGTATTTGAATCCTGACTTTTAATTCCTATTCTCATAAAGAATTTTGAGGAATAAGTCACTCTAGCCTACTTGTTGCCAAAAAACCATAAAATATCGAAATATTGAAGTGACTTCTTCCAAAGATAAGTGGAGGGATAGTGGTGTACGACCTGTCCAGGCAATGAATACTTCAACATGCAGGCTTAACTGCCCTTTTCAGGAAGACAAGTGGAGATGGAAATGCAGCACCACTGTAGCTGCATTTCAGGTAGGAGTAGTTAAATGTGATTTAACTCTCAGCAGAGTACCTGGAGATTCTGTAAGGACTGTGGGGTGGAATGTGTCTACTGTGAGAGGTAGTGATGCCACTGCCCCTTCGTCCTGGGGAGCTCCTGAGTGCAGCAGCGTTCCAGGCAGACCTCTGCTTAAAGAGCAGGTTCTTCACCTTTTCCTTGCTACCCAGCTTCTGGGGCTTTCCATATAACACAGGGTGCAATTCCAGATTTTTGAAAATAACTTGGAGGAATATTAATTTATGTTAAACAAATTATTTCTCCAGTTCTCTTGTCAGGTGTTTTCCATTTTTTTTCCTGTGCTTGTTTTTCCTCCTAAACACAGGCACAAGCCATGCTGTAAAATTAGATGTTATTATGTCTCTTATTTATGAATGTAGCTCCATTTCTGTACAAGATTGATACTAAAATTTTCCCTTTTTATCGCTTTGAATTCCTTGCTTTTTCTGTCAGAAAACCCCGGCCCAACCCTCTCTCTGTGGTGTGTGTTAACCACCAGGGGGGGCATCGGGCATGAATTGGACGGAGTGAAGTGTTACAGGGGGGCCTCGAAGATGAGGAAAGAAGAAACTTCTGCACTTTCAGACATCGTCCCAGCAGGGGAGGATGTGTACGCAGCCCTCCCTATGTATATCTGTGTGTGTTTGTGCATATAAAGACATGCATATATATCGAGAAAATAAGGGTTGCAGAAGCTTTAGGAACTTACTTATTAAATAATTCAGTACTTCTCTTTGCTCCCAAGTTGTAGAGCAGAAGTCCAAAACTTAAAAAACCCTACCTTCTGGAAAGACCCTGTCAAAAGCCACCTTCTGGGCCTGTTACACCTTTAAATACAACAACCTAGCAACCTGCTCTTGCACCAGCCTCTCTTGCAACATCCTTTGTAATGCTCTGCCCAGGTAAAACCTGAAATCCTCCAGCACAGCTTTCAGAGCAGTGGCTGCTGCTGCAAAGTTCAATCCGTAGCTTCTTGGAGTAGAAATTCTTTCCCACTAAAGCAGGTGAAGATGTTTAGCAACATGTGATGATTTATTTTAAAATCACTCTTTCCCTGAGCTACTTGAGCTACCTGAATGACTTGAAATCTGTTACAATATTTTACACGTATTTGTCCAATCTTACTTCAAAGATTGATAGGCTCTACACTTAGCTATACACAGAAGCTAAGGGCATTTTAGGTGCTTCTAAATAAGACCTATTCCTCCCCCCTTGGAATGTTAACCCAGATCTATTCAACAACTATTTCAAAATGAAAGCTTGCTTGTACTACTGGTATTAAAAATAGATATGTGGGAAAAAACCAAACCCAACCCTCATCAAATACACTTTAGAGGCATTATTTGAGACTGTTAAAACTACCAAAGAAATGTGTGGCATGTTCCAGGTTAAGGCTTGTAACTTTGGGTTAAAAATAAAAAGATACTTCTGAGGGAGTCATCCAGCTTTCAGTTCAAAGACTAAAGGCCTGAAAATCTTCATGTTTGAGTTTTCTAGTAGCTGATTACCTAGAGCAAGAGGACCTGACTTGATTCTTCTGGGGTTGTATTTAGCTTCATCTCTGCTCCTCATCACACTGCTTCTAGGACCAGGCAGTCCTCTAGGAAGAATACCCACACCACAGTCTGTGTACATTTTATTGTGGGCTAGAGACTGTAATGCTAAATGTTCATCTGCACTTGGATAACTACAGGATTTCATGTTTTACAGATAATTTTGAGTCTGACTTGACTGTTGAAATCTGGAACCATTACATGGAAGGGAGGTGACTATACCAAGAGAGTTCAGGCCCAGTGAGATAAATGTGGTGATCTCACTGCACACAGCTGTGTTGGCTTTTTCTGCCCCTTTGCTAAACAAACAGAGTCTGAGTTTCCTACCAGGATTCTGATCCTACATTCTGTGGACAACAAAGGGTGCTAAGTAGGTAAGAATTTCTCAAAGCAGCAAGGGAGAAGAGTTTCTTCACTAGCATACTATGTCTCAACTAACTCTCCAGCAAATGCCCTGTATTAACCACGTTTGTCTACAGTAGTATCTTGCACAGTCAGTGAAAAGGTCAGAGGTACAAAAAATACTTAATTTTTTTTTTGCATGTGTAATATTTTTCTGTTGCTGTTCTGTTTTGGGCTCCAATTATTACATTTGAGTTTACAAGCCCCCAGGAGTTTGCTCTTCACTACGGTTGTCATTCTTAGTTCATCTCCAAAAGATAGATTGATAGGAAATAACTTGTTTCTGGTGAGAGTAGTTCAGAGTTAGAGTAAACATTTTGTAAATAAACCTTTGCCTGAAAAGGGAAAGGCTCTATGGTAAATAGTGGAAATGAGCAGAAAAGTAAACTAAAGCTAAATCCCCTTTTTAACACTAGATTAGAAGTGTTTCATTAGTCCTCTTTTGTTCGAGCATCTTTCACAGTACCAAGCTGGACTGTGTCCATTTAAATTCCCTTATCTAAATGCAGCAAATAAAATACTGCTTTCTGCTGTCTCCTCGTGACTTCTAGATGCTGCTTACAAAGATTTATTGCAAATACAGAAAAGGCAGTTGCCAAATTGCAAAAATGAACATGGTTGAAAAGTCATTAACTCTCCCCATGCTTCTCCAGTATTTGATGCTTCCAGGTTCCTCCGTTAGCTGCAATGTTCCTAGCACTGCTCTTCTGCAAAGACTTCAGTTACAGGCAGAACAAGCTCCACACCTATGGCATGCTTTGGTCACACGGTAGAACAAAGGTGCCTGGACAGCTGAGCAACTTCTTTCTTTGGGGAAAACACACAATCTAGGAATGGGAGATGAAGGTGATGGCCCAAACAGCACCTTTGTCCTAGAGCTGTTGGTTTTAATCTTGACATAACTGAGACGTGCAATCACACACAACTTACCTGAAGTATGATCTTTCAGCCTTGCCTGTGTAGGCTGAAGCAAAGGCCACTGATGAGCAACCACACGTGTACAAGGTAAGGAAGCTAAGCAAACAGTTTTCTTGCACAACACATTTCTTTTCCTTTACTGCTCTTTGTGTCATGTCAGTATCAACCCATGGGCTGAGGAGAATGCCTCAACAACTGCTCCTGTGAGGCTGTACTTGGTGATAACAGTATGAAGTGTGTGAAGTACAGACTTATTTAATTGTAGAAGAAGCTCCAATGAGTGAAAAATTTGGGAAGTGCTTCTGAATTGGGCCTCTGTTGGGATACCACTGGTATCACGCTTCCCCACTTCACTCAGGGCAATAAAATATATTTAATTCTGTTAACTGATGAATTCAGCTAAATCTGCAGTAAAGCATGCATGAGAAGAGTTGGAGTTTATTGGAATAAAATAGCATGATTAAGAGCTTCCCAAGATGTAATGAATTATTAATACTGTCTTCATAATGAAATACTAACATTAAAACAACTAATTATCTCTCAAGTTGAAAGAACAGAAAGCCAGGTGATGATGTATACTCAAATAAATTAGAATCAGGATTGTTGTAGCCTTTAGTTAGTCGATGGCGTGTATTTTTATGATTTCCCATACTCCAACCCTTCAGAGTGTCGTAATCACCCCTTCAGCACAGGTCAGAACACCAGCAATAGAATGCTGTATTTGTATGTTTAATGTGCAATTTTGTCATATTCCAGAAAAGGGAAAGATACCACCTTTGCTTTTCAAACCCAGTGTAGAAAGCAGACTCTCTGGAGTGTGATATGTTTGCGTTGGTTGAGTTTTTTACTTTTTTTTTTTTTTGTCCTTAGTTTGTTGGGGGGAGAAAGTATGGAACGAGTCAGCTTCACCTGTTAATCTCTATAAAAAGAGGGAAAAGTGCTGAAAAAGCAATTATATTACATGGAAGCCATTTTCCTTTAATGATTTTTTTTTAATGAAGAAAAATCTCTTTGCTCAAACTCTAAACCATCTAAAAACTATCAGTAAACATGCCTGGGGTGAAAAGGATGGTAAAGGTGGAAAACATAATGCCTGTTTCTGGTGCTGATTCTTAAGTACAACCTGACTTGAAATTTCAGGGCCTGTGCTTTAGCAATGCGACAACCACTGCAGGACTGTTCCTGACAGCTCTTGTAGCTGCCTTCCTGACTCCAGGCTACACCTACAGTCTTGTGAAAGTTACTCTGAAAGGGCTGATCCTGGTGCTGTTATTCAGAAAACAAATGAGGGGAAAAAAGAAAAAGAAGAAAGGAAGTTCAGGACTTGGCAAAACCCAGCCAAGGGTGGCGATGCCAGACTCTTCGGCTAGTCAGGGTCTCTCCCAGGCCAGTACAGCAGAGGGCAATGATGTGATTCTGCATCCTGGACTTATAAAAGATGGGAAAGACAGAGGGGAAACAAGTGGAAAGTTAATCTGTAGTTCTTTTGGCTCATAAGATAATGATGAGAAGAAACAAAGACCCAGTTGTAGCTGAGCAGAGCTGCCCTGGGTGCTAGTTCCAGTTAACCTTCACCCGTGCACACGCGTAGGGCGACCTGCCTCAACCCACCTCGGCCCAGGGGTGCTGCATGCAGCTAAGCATGCTTCATGGCCAGCTTTGATTGAGAAATCAGTGGTTTATACTGCTCGATGAATCTGTGTGATCTGCAAATACTCTTTTGAAATGTCTGAGTCGCAAGTTATTTTCTCGCAGCCACCTCTGGTTGGCAGTCACGTCAATGGTTTGTGCCAGAGGCTTTCCCAACTGCCAGCACAGGAGCTTTGGGTTTTGGTGGAGGAGCAGTGTCCTTTTTAATAAATGTCCCCAGATTACTCTGTTCCAATAGTAAATCTTCCAACCTCCTTGGAAGCTCCTTCAAAACAAAATCAGGTGAACCAGATCTGCTGAACCGCCAAGCGTAAGACCAGTCACCCTCACTGCACGCTCTTCATCTGAGCCCCTCCCAGAGCTTCACAAGAGCGTTTTAAAAACTGTTAGCTCACCTATTTTATGTTTATTTTTTTACAGTCAGTCTCAATGCTCCTTCAGGCTGTTAAAATAATGTTTAATGTAAAGGGCAAGGTCATTAACATTTCTCAGTACACAAGGTT
>VWZY01013326.1:154766-180939 GCA_013399075.1 Chloroceryle aenea
GACCGTGTTTCGACCTGCCCCCCTCCTTTCCTTTTGGTCCTTAACCCCCCCTCCCCTGCCTCACGGCTGCGTGCGATGGAGACTGTGCCTGACAGGCAGCCTATCAACCCCCAGCCATCTTCTCCCCGAGGAGCTCCCCTCTGTTCTCCGCAAGAACGCACGCTGCGTTTTCTCCGAGCGCCAGCAGCTCCCCGCTCTGCGCCTGCGGAGGGGTTAACGAGTCAGTAACAGCAGCATGGGCAAGCGGCTCGTACCCACCTACCCCTCAGCTGCTCGCTGCAATTACTCATGTTTGGGATTTTTCCTTTCCCCAGTCCACCGAACTGTGCTGCTTTTGAAATGTTTTTTTTCTGTGGTTAAGATATTGTAAGGCAAAGAAAAATCCCCACTCATCTTTCTGTCGTCTCCTTTGAATACGCTGTGTAAATTACAGGTTAAAAAAGCTCAAATGATGTATTTCTATGCAAAGTGGATTTTATGCTGATAACCGAGCAGACAGCCGATTCCCGGCGTGTTTGCCAGGTTCCTGTCTTGAATATCCTTTCTCTACTGCAGTTCCACTTTTCTCGCTTGATTTTCGTTAACTGTTTTGTTGACTAATTGGCTCTAATCAGACTTAGCTTTTCTAATTTTTTCCCCATAGTTAATCCTTTTTGAGACTTCAGTTTTTCAGAGAGAAGAAAGTTTAAAAAATGTTCAACTTCTTGACTAGACCAGGCAATGCTTTGCAGCTCCCATCTTCTCACGTACTCTGTTGTGCCTTTCACTGGGGATTACCTTAGAATAACTTCACAGTGCTGGCTTGAGGGCATTTTTATTATTGTCAAGACAAAAAATTGGCAGACATTGGCTTTCTTCAGTTGTGAATCAGCTGTGAATCATTCTTCTGCAGAACGTGCAGTTTTTAAAGGTACTAGTCTGGGTCAGTAAATCTCAAGCCGTGGGTTGATGGCAAAGTGCTTGCGGTCACTGGCTGTGGCCCGTGACTCTGATTTCTCTTCTCTCCCCCGAGATGACTGAAACATGCCTCGTGTTACACAGGCAAACGAGCTCTGAACTTTGCTTTAATACTTTCCAGATAAACAGCTTTCTGTTAGTAAACAAAGTCTGTGTTATCACAGGGGAGCATGAAGAGCAGTTTCCCTCATTTGCAGCCAGATGTGTTACATGTGCAGCACGTCTTCCCTAAATATTTAGTTTCCAGTTGTTCAGGTTCTCTCTTCTCCAAGCATTTTCCGATTTGATTGACTGTACTGTAAAGCCATACGCACTATGAATTAGGTTTAATCTGCTATATCACGCTTTTGTCAGGTAAATCTTTTTTTTTAATATATAACACTAAAGGCTTCTCATGATATTCCAGTGGAGCTCTCAAGTACAAAGCAAGTAGCAATAACTCTCAAGTGGATCTAATCTAATTTTCCTTCAATATAAGCATACAGTTGGCAATTTTAGTGATTGATGCTTTTTTATAGTTGTACTTTTAAATTATTTTAAAATAATTAATGCCATCAAGAGCGTGACTGTTAAACTTTCCAGGAAGAGAAAAGGTCAGACGGATTTTTCTCTCACATGTTCACCGTCTCTCAGTTCTGACTAGCTGTTATGGTTCACGTCCTTAATTATCATCCAGGACACACACCTCGGCCATAAACTGCAGATCTCCTTTACCTGAGTTCACTGGATCCCTCATTACATCAGTGGCATAATTGATTCTCATCTGTGTACTTGGTTTAGGTAGCAGCCCAAGGGAAGCCAGGTAAACCAGCACCAGCTGCATCTCAGCAGTGGGCAGCTCCCCTCCTGGAGCCCTTGTTCCCGCTGCCTTGCCAGCTATCTTGCTAAGAGCTGGCAGCTGGTACAGCTCCCTGGTTGAGAAATCCAGACTGTGTGGGGGTTAAAACCATATTGCGAGTGGGCTAAATACATCATGTTTATGGAGTCCTTAAAACAGACTATCTCAAGTCTGTCATTAGTCAGTGAAGATGAGAAATGGTCTCTCTGTGTGTTACCAGTCTCTCAAGACGTTCTGCTCCGTGAGGCTTTCGATGCCGCTGTTGTAGGAGTGGTGCCTTTTCAAGTCAGTAAGGCAGGTGCCAAGGTGGCATCAACTACAAGATCGTGGCTTGTGGATTCCTGTGCTCTCAGACAAGGTCCTGGTAGCACCCTTTCTTCATGCGGCGTTAAAACCGGGTATTGTACTTGAAGGTGTGTGCAAAGCACCTGCCAGGGTCTTTGACAACAAATGAGAGTGAATTCCTGAATTGCTGCAAAGCCCTGCTCCTAGAGACAGGCTGAAAGTTAAGGTCTTAGCCTCAGAAGCTTTGCAACAATGTGAGCTTCCTCTCTGACGCTCTTAATTGTACCAGATGATTTCTTACAGAACTGTGAGTTCTGCTGATGGATGTAATAACTTCACAAGTGGTTAACCTCAAGGAAGGAATGCTTGTCTTTGTATGGCTTGTGTATGAGCACGTGTTGTCTTCAGGACTAGGGGTGTAATTGCAACCGGGTGAATTTGGATCCTAGGGGACACAACTGGAAGCCTTCTAGCTCACCTCATGCACCTGGAGCCTTAGAGATTAGTAAATCTTTGCTCCTCATAGATGGTGACAGTTCTTCCAGAACCTTAAACAGGGCCAGAAATCCATCTGAAGGTGCCTGTATCTGTAAGATTGCTTCCCAGGTAGAGATTATCAATCCCGTCTTGAGTTCTGTGATCAATTTACATTGTCTCTTAAACGTACAAATAAGGTGAATGGTGTGGAAGGTCCTGTATCTTTCAAAATTAAGAGTGTAAAATTTCAGAGGCTGGCATTGAAAAAACTGGGAAAATGGAGTCCTCTGGGGTTACCGGGAGACAAGCATCAGAGTTCCAGGATGCCCTGCTTTTCCCAAAAGCTGTGGATGCAAATACTTGAGTGCATTAGGTAGAGCAGGAATGCACTTTTGAAATGGATGTTCTGCTCATCTGCACTTGCTGCACTTCAGTTTGCATCTCGGAGTGCATAAACTGATTTTATTTGAGATGAAACTGAGTCAGAAGAACTCCAGGAGCTGATTTAATGTACTCCAAGCACTAATGCAGATTCAGTCTGCAGGATCAGATTGGATATAATTGGAAGTAAAAGCTACAAAAAGGTAGTGTGAAAATTGTGCCCTTATTGCCAACCCCACAGCTCTGCTCCTGTTGGTAAGATTTTACAGTACTTGCTAATGGAAGCCTAGGGTACAGCATCCAGACCAACTTAGTACCAATTCTTTGTGATATAATGATCCTCACTACATATTTACAGAAAAAAAACACCAGGGAAATTATTACCAGCACGGGATAATGTTAAAGAAGTTAAGAAACTGCATCAGTGCATGTTTCCCTTAGGAAGAAGGTATGTTTCCCTTCTCAGTCCACTGCACTGGAGTTGTTGTGTTCCTTCTGTTGACTATAAACAGAACATCAAGTGACTATCTCAGATGTCTAGCTGGGTGTCCGGAGCTAAATGAGATGTGATTCATCTTGCTTTATTAAGGTGACTGAATTAAGTGTCTCAGCATAATTCCTTTGGCTTGAAACAGAGGACGGAACTGCCTGGCACGCTTCAGGATCCTGCAGAGGTGCTCTAGCAGTATCAAACCATCTTACAGTGAAAGAGGTGGTGGCAGTGTGCTCTGGAGCGAGCTCCTGACCTTCCTGGTGAGCTGGAGAGAAAAGATGTCGTCTTCTGAGCTGTTTCTTGTTTCATTATGCTCTTTTAAGCCAAGTTTTAGTTGGCATTTATAGATGTATATTTATAGAAACTTACTCTCTTTGTGGGCTCTTGGTTTTGCCAGCTGTGAAACGAAATGAAAGAATTATCTTCAAATTACTTTTGAAAGTGTGGGTGGCTATCTGATACAGTAATTTAGTTCTCTTGCTATCTGAACCAGAGACCTCTCACCAACAGAAGGTAGCATTTTGCAGCACTGCACGGTGGTTTTGTGGTTGTGTGGGTGACTGGAAATGCATGGAAAAGGCACTACAAAGCATTTCTGGAGAGAAAAAGTATTACTAGCTGCAGAACTGAAAGTTGAGCTGGTCAAGCTCCACAGCACAAGGCCAGTTCATTCTCTAATAGAGCAGTTTCAATGGTACAGCCCTAGGAAAGAATTTGGCATGTGGAGTTTAATGATTAGTTGCTGTTGAATTGCTAGTTGCTCCTGAAGACAGAAACTTGCCACTGGAAATGCTTCTTTCTCTCTGATCCTTGCTGTGTTGTCTCCAGTTCACTGGGGTTCATGTATTTACCTGGCTAAAAATGATATCCTATGGATAAAAATGATACATGGTGGAAACACCAGGTGTGTATTCCTGAATCTCATTCGGAATTACACGGTACGTGAGTTCAGCATCAGGAATAAGATGTCAGCTGATAGGTGGCATGGATTTTTGGGGGGATATTCACAGCCAGAATCTCAAATGTCACCGAAGGGAATAAAACTGAGGTAGAACAGATTGGGCAGATCTGGGCTTTCCCCTCCTAAATAACTCATCTCTGACCTCTGCACTTTAATTGTTCAAGCCTCTCTGAATGGAGGCAGCTGCATTAGTTTGCCACAGTACACGTAAGCTCAGAGTTTGGCACCAGCTTTCACGTTTTCCAGAAAAGACTGCAAACTGTCCCTGTATTCAATCCGTGCTGTTGATATGAATGTGCTTGCAGCTAAGACTGAGTGTGGCCGTAGATCTTTGAGAGCTACAGCTCCAAACAGCTGCATTAAGCTCCTCAGTGACACTGAAACAGGCACTAAGTTTCAAGTAATAATTTTTTCAGGAAGTTTGTCTTGAAAAAACCTAATTCTGCTAATTTTCAGTAGTTTGTAGCATACTTTGTGTGAATTACACTGTTGTGAAATGTACAGTTGTACCACAGCAAGTCAGCCAGTCTTGGTAAGAGAGCACCCCAGACACTTTGTGTGTCTGTGCCTTTCTGAAAGGTGGAGGTAAATACCTCCAGCATTCTGACATCTGCTTGTCTGCATCCCCTCTCCAGAACTCGTCAGCTGGGTAAGGCAGAGTTTGCCAAAGGCTAGCAGAGCTAGCCAGCAGTGGCCAGAGAGCTGTAACGCTGCGTGGACATGGCTGTGAACTGGTATTTCCACATAGCAGACTGGTGTGCTGCTGGGATGGATTGAGGGCTGAGGAGGAGAGGAGTAACTCTTGCTCCTTCCTGAGTGTGTGAGGCTGGGTGGGGAGGGGGGGTGAGCTCACTGCACTGCTTCCATTTCCAGAGCAGGCTCAGTAAACAGCCGTGCTGTCAGACGTGCAACACTGCTGGCAGTACCACCCAGGAGGGATTGCACAGGGGAGGAGAGCCAGATTCCAAACCTTTTCATGAAAACAGCCATTGCTACTGTTATCTGGGTGCCCAGCATCCAGCACCGGGTCCTCGCTGCCTTACAGTGATTTTTCAAGGACGTGATGTAAGTCTGAATAAAGTTCTTTCTGCTTTGTTTTCCTGAAGAGACTTCAGAGTCTTCAAAGCAACACCAACCCTTTCTTAAACTTCTCGGGCAGCTGGGTGGGAGGGAGTGTTGGGGTTGGGATCTGGGGCTTGGGGTTTTTTTGGTGGCTTTTGGTTTTGTGTTTTGTTGGGGTTTTGTGTTTGGTTGGTTGGTTGGTTTGTTTTTTGGGGGGTGGGTTGTTTGTTTTTTCACTGTTGCTCTACTGAAGCACATGGATAACATAAAACAGGTCATGCATAAACCAGACTTGATGCCTTCCTTTGAAGA
Source organism: Chloroceryle aenea (assembly GCA_013399075.1). Lineage (NCBI taxonomy): Eukaryota > Metazoa > Chordata > Aves > Coraciiformes > Cerylidae > Chloroceryle > Chloroceryle aenea. Next base: position 160,533 of record VWZY01013326.1, read on the forward strand.
AAATTACCTTTGGGTTACACAGTGTCTGACAGCATGTAGAAATGTAACATGAATGAAATTCTGGTCTAAAAATCTGAAGGGTGAGGGTATTGCATTACCAAGTCCAGCTGAGATCTGAGTTATGTTCATGACTTCATTTGTCTGACCATGTGACTTTCATTTTGCTCTTTTAATAGGTATGATTTTCAAATGCAGTAGAGCATACCTGTAGATATATACAATGGCTGGTGACCTATAACAGTTAAACTTTACACAATTTCATGATAAAGCAAATGTCTGCTAGTTGAAACTGAAGAGTTAGTTGTCTGAGAAGGAGAAAGTTGTGACATTTTTCTTTTTTTTTGGAATAGCAAACTGAAGTATTCTATATCCCCAAAACATGGAATTGTGAAAAACCAAATCACCTATCTGTTTTGCATGAATAGTGGAGACCTTTTCATGCATCTGTGCATTGCAGGTTCAGTTTTCTATTCTGGGTATGATGTACAAGCACATGTACTTGCAGAGCTTGTGTACCATGGCTTGAGCCAGGCATAGGAGGAGCTGCCATTGCAGAAGCTCCCCCAGCAAACAGTCTGATCTGTGGGGAACCTTCTACCCAGGGTGTCTCACAGCTTTGCCAGAGTACCTGATCTGCAGTGCTCCCTGCTACAGTTGATAGTTCACTTTGACAGCAGTGCTCCAGCCATTGAGTGATTGGCCATTGCCCGTGTCTTTTTTCATTCTTAATTTTCATTCTGGTTTGTGATCTGCAGGTTGATAGCCTTACAAACATCTTGATGCCACAGCCGTTTGTCTGAGCCATTCCAAGCACCGTGAAACCAGGGGCTGTGATGCACTCTGTAGAAGCAGATTCATCTGAATGTCAGTGTATAATGCTAAATGTTTTGCAACTCTTTGAATGCTTTATAGCTGAGCACTTGGGTCACATTAAAAGATGAGCATTTTATGTAAGCCATGTAGGTAGATGGCAATGTACCTTGGATTCCTCTTCTGGAATGCACAAGATTGCCTGCTGTCTGTCTCACAGGCATAGCTACCAAAGGGCTAGCACCAAAAAGATGAGCAGCTGCTGCTTGCCAAGCCAGACAGTTCCAAAGTGTTGGTAGTGAGAAAGCAGAATATTCTTAATTCCACTTCCAGCGAATGGCTTTGCCTTTGCGGCAGGAAAGACACCTCTTGTGTCTGTGAACTTTCAGAGAGCAGTAGGCAACACTGGAGATTAATGTAACCACCAGAGTCGTTTCACTAACCCTGCTCTCTAGGCAGGGACCTTCTGACAGAGAACGTACAAAATACGTTCTTTTCTTCTCCTCCTCTGAAACGTTTTATTTTCACTAACGCCCTTCCTTAGATTGCATTCGGAACAACAAAGCAAAGAAAGGAAAAAAAGCCCCAAACCAAACGACCAAAAATGAAGCATTTTCTCATTCCCTCTGTTCTACCTCACACTAGTGTAACATGCATTCATTCTTTGTTATCCTTTGACAATTAGGCAGTTGCAGTTAGATACAAATGTATTAGACAATAGTATTGCAAACATACTGCTTTGCACTATGGATGAATTTTACTTGTCAAAGTCTACTTCTATTTCATTTTTTAATAGTATATAAAATACTGGTTCCCTTTAAATCCAATCTTTTCACAAGCATGTGTTTTTCTAGAGTTGCTTTTTCATTCTCTTGAAACTGGAGTAGTCATGCTAAACAAACAGCACCATCAAGCCTAATGGGCCTATATTTAGAGAGTGACAACAAACGTGATATTTGTGGCTTGCCCTGAAGGGCTGCAGTGTCCTGGCATCACACTAAATTGCATAATCTCAGCTGACTCTCCAGACACTGGAAATGAGGAAAGACCAGTAGGATCATCCAAAGAATTTTCTGCTAGGGCAGGCTTGTTTTCTGTGATACCTCTTCTAGACTACTGAGTTTTTTCTTGTCTGGCTTTAAATAATTGAGCAGGACTTCCTTAAACTGGGAGGCAGCCTCACATGTTAAGGTTGCTTTTATATAACCATCAAACTGGATCTCCCTTATAATGAAGATCCCTTTTTAAACTGTTTTCCTAGGAAGGGTGTCACTGGTACATTTTAGAAGTTATAGAAGATAAGTGCAGTTATACAGAAGTTAGTTATGTAGATAATAGGGAAATATGTAGAAGGCTTGGACAGAAGATGGGTTTCCCCCCCATAATGTTCATAATAAGTGTTCATAATCTCTCTTTCCAGCCAACATCCAGCACAGGTAAAGCTTTGCTTTCTTCCAGGAGTGCATCAATTCCTCAATGGTACTTGTGTTCCGAATGCTTTCACAGTTGGATTCAGTATTTTCCCTTGCTCTAGATCTGTTATCCCACTTTGTGCATACTCACAGCTCTTGTAGGTGAATGCACATCCTCTCTGCAGGCAGAGGGTCTCCTGTGAAGCATCTCTGCTGACAGAATGTAGTTTCTCTCTTGTCTTGAATGTGGCTTCTGTTGGAGGGCTTGAATTGCTTTGGTTTGGTTTAATTTTGATTGGTTTTTTGTTTTTGTTTTTCTTTCTACAGAATTAATCATACCCACCATTTTCAGTTAAGATCTCCTTTTTTTAAAAAACAAAACAAAACAACTAACTTATAGCATGAACTTAGTTGTAATTTGGAAGATAAAACCTAATTACATTTTGTCTAATTGAAACCTGTCCTGAGACACAGGAAGAAGTGTACTGGCTCTCCTTTAGTAATGGAGACAAGATCAGGTTTTGAGTTGTACAGTGAGTGCTGGTAGAGCAGTAATTCCTGCAAGGCATGTAGGTAATTCTGGAATGCTGGTATGTGGCAAAGATGGCATTTCATAGGAACCAGGAGGTGTGTTTACTAGAAGAATGTTTATCATCCAGCATAATACTACAGTAAAGTTACACTTGCTTACTCACTTCCCTGTTTCTTTTATAATGAGATCCATTTTAGACAAAGGTTGGGTACAGACAGGGCTTTGTGATCTGTGAGCCTCCTGACAGCTGTCTTCAGTGACATCAGGCTGCAATGATAGAGTGGGTTCAAGGGTGATTAGCTGTAGAACATTATGCTTTTTACATCAGTAACTTCAAAACCAGATATTGATGATCATCGCAGCAGCAAGTAAAGTGGAATAGCTTTTGGAAGGTTTGGTGCATGTGATCCATCTGGCTAGCTTGGCTGTGCACAGTTTAGACAAGAACATATGAAAGCATCAATATCAGATGTGCAGACCAGGGTGCTCTGTGGGAGCTTGCTTCTGAAGAACATATTCCCTCTATGATTCACTTTCTCAGTTTTGAAAAAGAAACCAGTTTTTAAAACCAGTTTCCTCCACATGCTATGGATTGAAATGTCACTTGCTGTAGCATTACGTTTTGCAATAGTTGTGTCTTTTGCAAATTCATCATCCTGAAGCAGAGGCAGTCTGAGACACGTGTGATGGGCAGGTGTGAAAGTCTGGGATTAGGGCCTTGAGACGACAGGGAGGAATGGCTGAGGACTGTGCACCTGCCCCCTCCCAAGGGGACACTATCAGCCTCTCTCCACTTACTGCACTGAGAGTTTTTTGTTGCCTATTTTTACTAACAGCAGAATTTCATTGAACAAAGGAAAACCTGATTCTGAATTAGCCTAGCCCTTGGGAAGTCAAACCCTTAAATTAGTGCTTTGCTTATTTTTGCTTCTATTTGTGCAACAGTGACTGGAAAAAAACACCTAGCTTTTAGATACAGAAGTGTTCTGATAAACAAACTGTCATGTTACCTTCTTCCTGTGATCTTTTCCAAGTCTAGTTTTAAAGCATCATAGCTCTATATGCTAAGAGAAGCATTTGACTGATCTTTGTCTCGGATTCAAGTTTAGGCTGGAAGTTTGGGAAATTATCCTTCATGGTTTAATGCAATTCCATGACTGGAGGCTTCATTTACACTTTGAATGCATCGTGGACCCACAGTGATAGTTAAAGTCCTGAAATGTAGAACTTCTGCTTTCCCAGTGGGACTGGGGATGTGAACTGTCACTGCCAAACATTTTGTCTGGCATGCTCCCTTGGTTTCTGCCTCTTATACATCACTTGTAATTGTGTAATAAATCAATAAATGAAATCCCATTCTTTTTCTGGTCTTCTGCAGTGCCTTTCTACATGTTTCAAGTACTTGGCAGTATAAGGAACAGAGGGAGAGCTGGTACCATTTGCCTCCGGTATTAGGTTTTGCATCCCTCTAAACAGTGTCTTAGCAGACTGGCTCTCATTATAAGGCATCCAGAATCCATGAAGTATTTCTAAGGCACGGCCCCAGAAGGAGAGAGACCATTACCTTCTGAACTGCCTAAATACCCTGCTGTTGCCTGCAGGAGAGCATCTTCGGTGTTCTCCCTCTTGGAGGAGCTTCTGTGGCAGATAAATTGTGGTGTAGAGAAAAGAGCAGCTGTTGATGTTTCAGATATTGACCTTGAGGAAAATATTCCTGAGGGAGATAGTTATGATATTCCTACCAACGCATCCCTACAGCCTCTTCTTGGGAAACCTGAATGTCCAGTGAAGCTGAGATGTGTGTCTGTGGGACATGGTTTTATGTGTGATAGTTAAGCTCATGTGGCCTAGAAAAAATAAGGGCATTCCAGGTCACCTCAGATTTCATGCTGCTTCTGTTGCTAACTGCAGTATGGAGTTAGACAAATCAGCTCCTATCTATTGGAATAACTGGGTATGGCCACTAATTAAAAGTATCTGCACTGGGTCCTGTGCTCAGGGAGACCTCCAACACTCCCCTGCCATCCAGAGTGCCAGAGAGCTGGAGTCACCCTCAGTACTCTGTTCTGCCTCGCTCCATCTCTCTGCAGTCGCCAAGGGACAGGAGGGATGACCTACCTGGTACTGGCACAGAGCGGGTTTGGCCAGGCTCTGAGGACACTCTTGTCACTTAGGAGTAATCTGGTCACTTCAGTGTAATCTGGAGTGGGCAAAGATGCCCCTGCTTCCAGAAAGGCTGCAGGCTTTCCACAGGGGATGTCCATTTGGCTCCCTTCGAGCCCCAAACTTAAGGGATGAAAGCTTTCATGTGAGTCAGCGTTACGAGCAGCAGGTAGTGACTGAGTTTCTTAGGATGCATCTGAAGCCACGGAGCTCTTGTATGAGCAAGTATGAATCAGAGGATGTAAAAGTGGTGTAAGTTCTAAACCCAGGTGTTACCAGAGTTTTTCTGAGGCCAATTTATAAGCCGAGGGAGCTGAATAAATGGAGAAAATAGGATTGTCAAGATATTAAGAATAATCGAATAACCAAATACGGCCTTATTCCTGTCATCATCTAGGCCCTTCATAAAGTAATCTTACCTCAGGCATTTAGGCAGAGGCTGGTGCAGTGATTTTTTTTTTCAGTAATAACAGTAAAACCCAAATCCAATTTCTTTATTTTGTTGGTTTTGGGTTTTTTTTCCAGTTTTGTTGTGGGTTTGGGTTTTTTTCCCTGTTGTTTACATTGGGTTTTGTTTTTGCTGTGGTGAAAAGTACCCAGGACTTTCTTTTGATTCTTGAGAACAGATTTCCAATGTGGAGTTTGTTTATTATGCAGGTCATGATGTGCTGATGGTCAGTGCTCATTACAGGCCAAGTTGAGAGGAAAAGCCACAAGCTCTCTCTCCTTGGAAATTTGCCCAAGGCAGCAATCATTCCTCAGTTTGTCCTGCTAGAATTGTTCTGTCTGTCCAGGTTTGCCAAACACGTGGTAGAGATAAAATTACATATTTTTCCTTGAGATTTTCCTGGTGTTAGTGGAACTTGATTGTTACAGCAAAAGTCATGGTTGAACTCTTTCCTTTTTTACTGCCCCTTTCTTTGGCTTAGTTTCTTTTTCTGCTACAAGGAACTTGACATTTGTCTAGTTCTTTTGCCTTCCATGGTTTCCTGCAATAAACAACTGCAAAGTACAGTAACCAGTTAATGTGTAGGTCCCTGGGATTGTGGGGGAATGTATAAGCAAGGAAAACATGTCCCTGTAGGGATTATGGAATGTTTTCAGTGGTGCTGACATGTAGGGCAGTATACTTAGGAAGTCCATAAATTTAGCATAAACATTTGCAAAACAAAACCTGAATGGAATCCTTTAAATTCTTGGGCTGTTTTTTTCCTCCTCTTTCTCCAGGTAGCCGTGATCTAGTCCCTTTGGGTGGTGGTGATAAGGTCTATGGCAGCATGCATCCTCTGGATCTCACTTAAAGCAACTGAAGAAATCACCCTTAGTGCTTGCAATTATTAATTGTGCTAAGCTGTTTCTTTTCAGCAGAGTTGAAATGTTCTGGGAGGCAATGCTGGGAGCTTGCTGTCCAAAGAGATGAGTAATTAAGTACTTTGAATGGTGTGTTTACAAAAGCTCCATTCCTTTACAGATATTTCTGGAGTGTCTCAGTAGTGTTATGAGCCACTACTACTGTTGGTGTTTGTGCTCCCATAGTGTCTAAAAGTGCCACCTAAAGGGAGGGCTCATCGTACACGGTGCTGTGTGTGAGGTTTCTGGAACCAGATCATTATGTCACTTGTTCAGATAGATGGTTTGGGTTAGCAAAAGAAAGGGAGGAGGAGGAGGATTTTTTCATCCATTGCTAGAGCAGAGTTGTACACAAAGGCAGATAATAAATGTGTCCCACGGAGAAACAGCTATAAATTGTGGAATCACATGGTTTGGAAATGAGGGGTTTCTAGTTATCAAAGCAGTGCTGTAACTTGAGAATGAATCTTACATCAGTTTTAAAAGGAATCATATAATGTGGTTGATGAAAACATCAGGAGACTAAACAGGCAAAGAGTTTTGTTCCAGCTCTGTGATCTCTGCCCTTTGGAGAATCAGAAATAACTGTCACCCATTTGTTACTCAGATTTACACGTCCCACTGTGACACTGTAATGTCTGAAAGGGAGACCTGAAGAAATTTCAGCTTCTTAGAGTTTTTTTGTCTTATGGTCAAATGACTGCCTGGAATTGATGGTAGGAATAACTGAGGTCAGCATATATAACATCTACTCTACCTTCCATTTACTGTGTAATAGTATCAAACTTCTGATTCTCAAATATTTTTTAAAAACCCTAATAAATTGGTTCAATTTTTTTAACCAATTCAGCACCAAAAGCTTAATGCAAACAATAACACAAATCCAGAAGTAACAAAATCTGAACTGATACAAATCCCATTCATGTGGAGAGGTGTAATGCTGGCCTGGCCTGGGAATATCTTGTGAGAAGAAATGTGTTTCCATCTCCTTCTCTGGGTCTCTACAGCATGAACTTCTGCTGTAGCTCACTCAGGAGTAGAGAGGATCCATTTGTTCCCTTAGTCCCAGCAGGCTATGAAATCCCTTTATCTAGGAATAGTCCTGGATGTTTGGGAAGGCTGAGGGACAGGGAGGTAAAACTCCAAAACTCACTTCCAGAGTATTTGCCACAGTGTTTATTTAGCAGGTGCTGATAGCTTTGCTATAGAGATGATTTGAGTTTATCCAGATGATTCCTCTGGAGATGTGAAACTCTGTAGTAGTTCTGCAAATTGCAAAATCATTACCACAGAATTATAGAGTGCTTTGGGTTGGAAGGGACCTTAAAGATCATCTAGTTCCAACAGCACTGCCATGGGCAGGGACACCTCCCACTAGACTGGAGCTGAGAGCTCCATCTAATCTGACCTTGAACATTTCCAAAGATGGGGCATGCTCAGCTTCCTTGGGCGACCTGTTCCAGAGTCTCACCACCCTCATAGCGAAGAGCTTCTTCCTAATTTCTAACTTAAATCTACCCATTTCCAGTTTGGAGCCATAACACCTCATCCCAACACTACCAGCCCTTGTAAAAAGCCCCTCCCCAGCTTTCTTGTAGGCCCCTTCAGATACTGGAAGGCTGCAGTAAGGTCTCCCTAGAGCCTTCTCTTCTCCAGCCTGAACAACTCTCAGCCTGTCCTTGTAGGAGAGGTGTTCCAGCCCCTGATCATCTTCATGGCCTCCTCTGGACTCTCTCAAACAAGTCCATGTCCTTCTTGTGCTGGGTGCTCCAGAGCTGGATGCAGCACTCCAGGTGGGGTCTCACAAGAGCAGAGCAGAGAGGCAGAATCACCTCCCCCAGCCTGCTGGCCACGCTTCTTTTGATGCAGCCCAGGATCTGTTTGGCTTTCTGGGCAGCATTTGCATGCTGTTGGATTGCATTGAGCTTTTCATCAACCAACACCCCTAAGTCGTCCTCTTCAGGGCTGCTCTCAACCCCTCATTGCCCAGCCTGTATTTGTGCTTGGGATTGCCCCAACCCAGGTGCAGGACCTGGCCCCTTGGCCTTGTTGACCTTCATGAGGTTGGCCCACCTCTCGATCCTGTCACTGTGTTAGCTGAATGCACAGTGGCACATGGAGCATTGCTCTGGCTAAGCTTCCTTCACTCACAGGAGGGTAACTCAGGTTTTTTCTAAGGAGCATTTTGAAAAGTAAAGACTGGTGAAAAATTAGGGGGATGAAGTTGTACCTTTTCCAGATAATCCACACAGGAGTTAGCAGTACATGATCCATAGCTCTGTACAGGCATTTAGGTCAGGGGTGGGATTGATGCTTTCTTCTGAAAGCTGAGACAATGCAATATTCTCTTACTTTTTTTTTAATCCTAACATGCTTTCAGAGTGCCTCTCTTCTAAGAATCTTTGACCTTATGATCAGACCAACTTTCCTCTCTCTCAGGATGCTTGTCTAAAAGTTGTGATAACCTTGATTAGCCAACACAATCCATTCTGTTTACCAAAGTGGGAAGTCTATTGGGAATTCCAGCCATGGAGAAGTTTTCTAGCTGGAATATGTGCTTCATGCCACACCGTATGGTATTCTGGTTCTTTTCTGGGCTCACAGTGTTCTCTCTCCATTTTAAGGTGTGTAAGTTTTGCTGCCTGGTACTGAATGGATTTAGAAAAGTATGCTTGTCAAGGGGAAGTAGGGTAAAAGAGTCAATCCATCCTAAAATAATGATCTAATTCTCCTACATATCTGCACAACTGAAGCAGTCTGTTTTCATGGTGGCTTTTATGGCTTTTTTCCCCTGACATTTAAAAAAAAAAAAAAAGAAAAAGAAAAAGAGCTCTAGGGTAGTCTCTGTGCATTAATGGCAAGATAAATTGTTTTCTTGTTTTCGTTTCCTGCCATTTCATGCTTCTGTCAGGACTTTTCCAGGAGAAAGGAGAGATCAGTATTCAGCTGTTTGGGAAAAGAAGACTCAGTTACAGATATTTAAACAAGACCAAAATAAACAGTTTAATTGGTCACACGAGGAAAGCAGGATACCAGTCATCCTCTCCTTCCCCCAGACGTCATCCAAGTGACCCTGAGTATCTGTTTCTTCTCTCTCTTAGCTCGTCTCTTTGTTTAGCTGTGTAGTTTCTATTAATAGCATCCCAATGGATGCTGTTCGAGGCAGGCCCCCAGTGCATGATGGCAGATGTTCTGCCGTGGGAGTGGAGGAAAAGGGGCTTAAGTGCAACTGTCTCTCCAGCATTAGAGAACTGGTCGTGTAACAAAGGAAAGAGAGGGTGACTGGCTCTGCAGTATCTGTGGTCTCTGGAAAGTCTACAGGTTGCACTTAGCCATCAGAATTGTCTCCCAGAATCCTGTTTTGTGTTGTTGGGAAACTATATTATGTTCAGTTCTGCTAGAAAAAATTAATCTTCAGACAATAAATGGACCCGAGAATTCTCTCTGGGTGTCAGGCTGGTATGTGGCTTTCAAACTTTTGAAGTTTTCAGCTCTTCGTGCAGCTCTTACTTGCTGACCTGCCTTCAACAGACTAATAACTTCGGGGCCCTGAAGAGAAGAATTGTATAGGAAGGTATTTAATGATTTACTTCCTGCAGAAAATGCTTCATGAGTGAATGCATTTAAATAGCAGTCTGCTCCTTGGACCTAAATATTGTTAGTGTAAGGTAAAGAGAAATCTTAGAGAAGTATCTGTTCTTGTACACCAACATGAAGTTTCACCCCAAAACCTCCTTTATTTAGGTGAGAGACAGCAGGCCAAGAGATGTCACTTAAAGCTCTTGAAAAGAGCCAAGTCTGTGTTTTAGTATTTTCTAGTACTTGAATACCATGGCAACAAGAGCTTTAATGCTTGAGATAATTGGGGACAGAATTCACACGCTTCGTTAGGAGGAGGCAAGAGTCCTTTGCCAGTTTTGAAGTGGTCTGCAAATCTGAGGCGGTCACGGGTGCGTGTCAAAGAGAATTCCTCTCCCCACAGCTGACCCTCCCGCATTACCAGCCAACAGCCAGAGCACTCTGCAGTGCCTCCTTCCTTTCTAGCAGATTCCAGTAGCTGTGTGGGGTCCAACCTGTTGCAATGCACCCTAACTAAAGTTGATGTGTCTGTGAAAATATTTGCTGGGTTACAGCACAGTCATGCTTCAGACAAGATCTAAGATGATGTTTTTAAAATTAAAACATGAAGTTCCAGTCAAGCAGCAGAGCTGAAAGTGTAGCTAGCTGAGAAGGCATCTCTTCACACTCAGACCATGCTGAAAATCATGAGCAGCCCATCCCAATCCCAGAGCCAGCTACATAAATGTTATTGATAATGAGCCATGCAGTTTATGGCTTGCTCTTGAGAGGGATCCTACGTTATAAGTAGGAAGATGAGCAAGGACATGCTGACATTTTGGGATTGGATTAAGTTACATCATAATGAAAATTTGTTAGAAATGGGACAATCTCCTCATGACCACTTGCTGGCAATATGAGGGGCATGGCTCCCTGAGTAAGGAGTAAAACATTGCTTTTGGTGATTGATTGTTTCACCATGCGGATGTTTGAAGACACTCAGATGCTTTCATCAGGGAGTTGCTCAAGTGTAGCCCTCCCCTGGACACAGGTGACATCCTATCTGGAAGGTGGCAGTGCTTTGGCAGTCCTGTGCCTGTGGGACATATACTGGTTTAACACTCTATTATTCAAGTAGTGGCACTCATGTCTCCCATTTATTTTTTCTAACATACATAATTTACCCCTTTCTTATCTTAACAGCACTCAAAAAGAAAAGAAACTGCAAATGAGGTGTTGCCCTCTGTGGGTCTTCTTCACCATACCTCTCCCATCCATTCTGCTTCCTCCTTATAATCCTCAAGTGAAGATGAGTAGCCTGCTGCGAGTATGACTTCTCTGACCGGTGTCATTGCCTCCCACCAGTCTGAGTGGGTCTCCTTCACTGAGGAGCTGCTCCTCCCTGTTACCCCACAAGGTATGCCATCTGATTTTCTCTCAACCTTGTGAGACTTTCTTTGTTTCAATTAAACCAGCTGTCATATATCTAGCATCACAGAGCTTGTCTCCTAAGTGGAAGCAGTATGTGTAGAGATTGAATTGTCTCCTGCTATCCCTACGTAACAGAAGAATTTGGGCCTAAAATGTAAAATGCCCTCCTAATGTGAGATTTCATTAGCAAAGTTGTATTAGAGGGTTTGGGTCTGTCCTTCAAGATACAAGGCAGTACCCAACTGACCATGGGGAACATCTCCTATACTATAACTGAGTGCAAAACTGTGCTCTTAAGTCTACAAACTACATTAGGTGAAGGCAAATTTTCTACCTACATTTAATGACACAGTTTAGATATTTTAATAAAAAATGATTAAGTAATGATGAATTCTGTCAGACTTTCTGCTTTGTCTCTACTTTAGGTAGCACTAAGGAGCCTTTGAAGAAATGTTTTTCTTCCTCAGATACTTCCTCAGAAGAGAACCACAATGCACTTGGTGAATTTCAGGACCTCTCCCACACAGAACTAGAAGATGCATCTGACCAATCCAAGGTGGATTCTGCTGCACTTGGGAACCATGTGTGTCCCCGTGCTGACCTGTCATCATCCATCAGTGCTTGGGTTCAGTTTGAAGATGCACCATGGACTAGTGCTCCATCGACCCACCCACAAGCAGGTGAGGCAAATGCATGAAAAGATTCATTCCAGTAACGTAACAGAATACAGTGAGAACACACAGGATTTTTTCCTTGCCCTTTGATTTCTCAGAGGTTGGACTTTGACTCATTTGTACTGTATTTTAACACAGTGTTATCAGAGTTTCAGAAAGGGCTGATCATTTCCTTCTGTGTTGAGCTAGCAGTATTTTCTCGTTGCAAACAAAATTAAAGGCTTCTGTGATTCGTTCCACCCATGTCTTGACCCTGGACACTGCCAGAATGCATTCATGGGAAAACAGCACAGCACTACTTTCAGTAGTGGTATTTCTTATGTATGGGTATCAACAGCCATCTAAAATTCTGAGCTGGATTTGCTTCTGTGATCTGGAGCTGTTCGAACAGCGACCGCTGCCCTCTGTGGTTATAGTCTTGGTCTGCGTGCAGTCGTCGTATGGTTTTTGCCAGAAGCTTGGTGAGACCAAAAGCTAGTATGCCAGTTCCCATCAGCACTTTCTGCTGTCTTTTGATGCTATGATTTAGCATCTGGAGAATGAAAAAAACAACCCAAGTTGACCCTAATTCCAGGACTGCTTGTGCTTTTCTTTAAATGTAAAAGTTCTTTCTGACATACTCTAAACATGCGTGCAAAGCATCTGGCTTGCCTCCCCAGCTTCTGTCAGCTGATCTGGCTGGAGAGGCTTCTACCTTTTCAGTATGAACAGACTTCTGTCCCTCCCCGCAGAAGGCTGTGGAGTAATGGCCAGAGAAAATGTTAGTTTACTTTTTCATGCTTTAATTGAGATTCTCAATAATCCCACTTCATTACTGCAAGTTATTAAAGTAGTTTAAAGAGTCCATCAAATACTCTCTGTGACATGAATAATGTATCTGTCAGAAGACTTGGCTTGGCAACTTTGGGGTTTGGGTAAAACCCAAGTTTTCCATTTCATCTTTTTATGGGTGCCACAGACTAGTCTAAAACAGTGGGTGAGAGAAATGGGTGAATCTTCAGGCACAGAGAAGTTTCTGTGAAGCTCTGCCTCAGACCATCTTATCTTTATGTTTCTTGGTTGATTATTCTTCTTAGTTTCAAATACTTATTGATTCTGGTGATGAGGGGAGAAGGATCATTACCCATAACTGTAAACCTGAGGTGCTCTGTCTCTCCATTATTTAGTTTCATGGTTAGGTGATCCTCACTCATACAGCCACATAGTTTTTCCAACAGGGCTGTTGGTTGCTCTGCCACCATGTTTCCTCTCTAATATTTTCTTGTCCTTGTTGACTGGAAAACTCTTAAGTGCACCTACTTACTAAATAATTAAAAATAAATTCTTTGCACAGCCTAAAGCTAACCACAGCAAAGAAACTTCCATCAAACTCGTTTCATGGTGTATTACATGATTTCCTGTTCTTAAAGGGATGCTGCCCAGACTTAAGGTATGTGCTTAGCAAAATCACTGCCTCTTGGTTTGTTCTTTCAGCCACAGCAGTCACTAGGTTGTAGGCAGAGGTCTAGGATATCCAGAAGAGGTGATCAGAGAATACTCTCCAAAAGCACTGCTCTTTAGAGGAAAGATTTGTGCTCCCGTAAAGGCCTGGTTTAAGTAATCTCTGCCACTGGGGTGCTATTTACACACTAGCTTTTAGCACCTGAGTGAGATGCATGAAGGAGCATGGTTCCCCTGGCAGTCCCATCAGGATGTACTCCGTGTATCTTTGTGTGGGAGCCTGGTGTTCTTTAACTGTGTAGGAACCCTAAGGAGTTGGCATGGATATTTTAAAATCCTTACTTCTGAGCTATCCCACTCCTCTTCTGGACCCTGTATTATCAGTGGCCGGACCAATGCAGCTGACAGCCTCTAAGGGGAAGGTCACAGGACAGAAGAGATGACAGCTCTTTGTCTCTGGCCCTCTACTCTGAGCGGTAGTTCACAGCAAGAAGTAGGATAAACTTCAGCCGTGGTGTTCTCAGTTAATCTGCAGGTCACGTCTTTTTTCTATGGGGAGCAGCAAAGCTGGAGACGTAGTGTTAGACCCATGATTCGCTGGCACACTCGGTGGCAAGGCCGTGGTGACAGCAATTATTCATTACCAGCAGCAAACAGCCTGCCTAATAACAATAGCAAAGAACCAGATGGGGGGAGGAGTATAAAGGCCAAACATGGACAGACAAATCGATGTGAGAAGGATGGAGATGTTTGAAGTGTTTCCTATGCAGGCAGCTGTGAAGAGCAGTATCCTGAAGGCTCAGCATCCTGGGCTTCATTCCTGGCAGGGCTGTTAGGGAATTGCCTGTCGGTGGTGAAGCAGCTGCATGGCTGACTAAGCGATGGCCAGGCTGCCTGGAAACACCTTGTGCAAAGGGCTTGCAGAGTGGCATGTGCAGCACAGTCAGAGCAGAAGGGCTGGGCCCTGGGAATGGGAGCTGCTGTCTCACTCTGACCTTAGGGGTATGGTATTTTTGCACGTGTTGCCCCAAAAGAGTATCTTTGTCCAAAAGTGCTCACAGCAGTTTAAAGACTACTGCCATGTAGTCGTTAGCCTACATGGTAATATTTTTAAAAGAAAGCCAAGGCTAATGCTGAACCCTTGTTCTGGGAAAAGTGAAGACATTGTTGGGGCAGCAGAAATTAGGGGACGAATCAGCTGAAAACACAGGCAGGAAACTTTAAAGGTGAGAAGAAAGGTATATACTATATCTGAGATACAGACATGAAAAGCACCCATTGTGACCCTCAGAGTAGAAATTATCTTTATTCAGGACATTCTGGTCAACCCTCATTCTACTAGGTTCAGGCAGAGTATGTGCTAGGCAAAGGCTTTCTTTCAAAATATTTCTCCTTTTCACGTTTATGCATAGACAGCTGACAGCTACCAAATCACGTGGACTTCTCCCTGGGAAGATTTCTCCCTCACTTCCTCGAATGAGGCCACAGAAATATTTAGTCACAGAAATAATGCATTGTGGTGCCTCTTCCCCATTTTTCCATTTGCTGGGAAAAGAAGAAACCTTCTTTTTCTCGTAGTTACAATCAGGCTAGTCAAACTGATACTGTAAAAGTGACAAATGAGATTTTTAGGCTTGCCCAAATGTTCCTATCCACAAATGTTACATAATCTGTAAATGATCAGAGCCAGAAGGTGACATAACATTTGCATTTGTTACACAATGGGCCTTCAGCTCACAGCCTCCTATTCTATCAGTGGTAGCTGCACTCTTGTACTCAATGAGGTATTCAGCAAAGCACCAAAAGTAGAGCGAGGCAAAATCTGTTACATCGTGTTACACCACACCCCCACCCTGCCTCTTCCCCAGAGCTCTGTCTGGTTTTAAATGGCTGGAGGAACTTGGACTCCTACCACCTCCCTTGAAAAGCTATCCCACAGTAGGGCAAATCTCCTGTTTCATGCTGTACTGTCTGAAAATAGGAAATACCTGCGGGACAAGATCAGCAGTTGAGAACAAGAAAAACGGTGATGCTGTCCTGAAACCAGAAAAATCTGAGTTCCTGTGTGATAGGAAATGATGCTAACAGCGATGATTGTGATACAGTGTAGGGACCAAAGAACGACTGCCTGAAACACCAGAGAGGAATCAATACTTAAAGGTAACTCTGCATATTAAAAGTCAATCCATTGCATTAGGAACAAGTCAAGAAAAGTCAAATGCATATGGAAGGAAACATTTTTCTGTTTGGGAAGCAGTGAGTTATTTCCAGTATCCTATGCGTGCTGCTTGATTTGGATGGTAGGGACAGCTCTGGCACTGGTCTTGCAACATGACCTGATTTCTGAGAAATTCCTGCAGCTGAAAGGCCATGACTGCATCTGTTGACGTTAGAGACCAAATTCCAGACTTCTAGGAAGAAACCTCTAGCTCATTTTGGAATTTGGTTTCAGCACTTCCAGTAATCTGGAGAGCAGCAGGAGCATCTGAAGAGGGACCTAGGCATATGTAGATGTTTACTTTAGCTTGTCTTGCTTTTTGAGATTGATAGATAGTTGTTTGGCTCAGCATAGGGAAAAATGCACTTTTACTAGTTCCAAGGGTTAGTGTTGGGGAAAGTAGAACACCCATAGATGGAAGTTGACTGTAATGAGATTTTAAAGAACATCTGTTGCAGTAAAAGTTCTCTATGGTTATGCTTTTCCAAAGTACAAGTCTCTTTCTTTAGAAAAAAAAACAAATATATTCTTTCAAAGTGGCACAATTTATCTGGAATAAAATTAATTTTCCCTTCAATCAAAGCATTCTGCAACACTATTTCAGTCAGTCTTCCTCTTGGACAAAAACTGGTTTTGGAAAGCACAAACCAAATTGACAGTATGTAAGTTACTAAATTTTGTTTCTAAATTAGCTTACATTTTTCATACTGCTTTGACTTTAAACAAACAAACAAAAAAAGAAACACTGCAATTCTAAGATTTTTTTTTTTATAAAATAATTCCACAACTTCTAGAGTCCCAGATGTAAAACACACTTAGAAAAAAATTGGCTTTTGTTACTGGTTGATGTGTGAAGCTCAGCTTTCCACTTGCCCTCCGTGCCCCAGTAAAGCACTCTATCCATCAAGCAGTTTCAGGTGGATTTTTAAGGGTGGTTTTTCAGATGCCTGATGCCACACGTAACAAAAGGTCTGAGGGAGGGACTGACAGACTGTAATCACACACTTGTCATCTTTCCTCTACAGGCATTGAGCACATCACAGCACAGAATTACTGGAGGGGGACACGGTGAGGTTTGGTCATGTCACTCAGCACAGTACCTGTCAGTGTGTGCAGTAAGGACACACATCTCCCAGCTTTCAGCTCCTCATCCTTGGGGATGACTTTCCTCAGAAGCAGCTCAGCACTTAGACAGACAGCTGTACAAATATAAAGAGATTAGTGCCTCCTTACCTGAGGGTAACAAAGCAGCTGTATAAACCAGATCTGCATTGCTCAACTGGAAGGCAGGGAGCACTGTCTGGATATTCCCTCCATGCACAAAGCAAGGTTTCTGTAGTGAGGTGGTGTCCCATTGGACCTCTTGGATGGAGTATAGAGATAAATCCTCTTTAATATTGATTTGCCATTTTATTCCAAAGTATCTGTCAACCTAATAAGGGTTGTTGATGTATTACATGCTGAGAAGAGAGTTCTATGTTAGCAGTTGTTCTGTAGCTTCAAGATTGTGTTGAGATCTTTCTTAGTTTAAAAGATAAACATGAATGTGCTAACTTAGAAAGCTGCCCCTGTGCTGATGTTGAATTAGAATTAGTCTCTACCTGTATACCTTTCTTAGTTCAGGAAGATTTTTATTTTTTTTTTAAACCACATTTTTTATTTTATTTCCTCACTAGAGTCACCCATTGTTCCTACCATCTGAGTAGTACTGTGGACAAAGAGTATACAACACAAAGAGAATACCATAGAGATTCATAGCAGTGTGTAAGGTCTCCTTCTGAACTCTGAAGGGTGGTTAGGCAGGACTTAGCTGTTCGAGTCTGGGAAGTGAGTAGAACAGGATTTTTTTTTTGCCTACTCTGAGCAGAAATATTATGCGGTTTATTCAGATTGGGGCACTCCATCCTGCATGTTCAGAAACAAAAGTCATTTCTGTAGACATTAATAGGTTACTTTCAGGTTTTTTTCCTACTCCTCCTCCCGAGTGGAGCATTCCTGAGATGACAGCTGCATTTGAGTGGGTGTCACAGAAAGGGAATGCTTAATTAAATATAATAAAACCTCTTTATAAAAGTCTGCAGTACTGAAAAAGCTCCCCTGTGTGGCACAGCACAGACAGTCAGATCTTGCCAGCAGTGGCAGAAACGTGAAATCTTCCTCTTCTGAGAAGTCACAGCTTCTGCAGTCCTTGAACAACAGGCAAACATACAGCTGCCAGACGTATGGGAGCTAAGGCAGACAGATGAGTAGTGCTGGAGGGGAATGATGCCAGGCACTAGTTAAGGTACTGTGTGTGTTATACAATAACCGTGCTGCTGTGGATGTTGGAGTTTTGATGTAGAGTCTCAGGACGCTGATACAGTGTGTCTTAGGAAGAGTTGTGGTCTTCTGGAAGATTGCCCTGTGCATCTTCAACTGGTACCTCTTTCTTTTCTGCATCCAGTGTCTCCATCAAAAGCGTGCAGCTGGACTTCCCCCTCCTCCAACTCTTCTGAGAGGCAAGTCCATGCCTTGGAGGGCAGCTGGACAACTAACTCAGAAGACACCAGCAGCCCAAGCATTGCCCCCTCCTACACAGATCTGCAATCAATTAATACGGAGGACTTGACCAGTGGTGGAACATCTGCAGCAGATTCAGCTGGTAAGAGGGAAATCTTCAAGCTTCTGTCTCTACCTTTCTTATGCTGCTTAAACTCACTGCTCAGAACTGATCTACATGGAATGGATCCAAACTAGAACACACTCAAAGTGTAGGCAGACTGACACTTTGTTCTAGTCCAGTTCCCCCAAAATCACACCTGGGTTTGGCACCCCTCATATGTGCAAGGTCCCAAAGTAAGAGCCAAATGCAACTACATTCCAGTTGCTGGACCTGTTTGGGTGAAATGATGGAGCAGTTCTGGGTTTTGTGTACCCCATCAGCTGAAGCTGGTGTAGGGGCTAGTTCTTGGTGTATTGTGGGAGAAGCAGGATGCCCTTCCCAAACTTCCATGCAGAAATTTTCTCAACTCACCAGTGTACTGAGCTGAGACACGTCCAGCTCTGCATACCCCTCTGTTTCAGAGAGACACAGGTCCAGGCTGCTGTGCTTTGTACCAAGCTTTGCACTGTTACCGTAAAGGAATGCAGCGAGTGTCTGAGGTGACAGAATGGGGTTCAGTAGCAGGTTTTGATCGTTTAAGGATCCTTTATCTGACCTTATAGGGATCTATTCAGATGGCATCCTGACTGTGGAAAAATGTGCTGCATGGCATTGTAGCTCATTGCTCCTCAATTATACTCTAGATAATCTCTGAAGCAGGAGAAATAAAGCAGAGCGGTGCCACCCATGTCATGCAGAGTTGGGACGAGGAGAACTCCTGAAGGACAAAGCAGACTTTAACA
Source organism: Chloroceryle aenea (assembly GCA_013399075.1). Lineage (NCBI taxonomy): Eukaryota > Metazoa > Chordata > Aves > Coraciiformes > Cerylidae > Chloroceryle > Chloroceryle aenea. The sequence continues at coordinate 179,505 of VWZY01013326.1, forward strand.
GAGCATAAAAAGATCTGGCATGTCAGGACACAAAAAGGAAAAAAAAATACACAGCTTCAGGAGGAAGCACCTGCAGTATGTTGGAAGCTGTTCACCCCAGGCTGAGGAAGGTTAGTAGCTACCCAGTTTGGTGATGAAAACTGGTCCATAAACAGCAGCATGGTAGGTACTGGCTGGTTGCTTAAGACAAAGGATTTGTGGAGAGGTAATACTTGTTTTGGATAGACACCTCTCTCTCTTCAGATGATACAGTTACCCCAAGTCTGTCTGACCATTTATGTTGTGGAGTACTTTGCTTGTCTGTACCTCTGAGTTTGGAAACCACTGATATAAAGGTAGAATATGCAAGCTGACTTTGTATGCTAGCTGTTTGGATGCCACCGTGGCCATCAGCTCTGGTCTTATGAGCTCAAGTCTATTATTAGGGTGAAGTGTACAGAGTTTTCCTCTGGAGTATGTGCTGGATATTGCTGGTTTGTTGATTTGGTACAGGTTGCCAAAGGGTGGCTGTTGTCACTGGGACTGTCTCCACATGAGCAAGGGAAATGAGGGGTACCCAGTTCATACACAGCTTTGCATCATACAGAAAAATGAAAGGCAAAAGTGCTTCTGTATATCACTGGTATACATATGGAATTGCTTGCTAGATATGGCCATAAGAGGAGTTGATACTCAGTAAAAGCTTTGTGTGCAGCCTTCTTACCCTTCTTTCTTTCCCTGTCACTCACAAGCTGACATATTTATTAGCAAAACAGGTACAAAAAGTCATTGCAATCACTTAATATTTTTTTAATGTAAAAAGTAGGTAATATAGGCAAGGCTGTGTCATAAGCTAAACCATAAGATATACTGCCTTAATGGTGATGGAACTTGAAGTGAGAAGTACAGTGAGTCTTTCTACCACAAGGTATGGGGTTTGCAAAAAGGCCTCATGACCAAAGTGCATCTGTTTGTTCCTGTTCATGGGATGGCTCACAGCCCACCCCCTGAGGTGCATGCTGGCATCAGACAAGGTTTGTGGAGGTGAAGGAGCTGAGGACCTGGCAGTGATGGAACTGTTGTGCAGTTCCGTCTGCTTTTCTGCTGTTCACTACGCCTTCATCCCACCCTTAGTGTGTAAGTGGACAAAACAATGTCAAGTGTAGAGATTTGCACCTGGGAAAGAATCAACCCCAAGTCCAGTACAGGTTGGGAACTGATATGTTGGAGAGCAGTGTAGGGGAAAGGGACCTGGGGCTTCTGGTGGCCAGCAGGATCACCATGAGCCAGCAATGGGCCCTTGTGGCCAAGAAGGCATCCTGGGGTGTATCAGAAAGGGGGTGGCCAGTAGGTTGAGAGAGGTCCTCCTACCCCTCTACTCTGCCCTGGTGAGGCCACATCTGGAATGGTGTGTCCAGTTCTGGGCCCCTCAGTTCAAGAAGGACAGGGAACTGCT
>VWZY01013326.1:181457-202285 GCA_013399075.1 Chloroceryle aenea
AAAGGGACCTGGGGCTTCTGGTGGCCAGCAGGATCACCATGAGCCAGCAATGGGCCCTTGTGGCCAAGAAGGCATCCTGGGGTGTATCAGAAAGGGGGTGGCCAGTAGGTTGAGAGAGGTCCTCCTACCCCTCTACTCTGCCCTGGTGAGGCCACATCTGGAATGGTGTGTCCAGTTCTGGGCCCCTCAGTTCAAGAAGGACAGGGAACTGCTTGAAAGAGTACGGGGCAGAGCCACAAAGATGATCCAAGGGAGTGGAACAACTCCCATATGAGGAAAGGCTGAAGGAGCTGGGTCTCTTTAGCTTGGAGAAAAGGAGACTGAGGGGTGACCTCACTAATGTTTGTAAATATGTAAAGGACAAGTGTCATGAAGACAGAGACAGGCTCTTTTCAGTGATGTCCAGTGACAGGACAAGGGGCAATGGATGTAAACTGGAACGTAGGAGGTTCCACAAAAACATTAGGAAATCTTTTTCACTGTGAGGATGACAGAGCACTGGAACAGGCTGCCCAGAGAAGTTGTGGAGCCTCCTCTGGAGGCTTTCAAAACCTGCCGGACACGTTCCTGTGTGACCTGGCGTAGGTGACCCTGCTCTGGCGGGGGGTTGGACTGGATGATCTTTCGAGGTCACTTCCAACCCTACCTTTCTGGAATTCTGTGAAAAGTGCCTGATCACTTTCTTCTCTCCTTCCTCTCTGCCCAGCTCCAGAAATTCAGTTATTCAAACATGGCTTACTTCAAGCATCTGATCTGCATTTCTCTTCTCGTAAGACAGCCTGCCTCAGTCTGTAGTGGAGTTTGAAGGCTCCATAAAGGCAATGAAGTAACATGTATTTTTTCCATGAAGGAAAAGAGAGGAATCCTCATGTTGAATTTGGTCATGAAGTCACAGTGACTGTTCACTAGTATCTTGCCTCCAAAGTCTATCGTTATGGAGGAGAAACAAATCAGATTCATTACACTGTTAAAAAAACCTAGTGAAAATAAGAAATTGTGATCTACTTAACGATGGTAAAAATGTAGTCTGTAGAAGTATCTTGGGTTTAATATTGTTTCAAGCAAGGAAAACTTATTAGTGAGAAAAGAGTGAAAAAATTCTGCACAGTGGTCAGACCCTGGATAACATAACTGGTTTAGCCATGGTGAATTTTTATTACCTGAACGGCACAGAAGTGAGCCCAGCATACTCTGTTCCATAATGTCACCACTTGTCTTGAATTTATGCTGCATGCAGAATGCCTGAGCATCGACTCGCTGTCATGGTTCAGGGCACAGGGTTTTGCACAGGAGCAGATGCAAGCCTGAGGTGGGTCTGACTGCAGCCATCCACAGAGCCAGGTCCCAGCAGTGAGAATGTACATCTCTGTGTCCAGGGCTGGTAGACTCCAAGGAGGTGAGACTGGCTGGGAATCAACTTTCTGACAGCTGACACAGGGTTTAAGTATAAAACAATTCCATGGGCTTGAGCTTTATCTAGCTCATGTGTTTAAGATACAGGCTAGGAAGATGGTAGAGACGAAAATGATCTCAGCCTCAGAGTTTACCCTCAGCATGAGGAGGACTGCAGAAAGCCTCCTGACTGATGCAGTTGGGATAAGCTCAGTGACATCCTGTGAAGGCAGCAGAGCTCACAGCAGTGAGGGTAAATACTGCACTAGCAAAGCTGAAAAGGAAGATCTGATTTTCAGTTGAAGTGCAGCCAGAAGATGCTGCACTTTATCGCCTCTGCTAGTATGAGCACTGACACCAAGAAGCCTTTTTATATTATCTCCATCTTTGTCAGCATCAGTGGCTATTTTACCTGCAGCAGCTAGCCAATAAATGTGGGCTTACTGACAGCAGACTGCCCATTTAACGTGGGCATGTTTATTTGGTTATAACAATGAGCACTTTACTGCAAATTAAATTACATGGTTATAACAATAAGCACTTGACTGCAAATTAAAAACCCCAAGTTTCTAACAGCTAGGGTTTCACAGTGTGTGTGAAGCTGCATCTGGTGCTGGTGAAGTGAGCTGTTGCCTCGAGAGCTTCCTACCGTGCATCACGGTGTTGCTCAGTTTGGATCACCGAGCACGGAAGGAAGCGGGCAGATCTGGCAGTCGAGCTGTGCTCTGCGAGATGAGTAACACCAGGCATCTGTTCCTGCTGCAGTACAAGCATTTACTCACTCAAAGCAGATGCCTGTCTCAGCTTTTGAAAAAGGCCACCTATCTACAAGTCAGAGGAGCAGGGGAGAGACCTCGTAGCTGTGATCATAGATCTGGAAGCACTGGGATCTGTCCTGGGAGCTTGTTTTGGCTCTCTGCATTTCACCCTTCATCTCTAGAAGAACTTTTATTTCCATAAATTAAAATCAGATATTGGCTTGAATACAACATTACAATTATTAGATATTATCAATACAAATATAATAAGAAATCTTTCTATATTATATAATAATGCTCTCTCTCTGTGTACATAGAAAAAACTGATTTGCCTTGTAGGCATAAGTTCCCTCATAGCTGTTTTAGGTGCGGTGTTGCCAGTTCTGTTTTTTTCTGTTGTGATTTGTGTCTTAAGAGAGCTGCAGCTACACCATGGCTGATGTTGACGGCTCAGTTTGTTGACCAGTTGTTCTGTTTGGCATTCTCCTGAAGCTCTGGGACTATTAGGATACCGAGGAAATTGCTATGGTACTATTTTCTGAGAACATCTGCATGTTTGGAGATAGAAGGTTGCATTTGTGACCCCTAACTGCTCGAAATCCAGAAAGTTTATAAATAGCACAAGGAATTAACTCTGAGAATGTGTTATTTTCAAAGTAAATTTCATGGTTCAAGGAGGTTCTGCTGTTTCTGTTTTAAAGTTTGGAGATGACAGTTCTGGCAAGATCAACTCCAGCACTTTCTTGAAGGTTATGGAGGGTCAGTACTAACTTCTTGAACCCTTTCTGCAGTAGTTCTCTTGGAAATAGCTTTTCTGTAACTGCAGCCAGTTAGATTGCGAGTGGTGCTGTGATGACTGCAAGAATGGTGTTCTGTAGGTTTCAGACAAGCAATTTTGAACAGATTATAGAGCTGTGCAGTATATTTGTACTGCATGCCAGAAACCGGCTACAAGCTCTGAAGAGATTTCATGTTAATGAGCAGAGCAAGAGGAAAAATAACATATGCACCTTTTCTTCCAGAACTGTGCTTCAGTTATTCTGGGTAAGTGTTAAAAAACGTGTTCCAGTGTCCCAGTCCCAGGCACATGAAAAAGTTTGTGTGAGAGGCTGCCAAAGCCATCTGGAGAGACTGCAGAGAGGAACACTGAACCCTTGCTTCAGGGAGGAGTGGTCTTCAGAATACTATGAGCAAACAGCACTTGAAATGTGTTCTTGCATAACTCCAACCAGGGTGGGCTAAATTCAGCGTAAGAGACAGGCTGGTTTATTTTTTAGTTTGTTGTGTCCAATACCATCCAGGAGTTTTAAATCCTAGTTGTCATCCCATCTTTTTTTCAAGGCATTTCTAACTTCTGTAAGACTAGTGCATTGTTAAAGCAAGACTGGGAAGATAGGTCTAGATAATTAAGAGTGGTAAAAAAGTATTGATGCCAAATCAGACCTGTGTACTGGAAATGAGCTCCTCTTCAACACTTCATGGCCATTTCAAGGAATCCATAGTTATCTCAGTGCCCTCTGCATCAGTGTTGAATCCTTGTCCCTGCTTAGCAGTGGGAGAGTCTGCAGCTCAGTTGTGCAGGCTGGTGAAGTAGAAATGGTCTTTGCTGTGTAGTCTGTCAGTCTTGCTTTCTGAAGAGGCTAAAGATTGCAGGTAAAAGCAATGGACCAGGGTCACTGTCTCAGTCCTTTCTTACCACAGGAAGGAAAGGCACAGAAAATCCGACGGGAGGAAGGGGGAAGAGGTGCTGAGCCTAACTGATGTTCTTGAAGCATGTCACTCTTTCCACGCCTATTCACTGATGAGTTTATGCCAGATCAGCTGAAAGTGGACAGAAATCCAGGTCCAGTCATGGGACTGAGCTGCTGATCTCCCTTTGTGCAGGCAGTGTCCCAAGAGAATAAATGTGGGCAGATGCTTTGCAGCTTATTTCATGCCAGTGAGGCAGACTAGCCTCCTGGGTCTGAAGCCCTCAATTTGTGTTTGTAAGACTGTGATTCCTCAGCCGCAGTGTTTACCTTGGCTCCAGTTGCTCTCTAATGCAGTGCAGAAAGCCCCATGCCTATGTGATAAGCCAGAGAAGTTCAGTAAGAGATTTTGCAGCTGCAGAGGAGGTTTCAGTTGGAAGCTTCATTGAGATGGAACACTGAAGTGCAGCAGCTATCTGTAATTGCTGTATCGAAAGAGGAAAGGCTGTGTTTGTTTGGAGCAATTCTGCAGGGTGCTAAATAGCCTCTGAACTTAGAGCTCCTGGGAGGGAAGAGCACCAAGCCATCTCCCCACATCCATCTCCTTTGAAGTGGAAAACATGAGCTGCAATCTTCAGCAGTGTTGCCTCACCGCTTGCATTCAATCCTGGCAGCCTGCTGCTGTGCCACCAACAGGAGGTAGAACTGGCACCGTGGCAATGCAGCAGCAGCAGTGCAGCACTGTCCCAGCTCCATGCTACCCGATGATGTAGCTGGTGCCCCATGGGGCTGGCTGCACCTCAGCAGGGGAAACCACTTCTTCACCTCTCAGACAGCAGCAGAGTTCACTGGTGGAGAAATCACCCACCTACACCTACTAACGACCTACACCTAGTAACTCGAGTTTTTCACCATCAGTGTTACGTGGCAGAGAAGTAAGCAAGGCTTCAGGAGTACTGCTAATTAACAGGAGCTATGAACCGTGTCATGTTCTCTTAATTAGAGATCCCAGTTCTGTCTGGAATTTCCTGTCTGAATATGAAGCGGATGAACAGAACTGGCAATGTAACAGCAGGTAGGAGCAGACAGCAAGCAAGAAAGAAATTTCCCAATGCCCAAATGCAAGGATTATCTTGTTGCTTCCTTACTGTGATATAATCTGAACCCTAAGAAAGGCTGAGGGGATCACTGGACTACACAGCACGGGATGTGAAGAGTGATGATGGATGCCTTTGGGGGTCAGTTATAGGGTCATATTTTCACAGAACAGTGTGAGATCAAATGGGAAGCAGGTTTGTTAAATGTAGGAATTATTTAAGCAAAACCTTCAGCTTCTGTGTTAAGTTTTTTGTGGGCTCACTTAGAAACTTTTTGAGATGATTTTTAATGTCCATTTTTATCAAAACTTCCACCTCATTTATTCTATTTGGCCCTAATGTTAGGGAAAAACGTTCTGCTTTTTCAAGCCAGAAGTGAACAGAGCTGGGTAAGAGTACTGCAGGGAGATTGCTGATATACACCTTTAGTTCAACATCTCCTGTTCTAGTTGATCTACCCTCCATCGAACTAAATATTGCTGGAGCACAGCTATGACATGAATGTCGCATAATGAGCTTGCTCCTCTGTTATTAGGAGCAGTTTGGTTTAATTATCTTTACGTCTGACAGATGAGACCAAAATCGTCTGCCTCACCTTTGGACAGCTAGGAACTGGCACTGGCATTACGGCTGTGCTCGTTACAGGAGAGGAAGGGGAGGCTTCCTGCTAGTTTCTTCACTCTAATCTTGGCTACCAGGAATGAGAATTGTGATCCTAGATTTTGTGATTTGGATGCCAGTCCAATTTACTTCTCATTAATAGTGGTAGTAAATCTTGTGGAGACTGATTTGAACTCATCACTTAGGATTCAATTTTTAAAAAATATTTAAAGTGCTCAGCACCTTTTGTGAGGAGTCCAGACCTGGACTAGGCACCTAAAACTGCTTCCAAAACCCTCAGGTCCCAGCTATTCCCATTATGGCACAGCAGAATTTTCCTATAGCTGCAGCTCAGTCTGCTCCTCTCCAAACCTAGCCAGTCAGTTTACTACCTAAAAGATTAGACATCCTGCCAACACATGTCCTGCAGCTCTCTGTCCTCTACAGGCTTTGTAGAAATGCTGACATTTGAGTGTAGATCTCAGCCATCAGTTTACTGAAGCGGGTGTATTTTCATGTGTAGACACCTTAGAAAGCTTTAAAGGTGATTCACCTGAGATTACAGGGATGGAAGCTATTTCCCAGGACACTGGTGTCAGTGTGTTCATCACCAGTTCCTATCCATGTGTTCCTGTGCCAATATTGTCTTTCAAGTAGCTTTTTGCTCTCTCCAGTGTAAGCCCTTTAGTGTATTTATACAGTGTAATTATATCTCTCTGTTTTCATTTGCTCAGCTGAATGAGACAAGCACTTCAGTATTCTCCATTCCCCTAGCAACCCCTTCTCAGCTCATGGTCCTTTATGAATTAATATTTCTTGGATGTGGTGATCAACACTGCATACAGACTGAGGTCTCACCATGGCTTTATACCAAGATACTGCCGTTTTCCCATCTTCTGGAATTTTTTCTTTGATATATCCCAGGATCTTGCTTCCTTTTTTGTTGGTGCATCTGGCATGTACCCTCTCAGGATATTCAGATTGACTATATCCTAGATCACTTTCTCTCATACATAATGTGTGTGTCCTTAAATGCCTGATTGTGATCTTTACATTGTTTATTACATTTCATCTCCTTTCAGTTACTCCAGTCCTCAAGAGGAACCACTCCTTTCAGCATGATGTTCAAAGCTCCCTTTCCATACCCCATTCCTCCTAATAGTGAGCAAATGCCATTAGCATGCTCATTTCTGTGCTGTGATCATTATTTAAAAATAGAGAGAAACTTAGTCTTATTCATGCAGTCTGTATCAAGAAATTCTACTTGTAGCTGCTCTAATGTACTATTTCCCTTAAAACTCAATGGCTCTCTTCCATTAAGCTTGGTTTTTACTTCCCTCTTAATACTGGTGTCAGTCTCCATTTAAACTCCTTCCCGGATGGCACCACGTTAAATGTTTCTGCTTATACAGACAGATATATTTTTTGTCTAGAAAATCTGTTGTCAATGAAACCTGTTAGGTTGGTCTGGAACAAACTACCTTTTTTTAAAGCTAGCTTCTACCTCCTTATCTTATGCTCTTCACTTTTTCCTTCCAAAGTATTACATACTATTGTGGTCAGACTTCAGCCTTGTGTTTTCTGAAGTAATTTTTGCCCCATATAAATATTGCTCCTATATATGCTCTTTAATTGTAGGGTACCATCCTCATCTGAACCAATTCCTTGTGATGAAAGCTATAACCACATGTCAGTTCTTTCAGAGTTTAGGAAGGGAGCTTATTAGACTTCCTCATCTGAGCACACTAACCTCTCCAAAATGTTTTCTTACCTCGTTAATGTTAATTACCATTTCCACTCCCTCCTTTTGGTTATTCTAGCCCTCCTCCTGTGCCTTTTTCCCTATGCTTTGCATCATTCTTATTAAAGAGCAGGGGCAAAGTATTCGTTAGCTTTGGCACAATGTCTAGATGTGTTAATGTTTAATTCTCACCACTGCCCCACTTCCTTCCTCTGTAAAGGAAACCGCATAAATAGCTCCAGTATGTAACATTGCCACCAAAGACTGCTTCCAAGAAAGGTAGGGCCTTTCCAGGTTAACTGGACCTGTATTGCCTTTACTGAGCTTTTATCTTCAGTAAGAGTTCTAGTTGTAGGAGAGAATTAACCAGCAAGAGTGACAAAATAAGTAATCTCTGTAACAAAAATATCCCTCATTTTGGTGGCTGAAGCATCAGAGCAGAGACAAAGCTAAACCTGCTTTGAAAACCAAAAGATTATGGCAAGATCCCTTTTTTGTCAGATTTACATGCTGATTAGTGCATGCGTGACTAAACTAATACTGGGGAGTGAAAGGGAAAAATTCATCTTCAGGTGCAGTGGCACATCCACATTACCATGTGCTGTGCACTCTGGTCAGGTGAGGAACATGAGCTGTAGGTGGGCAGGGGCATCCAGTGGTGAGGAGAGGAGGTCCCTGCAGATGAGGTGTCTTCATGAGCCAGGGAGTTGTAGATGTGGTCAGGAGTCCCTTGTCACTCTTCCTCCACTAAGAAGTGGAACTTCTGCCCTCCTTGAGGCCTCCTGCTTTACTATGCCTGAGGATACAGGAGCTCTCTTCACAGCATCCCATACTTGGCTCCTCATGGTGGAGGGTGGGAGCAGGAGAGGATTTGGGGCCAGGGTCCATTTCTGCTGCAAGGGGGGAAGAAGCAAGGCTAAGAAATACCAGGAGAAGAGCAGGAGCTGGATGCTTTCTGGTCCTCCTGCTGGTATGTGTGTGGGAGCTGTTGTCTGCAGGAGAACCTCCCACACCCTTGGCAGGACTGGGACAAGGACCAAAGGGCTGTGGGAGGTAGGAAACAGCTGTTAGAGGCAGAGCAGACAGTCTCCATCTCTGGCACAGGTTGGCCAGCCCTCTGCCACACCTGGCAGTCCAGTACAGTTGGCTGCTTTGCTTTTTGCTTTTAGTTGGCTTTACATATGCATACACAAACCTGCACACTGGCACTCAGAAGAGGTGTAGACCTGCTGAGCATAGCCTGTGCCATTGTGACCTCTGTGGGTGCAGCCCCCTGTAGCAGTCTCCTCGCTGGCTGCCATCTCAAATGCTATCCCTGGCGAGAAGGTGGGTGCCTGTAACAGACACCTTCTGGCTCCAGCTCTAGGGTTTGTTGCTCATTTTCACAACCACGGTGATCACAGAGCACACTGTTTCCTGAAACATCCCAAGGTAGATTTTGGAGCAAGGGAATAATTTAATGTGTGAACAACATGAAAAGATAAATTAACACTTAGGAGTCTTCAGTGCTCCATAGCAGAAGTGAGAAGTAAGGTGTAGGAGAAGGGAAGATGAGTGGTTACTACCAAAGGGTAACTCATAATACAAAATGAACATGTTGAATTAGGTTTCAGCAAGTACCTGTTTTGATTATTACCTGAGATGCAGCTAATGTGTGAGCTTAGGCTTGCCACTTCTCCAAGTTTCAGGTTCTGTTAAACCAGACCTTTCTGGCAGCATGGAGAGGATGGCTCTACACAGCAACACTGACGTGGTCGGGGGGAGCAGGGTGGATCTGTAAGTCTTTTCAAAACATGGGGTATGTACCATACTGTCACTAACTGCAGACAGCTGACAGTAGTCAAATAACCTGTACAGCTCTGTCTCTGCCCTGTGAATGGGTACCTAGCAGAGGCAGCTGCCAAGCGTTAGGCCATTTTCCATATGCTTTTTTAAAGTATATCCTGAGTGTAAAATGAATCATCTTTTTCTGAAAATGGTTTCTGTGGTTGGATAATGGTGAGCATGGTGCTGAGATACACATGTTCTTACATGAAATAGGAGGTAAGAAGAGTGTCAGTTTTGAATGAAGTGATACAAAGTCATGTTCTTGCATAAGCACCAGGAATATCCTTGATTCTCTTCACCTAAACAAACAGCCTGGTCCTCCCCCTGAGAAACCCAACAGGATGTTTCTTTAGTGCAGAAAGCAGAAGGATTTCTGCGTGGCTGTGCCTGCTGTGTTCTGCCTCCACCAGAGATGCATTTGTACACTCTGTAGCAGGCGTGAGGCTTCAGGAGGGATGGGACTGGGGAGGGAGCACGTGCCTGCACACAGGACCATGTGGTCCATCCAGCAGAGCAGACAGCTGGAGGGTGTTGGTGCATTTGACACGCCAGCCAGCGTGGCAGCTTCACCGCTTTGCTGCACTTCAGGGCAGCACAGCTCTGTCCCCAGAACAGCACGCTGGCTGCACAAGTGGGACACGAGGTTGGCCCAGGGTGTGTTGCTGTGCCTCCCCTGTGGCAGGCCATTCACCAGCCAGCCAGAGTTAGGATCCGGGTGGGAAAGCTTGCACAAGAGAAGTAGGGAGGCTTTACTTTCATGAACCTGTCACTCCTCCTCCCCTGGATTGATTTGTTTGTTCAGGCTTGGTTGCCTCCAGCAACACATTATTAGCTTGAACTATGGTGTATCCTGGGAGACCTGCAGGATTCTCTGCAAGGCTTTTGAATTCTTCCTCTCTGAGGAGGGAGGGACACAAAAGCATTTCACTCTGTTGACGCAAGTTGCATGTACATTGTTCCACTTCTCTGAATGCTGGGGTGGCTCTTTGGCAAAGATTGCAACCGGACTCCACCGTCTTCATCTCGCTTCTTTGTCTCGCTTGGTAGAATACACTTTACTGGGTAAATCCACCAACCTGCTCTGCTTTAAAGGATAGATTTGAAGCTATGCTTAGCTGAGGTTTCATAGGGGCTGTGCACTTTCTGTCTCTGTACACACAGGTCACTCCTTGCTGATGGTAGACCTCAGGCTTTCAGGGTTTGTCCTTAAGGTAGATACAGGTTATGTCATGCATGAGCACCTTTCTGCTTGGTTTAGCATGGCTACAAAAGCAGAGAAAACACAGTGATGTGGATTAGCAACATGGACATGTACGCAGGGCTCTGCTGAGACTATACATCTGTGCCAAAATTTCTGCCACTGCAAATTCTTTAGATATAAACAAGTATTAGGAGAGCCCTGCAGGTGTGCTTTCCATCTCTGCTTGGCTTGAATTTACAGGACTCGGTGATTCTCCTCGGAAATCTCCTTCAGCTCCCTTGGCTGTTCTGTGTGTGGGTGTGCAGGGAACATCCTGTATGTCATAGCATAGTTAAAACATCATGAAAAACACTTGATTTCCTGACTAATCACATAGGTATCCAGAGATGGACAGCATCAGATGAACTGGTCTCCCATGGAGGTCAAGGCAGGTTAGCTAGGAGATCTCAGTGCTCCAGTAGTTAAGGCATCAACACCAGATGGCATCTTGGTAACAGAGCAGAGCCAGGAGCAAGGTACACGACTGTTCCATGAGTGATACTGATGGTAATGTGGTGCTATTGGGAGGCCAGGGGGTTAAGGAAATACGGGGAAGGTATCTGGAGTGTGATCTGCTTTGACCAGGAGGTCAGTTAGCAAGAGACTTCAGTGCTGAAGAGCTGTGCAGTTTTTTCCACGTGCTCATGTTAAGGCTGTGTGCATTTTGCAGGAGGGTTGCAGTGAAGGATGCAGTGCCCAGCTGATTTCTAGAGGCAGTAAATGCAGAGAAGTGGGCGTGCTTACAGCCATGGACCCTGTCCTGCAAGGCTGCCCTGTACCTGTGTGGAGCTGGTGGCTTCCTGCAGCTAAGGCTTCAGCTCTGCCCTCCACCCCCCCTCCAAGGTGCTCCTGGCCTGGCAGGGGGCTGGGGCCCTGCTGGTACAAAAGGGCTAGCTGTACTCTGTTGGGATGGACAGCCCAGCTGCAGACACAGAACAAAACCAGTTTGTCTTGTGGTCTGAAGAACCCAAGCCTGAACTAATGGAGCAAACAGGTGTGAAGGGAAAAATGTTTTGCTTGAGCCAGTAGCTCTTTTTCTGCTGGATAAAAGGAAAAGCAGGTCAGTAGGAATCAACATATCCTTCATCCCCCCACGATGACAAGAAGAGGAGTTGTTCTTCATTGAGCAAAGGCACTTGAACTTATCCTGTTAATTCCCAGAGCTCACTTCCAAGGAGATCTCTAAGTCAAGCAGCATGGGACCAGGTCCCATCAGGCTTCTCCTCCTGAACCTGGAAACCTAGTTCAGGTGCCTCTTGTTTTATTTTTCCAGGGAAGAAGTGAGGAGGAAGGAAATATGAGGACAGATAGCTAGACTATCGTTCTTCTGCATTTGAATCCTTTCTTACTGTATTAAGTAGTGAGCAGCATTAATACATGTGCTCTACCCATACAGAAAAGTTTCAAGGTGGCTCTTGAGCCTCTTGGCTGACAGTACTTTCTGAAGAGAAAAGGGAGCCAGGAAAGGCTTCCCAGTGAAAGGGAGATCTGTTTCAGGTGTAGTAATAGTAAATGATACTACCTTCTTATGTGTTCCTGCAATTTTAAGGAAAAAGAGCTACTTTTCACTTCCTTATCTGTGAACTCTTCTAGAAAGACTGTAGTCCTTCTCAGAGGTGACTGTTATTTCACCATATGAAGTTTATACTTTGCTTAGTGAAGTCCAGATAGTGCTCTGAGATCATTTTGGTTGGAAACTGGCAGATAGTAGATAAGACCGTAAGTGAGAGCATTAATTTCCTTCAAATTGCTAGCCCTGTGTGTTTACTAGATTTTACTAAGGTACTCCATACATTTTCCCAACAACCTGTCTGTTGTCCAAACTACACAGAAACCTCAGTTGACCAAAGCCAGGTAAAACTTCCACCAGTGTGGGCTTCATTCAAATTTATAGTGTTGTCCAGGATTTCTTTTGCTGTGTTAAGTGATTTTTGTACCACTGTGATGGAGAGAGATTGTGGAGATAAAACTTGGCCTTCAGTTGCTGAAAGCTCTAAAATCCATCAGCTAGCTCTAAGAAATACTCTTTTACCCACAAGGTTCCTTTTCCTTTCCTCTACCTCCTGTCTATTTTTCCTCTTCTGGGTATTGTGCTAATTCTGTTCTTTTCCAATTTAAAAGAATTTAAATGCTTAAGAAATAAGATGCAGGAGGCTTCAACTTGATCTTAGTGGATGAACTTGCTGCATCTTGCCTGCTGGCAGTGAAGGTAAAATGAGTAAAGGGACTGTCACTTCCCTTTACTTGTCACAAGACCCCTCTGCTTGCAAAAGAATTTCTTTGTATTCTGCCTAAGAACTTAAATTGCTGTTCAGTGAGTGGATAATTACAGTTGCCCTGTTGCAAAGTAATGAAGTAATGGCACTCTGAGAAAACAGGTACCAGTTTTAGCAGTAGCTAAGACTATGCTGACATGTCCTGCAGTGTCATTTAAATTTCACCTGTGATGATAATTGTTGCAGCTTGCAGGAATCTGAAACAGCAGTGTTCTTCTAGCTGCTCTCTCCTTCCGTAGCGTGCTCTAGCACTCTGACTCGTGTTTCTAGATTTCTACTGTGCTACCTTTCAAATGCAATTTTCTGGCTGAAAATTTTATGGATAGTTTAATTTTTCATAATTTATTAAATAATTCCCCCACTCCCCCCCAAACCTTTATTTCCTATGCTCCAACACTGTGACTCCAGTCCCAATTGCCATTAACTGGGCAAATGCCACTAGGGTCACTGAACAGGTTTTGGAGGAAACTGATCACGATGCTTACAGAGTAATCACCTGCAGTGCCCTATGCCACACTCTGGAGAGCCACATAATACAGCCAGATCTGCTGGACTCACACCACACATGCCATAGAACCAAAGTGAAAGTATAAATTACTTTCTTGTGCCATTTTTCATCTAATGGCACAGCAGCCATCGGGAGGTAAATATTCCTCACTGGTTTTCCTCAAAAACTTAAGAACCTAACTCTCTCTTTATATTCCTGTAGGGAGTTTTTGTTTGTTTTAAAAGCTTCCAAGGCAGAAAATCACAGCTGTTTGGAAAATGCTATATGCTGTATTTTCCTCATATAAATGGAGCTGGCTTTGTGATCTGTGTTTACCAGTTTCCACACTGACTGTGTGCAATCAAAATTGCACAGTGGTGAATATATAGAAATATTTAAGGTCTCCAAGCTGTATGCTGAATCTACCAGGATAGTTTATTTTAAAGTAAACTTCAAAATAACAGCTGTACAAAACAGTGAAAAATATGGATTCCGTTGAAAAATAACAGCTAGAATCACTAAGGCAATGAACTACAGCCATGGCATGTTCCTTGTTACCTCACTGTCCTCTGTGATGAATGACAGGACTGTTGATAATTTCCTTTATTGCTAGTACTGTAAGGGTAAAGTCATTTTTAATTGCTGTGATGAGGTAAATTGGTGGGAACAGTGAAGATTCTCTAACACAATTTTCTACTCTGTGGTTTCTCTCACAGAAGGTTGAATACAAAGGCTGCCTTTATCAACTGCGTGTTTATTTCACTCAGCTTCTCATCATTTGGAATTTGGCTATGAATTTTAAAAAGCATCAAATGGAGCAGAGATTAGAAATTAGCACCCTTTGTGTCCTGTTGAAAACAGAGCAGCTCCTCCTCCTTAGGGACTGCCGAGTTCTTTGCTAATAAGGCTGACTGAACAAGTCTTCATTAAACTTCATGTTGCTGGGCTGGAGAATTTATCTGGCCCCATTATCCATTCAGACCATGACCTGGACAAATCAACCATGATGCCTCAGATGTGAAAAGCCTTTGTTTGGCTTCTTGTGTTCTAAACACAATTAGTAGCTCAACAGTTCAGCTCCTTGGGCAAGGTAAGGTCGTACCATCCCTTGACAGTAACTGCTGCTCTCAAGGCAAGTCACTTCGAGCATCCTTCAGGTGATTTTTAGCCAAGTAAGTCCCAATCAATGGAAATGAGTGGCAGATGAAGATAAAGCTAGTTACACCCAGTTGTCACATGCATTTTGTGCTGGCAACCTGCTAGGAAATGTAGTAGGAAAACATTTCCTCTAAACTGGTGTAAAGAAACTTGGTTATGCAGTATGTCTGTCTTTAGGATGACTGAGGCTTTTATCTGCTTTCAAACACTGTAGTCCAGATGCTTACCACCTCTTTTTTCAACCTGGAGCAAGTTACAATAGGTGTGACTTCTGTGTATCATGGCAGACTACACATGAGTCTTTGATTAAAACTCACCTTCCACTTGAAGATAAGATGATTACAAGTAATACCAAAGCAAGCAGACAGCTTTTGGTAATGTTCATGAAAGCCTTAGGAGTGGTTCCACAAATATGTGATTCCCTGAGCATGCCAGAGTTTGATTTATTCTAGCAGAAGGAAAGGACGGAGTTTTAAATTTTATTTCTTCATCTTAAATCCTGAGAATGATGCATTTACTTTGGCACTGGTTTTGCTGCTTCTTTCAGTTAGCTCTGTGTTACCTTTGGTGTTACTGGACTGGAGGGAGTGGAATGACTTCCATTTTTAGGGCAGGAGTTAGGATGTCAGGTTTCCTCCCCCAGGCACTGGTAGCACCTTTTCCCTTTTCTGTGCCTTAAAGTTCCAAGGCAGTGGAAGCAGGCAGCAGGTGAGCCAGGGTGCTCCCTCTTTTGGTGTCTCTATGCATAAATTATATCATCTTTTATGATATGTGTGTGTGCATGTGTATGTCCTCTTATTTGTAGATCCTTGCAGGATATTAAACAAACATCTCAGTCATTTGTTGGTTTTGTTGTTGGAGAGCATGGGCAAGCATCAGACAACCCCAACCAAGCAGCTGTTGAATCAGACAGGTTTTAGTGATCCCAATACTAACTGCAATCCCACCCCTGGCTTTCTGGCCCAGCTCCATCACTCTATGCACAGATCCAGGTCTTCTCAGCCCACAGCACAAATTGCTTCCCAGCACCAGGAGAAACATTTTCTGTCAAGTGGCATCCAACCAGTGTGCGAGGAAAGTAACGTTCTCTGATTCTTCTGAACCAGCCTCATCTTTGAGCTGCAACGCAGGGTCAGAGAAGGATTTGGTTACATGTGATAGGAGATGCATCCAGAGGGATCCATTTGTAACCACAGCGAGGTTGGTGTGGATTTGAGTGGCAAGCACAGTTAGGAAACCCATCTAGGGGTGAAGAACATGTGTCTGAGAGTTCCTAGCATGAAAACTGCACCAGCTGGCCAGTGGTCTGGGGCCTGTGAGCTTTATGCCTTTGAATCTTGCTGTGCTCCTTTTTGCTTTGAATATATTCTGACCTAAACCATTTTGTCCTGACAGGATGGTACTCCAGAAACTCATTCTGGGCCACTGAGCTTTAATTTCACCACCTTTTCCTCCCAAGAGAAGGATCCCAGGATGGCTCCTGTTCAGAAGTCACTGGTTGCAAGATAAATTATAAACATAAGCAAAATGTGGCTGGCAGGATTGTGTTCAGATGATTTCTACAGACTGTGCTTGGTTCCTTCTCTCTTTCTCAGCTGCTGCAGGATGAACCCAGGCCAGTAGCAACAAGATACTGCTTAAGAGCAAGTCCTTATCTGTTATCTATGCTTCAAATGCCTCAGGAAACAAGAGTTGAAACAGATTTTTATTCAGGTTTTGGGTTTTGTAAGGATGAATATGATTAAAACCTGGTGAGGTGTGATGACAAATAGACCTTGTCACAGGTAGCTGGGTGAGCTTAGGGACTCTCTAGCTATTTGTTCTGCAGTGCGAGCCATTAGGCTGTCAGACAGGCCCCAGCAGTAAAATCTCCACTGCTCAGCTGTCTACAGCAGTATCTGCCAAAGTGTCAAGCATCAAAAGGACAATCCTGGAAGGGGTGAACTAGACACCCGATACTGATCAGCTGGTTTGCATTTTTCTGCAGGAGTTGTTGGAAATGTTTCGTAGCCATACTGGTTTTGACAGGACTTCCATCAAGGTCCAAGGTGGGGTTTTGACAGGCTGGACCCAAGCTGGCAATACCAGGGCAGGTAGGGTCCTTCTCTAGGGTGAAGGACATGAAGTTCAAGCTGGGCTCTTGTGTAACTAAGACTAGAGTTGAACCAATGTTCACCCAAACCAAGCAGAATGCCTGAGTCACCAGCCTAGCAGGCACTGTGGAGTGAGTTTATCTTTCTGGCTTTTCATAAAGGCTGTTGAGAATCATTTGGGTGCTCTGCTTAGAAATAGCAGCAGCACTTCAGAGCATGTATTTTTTTGGAAAGAGGTGTTGATTTTTTTCCACAAATCTGATTCTACTCCTAATTTGAGTTAATTGCTCTACACATTTTAAAAGTTTGGCTTTTTTCTTTAATCAGACAAAGGGTCAGGGAGCTAATGCTACATAGGGGGGAAGAAACTTGTTTCCTGAGAAACAAATTTGCTTCAGTATGTGCAGGACATCCCAGCGCCCCATGCGGTGCTCTGTTGTGGTGGCCAGATTAATTATGGATTTAAATTGGGAACAAGAAACAAAAGAGGGAGTTTAGGGGAAGATGACTTCATCGCCCTGCTCATCTTACATTGCTGTTCCACACAAAAAAGACTGAGGCAACAGACAGAGTAGCACACAAAATTATCTACATAAAGGTTTCTGTTGGCTGAGGAGAGTAAGGATAAAATGATAAAAAGATCATTGTTCATCTGGAAAGTCACAAGAACGGGTCTGAGTTTTCATCTGTTCCAGCCAGCGTGTTTGTTTAAGCCCCACACCTTTCAAAGTTTTTGTTCAAGCAGTTTGTCCTTGGGCTAATTTCTCCATCTCATTCTGTCTGAGCCTCAACTTGCTACAAGCCTGGGAATTTTTAGCCTCTGTGAAACAAAACCTGCTTTTTCTTACACTGATAGTCTTATTTGCTGTATGAAGCTGTTGGAAGGTGCAGGAGGGAGGTGAGAAGTGATGACGTTGCATAAAGGACAGCTTTATGGTTGGCAGATCCAGGGGTTTTAGAAAACAAATGTTCCAGCTCTGCCACTAAATGTGCAATTTCAGATGAGCAGTACAGGGTCAAATTAGCAAAGGCCTAAATAGAGAGGCTGGCACAAGGGGGGACAGTATGTGGGTGCTCTTAATATTTGTGAGGTTTTTTCCACGAGGAAATGACTCTAACCACTGATTCTGCCCCTTGCCAGACAATACAAATGCACCCCATCACTAAGGCAGTTGTGTCTTTTCTGCAGGCTGTCAGTCACCAGCTTTGCTGCCTGCTGGTTTGTACCTTTCCCCCCTGAAAGACAACACACGTGTCCTTGAAGTCCTGCATTCTATCACCTGTCCCCCCTTCATCGTTTAATTCACACTCACTGTTAGACCAAAACCCAAAAGTCATACCTTGGTCTGCCCTTGTTTCTGCACACTGTCGTGCTCCACCATTCAAACCATAAAGCCATTTACCTTCTGCAGTTAATTCGGGGGGCTTAAAATAATTTCTATACCTTATGGTCAGGCATAAAATGTTTAAATGTCAGATCAATAACTTATTTGTAAGCCAGATACTTTCTGGCATGACTTCCAAATTATCCAGGTGACCTTCTCTTCAAACAATCTGTTTGCTTTTATGTGTCAAGATCCTAAGGACATTTTTCTTCCTCCATAGTAACTGCTAAGGGGAAATGAGAAGAGCCTGAGTAACCCTAGAAATGTCATGGCAGAGAGGAAGGATGCTGGCTGTTCCTCAGAGGCACTGATGGATTGGCTCTGTGGTTTTCAGTCATACATCTGAACTGCTTGGGGCAGGAGACAATATAGGAGATTTGGGAAGAGCTAGAAGTATATTTGGCAGGTGGAGCACTCTGGTGGACCTGGCTGTTTGGTGGGTAGGTTAGGCTTACTTCTTTCATTTAGCTTTACGGGAAGAACTGGTAAGAACTTCCTGGATTGTGAAGTCTAAACCCATTGTATCACAATGGACGTATCCTGTTATCACTGTCATATTTATGTCTTCTTTGGTCTTCAAGAACGGGATTTTTGTGCCCTTTGAATTGCTTCTGTAAGACTGCACTAGACTCTCATACGCTTTCAATGATTAGAAAAAGACCTCTCATTTCTGTCCTTTAGTTTGAGAGACATGGGAAAATATTTCCAAGGAGTAGAGATTAAAAATGATCAACTGGCTTCTTTAAATGTGGTGAATTCTTTACATTTAAAAGTTATCTCTGTGTTACCCAATCTGGAGTAAAGCCGAAGCAGTTGACCCGAGGGGACAGAAGAAAAACCCAGTTCTAAACCCAGCTGGTGTCGGAAGAGTTAACTGGACCCGGTGATTCAGCTGCTGGCCCAGGGAGCAGCCTACTGCATTTCTTGCAAGGTGACGATCGGTTGNATAAGCGGCTGGGTGGCGGGGGGCTGGTGGCTCATCGAGGGAGAGGGAAGGCTGCAGGGAACACCTCAGCCCCTGAAGTCCACGGGAACCTCTAACACCGCTGACTGGGGGAGGTCCTACTTCCAGGAAGAGGCTGATGCTGTGAACAGTGGTAGGATGAAGCAGACGGCTTGTGGTCCCCTGGGAAAGGGTGATTAGATGGGGGATTGCAAGTTGTAGGCATCGATCGAGCTCAGCCTGCGGTGCCCCCCGTGTCCTAGCCACGGTGCCTGCCGCCCTGCTGCAGATGCCCGGGGCTTGGAAGCTCGGGAGGATGAGGGGGAGGAGGACAGTTGGTTCGTGAACACTGGTGCGAGGTTNTGAGCCTCAACTTGCTACAAGCCTGGGAATTTTTAGCCTCTGTGAAACAAAACCTGCTTTTTCTTACACTGATAGAGAGTCTTATTTGCTGTATGAAGCTGTTGGAAGGTGCAGGAGGGAGGTGAGAAGTGATGACGTTGCATAAAGGACAGCTTTATGGTTGGCAGATCCAGGGGTTTTAGAAAACAAATGTTCCAGCTCTGCCACTAAATGTGCAATTTCAGATGAGCAGTACAGGGTCAAATTAGCAAAGGCCTAAATAGAGAGGCTGGCACAAGGGGGGACAGTATGTGGGTGCTCTTAATATTTGTGAGGTTTTTTCCACGAGGAAATGACTCTAACCACTGATTCTGCCCCTTGCCAGACAATACAAATGCACCCCATCACTAAGGCAGTTGTGTCTTTTCTGCAGGCTGTCAGTCACCAGCTTTGCTGCCTGCTGGTTTGTACCTTTCCCCCCTGAAAGACAACACACGTGTCCTTGAAGTCCTGCATTCTATCACCTGTCCCCCCTTCATCGTTTAATTCACACTCACTGTTAGACCAAAACCCAAAAGTCATACCTTGGTCTGCCCTTGTTTCTGCACACTGTCGTGCTCCACCATTCAAACCATAAAGCCATTTACCTTCTGCAGTTAATTCGGGGGGCTTAAAATAATTTCTATACCTTATGGTCAGGCATAAAATGTTTAAATGTCAGATCAATAACTTATTTGTAAGCCAGATACTTTCTGGCATGACTTCCAAATTATCCAGGTGACCTTCTCTTCAAACAATCTGTTTGCTTTTATGTGTCAAGATCCTAAGGACATTTTTCTTCCTCCATAGTAACTGCTAAGGGGAAATGAGAAGAGCCTGAGTAACCCTAGAAATGTCATGGCAGAGAGGAAGGATGCTGGCTGTTCCTCAGAGGCACTGATGGATTGGCTCTGTGGTTTTCAGTCATACATCTGAACTGCTTGGGGCAGGAGACAATATAGGAGATTTGGGAAGAGCTAGAAGTGTATTTGGCAGGTGGAGCACTCTGGTGGACCTGGCTGTTTGGTGGGTAGGTTAGGCTTACTTCTTTCATTTAGCTTTACGGGAAGAACTGGTAAGAACTTCCTGGATTGTGAAGTCTAAACCCATTGTATCACAATGGACGTATCCTGTTATCACTGTCATATTTATGTCTTCTTTGGTCTTCAAGAACGGGATTTTTGTGCCCTTTGAATTGCTTCTGTAAGACTGCACTAGACTCTCATACGCTTTCAATGATTAGAAAAAGACCTCTCATTTCTGTCCTTTAGTTTGAGAGACATGGGAAAATATTTCCAAGGAGTAGAGATTAAAAATGATCAACTGGCTTCTTTAAATGTGGTGAATTCTTTACATTTAAAAGTTATCTCTGTGTTACCCAATCTGGAGTAAAGCCGAAGCAGTTGACCCGAGGGGACAGAAGAAAAACCCAGTTCTAAACCCAGCTGGTGTCGGAAGAGTTAACTGGACCCGGTGATTCAGCTGCTGGCCCAGGGAGCAGCCTACTGCATTTCTTGCAAGGTGACGATCGGTTGAAATGTTCCGGTTGAAATGTTTCGGGGTTCAGTTCGGTTTAGTTTTGCCCTGCAAATGGGAACTTTTATACAAAAGAAGAGAAATCCCAAACTTCGGAGTTTCGTCTGGCAGGATTTAACATGAAGTTCCACACCCATCCAGCCGGCTGCTCCCAGCCTTTCGGTGTCTCCCACCTCCTGCTTTTCTGGGTGTGCCAGATCTGAACGTAACCTGGCCATTTCCCACC
>VWZY01013326.1:202296-244854 GCA_013399075.1 Chloroceryle aenea
CTGGGGAGGATGAGGGGGAGGAGGACACTTGGTTCGTGAACTCTGGTGGGAGGTTATTTCTTTTCTGATCAGACAGAGGAAAAGTAGGCTGCTTCCTTGTTGATAAAAGCTTCTCTGTGCTATAAAGAGATACTGAAACATACGAAAAGAGCTATTTTATTTTTTTTCCAAATAATGCTGAAGGGATAATAGAAATCTGTGTCTGTGCCCCCTGAGGTGCTGAAGAAAGGGAAGGTTTGGAGCAGGTTTTGCTGTGAGATTAACAGCTCGGAGCTGCTCGGTGTAGAATTTCAGTGGGTGAGCGAGCAATTCAGCTTCGTCAAGCGCTGCTTTGTTACGGGACTTCAGAGTTTCACTATTTGCTGAAAACACAAGCAATGCATTGCCCTGGTGTACGCAGGAACAAGCAGCTGGGTTTACGCCTAAGTGTGCGTTTGGAACAGAGTTCTGAAGTGCAAAAAGCAAAATTCAACTGTGTTGTGATCTGTAAGAAGATTATTTCATGCAACTGATTTTTTTCTTTCCTCTTTTTTTAAAGAGCAGTTTGCACTGTGGTATCGCTGTGTGCAGGAGCATGTGTTTCAGCACTCTGAGTTCAGGTTGTGTGAGGACATCCTCACAGGTGTATTCGGCCTCCTGAATACTGGGCTGGCTTTCTTTGCAATTTTTACTTTCCATTCCATACAGCAAATTCCAGACAGCTCAATTTGACGTCAACTCTCCCTACTTCATCTAGTTAATGTTTTTCTGTGAGGCAGAAGCACTAGAATTCATTCAGCTCTATCTAAATTCATTACACAATGGGGGAGTGAGATGGAGCTACTTTAATAACAGTTGCTGTATTTTTTTCCCATGCAGATTAAAAGGTCATAAAGCTTTAAAGTGATCATGTAGCTGGAGCTTCCGAGTATCACAAACCGTAGCAGATCCCTGACTTAGTTCCTGTGAGAACTAGAATAATCTTCTCTGCCTAAAGCATTCCTGTGATGTAGGACTTCACTCCACAGAGTTTTTGGTAAATTGATTCAATGGTAAATTGCTCTTGCTGTTAAAACTCTGCATGATTTCTGATCTCAGGTTTTCCATGCTGCCTTCCAAATATCACATATCACTTGTTAGATCACAGCAATTTTTCTTTTATAATTTTCTGTATAGGTGTTTACAGACATTGATCCTGAATATCTTGTGGAGCAGATCAAATAGATCAAGCTTTGTCTTCTGCTGTGTGGCAGGATTTTTATTCCTTTATAGTTGTGAATCTTTTCTGAACCCTTCTCAGTTTGTCTGCATCCCTGAATTCTTGACAAAAGTTCAGATGGTAGTGGTCCACCAGGAACCAAGCCATGATACGTACACAAGTGACATTGCCCTTCTGCTTCATGTTTCTTTCTTCCTAATTCCTAATGTTGTATCAGTTGTTTTAGCCTCAGGATTGCACCAGAGAGGTGACAATCATTCAAGTATTTTCTAGAATTGCCCTACTTCCCTCTGACCCTCATCTGAGTGAAATCCATGAACATTATCCTTAAGTACATAATACTGAACGTGCCATTCACAGTAAAACACTTTTACAGGCAATAGTAAATGAGATGTACAAAACTGTTTCTATCTAGAAGTGGCTCCTACTGGCTCAGTGTATCAAGAGAGGCTCCCTTTGTCTCTTTAGCAAAACTGCTGATCGCAGGGTACTGGAGTTACGCTTTACATCTCTTTTATCTGCTGCATTGTGCAGAGTGCAGACAGCCCAACCAGCCAAGGAGTGTCTTCACTGAGTAGTGAAATCGGCTTGGCAGCTGGCCATCCACTGGCAGACATGGCAATCCCCTTCCCATGTGGTCCCTTCCTAGGAAATGAATGAAGTCATTTCGATGAAAAGAATCAACCTGAACTTTCTGCTTCCCAAAGTTAAGCCAAACTGTAGAGTTCTTCCGAAGCTGGAAGCTGTTCAGTTCATCTTAGCTTTTTGTCTGGTTTGCAGCTGCCTCAGTGTGTACAGGTTCCAGCTGGGACCAACACAGAATCACTGAAATGTTGTCAGGAATGCTGATCTGGGAGACTCTGTCATGACCTGAAAGTCAGATACTCTCATGAGAGCTCCTGTTCTCAAGAGATTTTCAATCTGCTCTGCAGGCCAAAAAGATGATGAAGAAACACTGGGACTTCGGTGTGCTTCCATGAATGTGGTTTAAAAGTGTTGGAGTAGAGAGCTGCTGTGGGCAGAACCCTTGTTCCTCCACCAGAATCAAAAGCAAGGCAACTCTTGACTGAAAAGGGAATTACTTTGTCTGCTGGATGTTGTTCCCTCAGTTTCTATACCTGGGCATTAGAGTAAATAAGAAGGGAAATAAGAGGATAACAATCGATCTTTTTTATTTTTCTTTTTTTTTTTTTTAATTTTCCTTACATCAAAGATGCTACAGAAATGTCCAGCCTATCACAAAAGCAGCGGAGCACAGGATTTCAGTTTGGACAGTGAGTCTTGGACTGTATAAGTCTGCATACTCTAGAGCTGCATGTACATAGAGAGCTGCTGCAGGGACAGGGATGTTAGGTAGAGCATACAGGATTCCAGTAACTGTCTTCCTAGTAAACTCTATCCTGAATTTGCAGAGGATACTGTTACCAATGCTGTCTATATTTATTCTTTGTGCTTGGGAAATGTTTGACAGTGCCATTAAATGACTTGGTAATGGTTCACCCTGTGGCATGCTTTGCAGGAGAAAGATCAAATATGCAGGATTAGTTCAAGCTGTATGTTAAAGTTGCAAAACCACAACTCAGCATCCCTGATCAGCCAGAGCTTCCAGGGAAATGCCTACAACCAAGAACATCCCATGTCTTCTCCACTCGTTCTGGTGGACCTAGGAGGATGCCAGTTCCAGGCATGCAACGTTATTAACTTGTTTCGTGCATGTTGATCTATTTCAAGTTGTGGAATTAGAGGCAAGGCTTGTCCGTACAAGCAAATACTCCCGAGGATCACCTCTCAGGAAAGGGAACCGGCCCCCACCCTGCACCAACCGTGCACCCCACATCTCCTGCCTGCTCCTTCTGCTGCCTTCCCCATCCCGGGGAGATACTGTCCCCAGCACAGCCATCCTCCCCCTCGCTAGCAGAGAGCAGGCAGGGGTTAACTTTTCTTCCTACTCATTAATGCCTGCGCATAGCCGTGGGGCAGCCCCCGCGGTGGGGAGCAGCCCCTGCCCATTCACCCCGCTGCTATAGCAACAGGTTAGGAATGCCCGTCTCGGCCATCCCT
This sequence comes from Chloroceryle aenea, assembly GCA_013399075.1. Classification (NCBI taxonomy): domain Eukaryota; kingdom Metazoa; phylum Chordata; class Aves; order Coraciiformes; family Cerylidae; genus Chloroceryle; species Chloroceryle aenea. Next base: position 205,556 of record VWZY01013326.1, read on the forward strand.
GCCTCCATTCCCAGTGCCTGCTTTGCAGACAGCTTTATTGTCTGCGGACAGCTCTGCCGGACGGTTGTCTTTCCATCAGCTTCCAGCAACGGCCTCTTCCCGAAGGCAGAAGTCCCCGCACAAAGAAGAGACCAAGGGCTAAAAGTTCAAAGAGGGAGGGAGGGGGTGGGGTGGGAAATCCCCGTCATTTATGTTTTAACTGTAGGGGAGTGAGGAGAAAAATGATTCTGGTTCCTTCTAAATGACAGTTCATGAAGAAGGAGAGAGGGCATAATTAGCTTTGCTGGGATTCAGTAATTGCTTCCTGATGCCTCATGAAACTATTTATAAGGAGACTGGCTCGCTCACAGGACTGTGTGGCAGTTTTTAATCCAGTATGGTGAGGTTCCTGCCATCTGACAGCTGCTCAGATCCTATAATAAAAGAGTTGGGTTTCAGTTTGCTTTATCACTAAACCAGTTTTCATATCCAAAATCATCAGCGGAGTTGGCCCCAGGGAAGAGTTTTCTTCAGATCCAGCTCAGAGAGCTCAGGCACAGATTTCACCCTGTGTCCAGTGGGTATCTTATTTTCCAGGGTTGCCCCCATGTGTTGTAATGCACGGATGATGGGGATGTTGTGGTGGGAGGAGGATACTGCTGAGTTAGTAAATACAGGATTTAATCTTCTAACCTGTCAGCGTTTCTAGAACATTAAAATTCTGGTTCAAACAAACACACTCCCTTCCAGTACAATCTCCTTCCTTGCCCTAAGCAGAAAGATGCTTTCATTAAGCCAGAGTGAGAGCAGAATGCTCCTTCATGATTTCAGGCCCTCACATGCACGTCCTCTAACAAATCCTACAAGAAATGCCATTTCATGTGAGATGTTAAATTCAGAGCTTCCCATAAGGTGCATGTCCTTGTCCACATGACTGGCCTTTTTGTTTCCACCATTTGACCTTGGTGTGACCTAGATGAGTGGCAAGAACCTTTGAGCTGGAGAGATGCAGCAGAAAATCAGATTACATCATGTTCCTGAGCCACTTTAGGTCCTTCTTCTAGACCTGTTAGCCTAACAGAAGCCTGCTGATGGTACATTTTCACCTGACACCTGTTTCTGATGCTTTATCTAAGGACTTCATCCACTGTACCCATCCATTTAAGTCAGTGGGTAAAAAAATTTCCCCCACCACCATTTCCATAATTTACTGAAATAATTATGCAACATTATCTCATGAAAAAAACCAAACCCCAAACCTCTTTTTCCTAGGAAGTGATCGATTTTTTTTTCATAACTTTTTTTTTAAACCTTAGAATATAATGCTCACTAGTGAAGTGAGGCAGTCAGAACTGTATGCAGCAGTGTTGCTCTTCTTGGACAACTCCTGTCAACTCTCCTCCCGAGTCAGTGCCATTACAGGGTGTGACACTGCTTTAGGGACTTTAATTACTTCAGAGTTTGTTGCCCATTCATTTGTTGAATGTCCATTTAATCTGTTCACAGGAATACATTAATAATTACTCTTTCATTTTATAGTCGAGGTACATCAATAAAGTCCTCCAATTATTTTATTATCCCCTGTTCCTCATTTCTTTAATCCCTGCTGTTTCCTTGGGGCAGACTTTGGTTCTTTCAGGGCTCTTCTGTAAAATGCCACATGACCCTCCAGAAAGCCATGCTTTGTTTACAGGGCACAGCAGCTGTGGGGCCCCTGTTGTTTTCCTTCACTCGGGTCACATTCTGTGCTCAGCTCTTCTCAGCCACCACCGCAGCAGCTATACAGTTTGGTGATAAGGGCAGTAACTGTTCCTATTGCATTGTCCATATTTTCTTTTCTTTTGTTTCCTAATCTTCTCCTGTGCCCTGAAGACCAGTGCTAGGTCTCTTCCACATTTCAAGAATGCAGGAGTTGATATCTACTTAGCTTCCAGGGGTGTATTTCATGCAGGGATTGCACTGACACTGTCAGCGCCCCTGTACCCTGTCAATTCCTTGTAACTGCTACCTTAGGACCGAAATTCTCAGGATTCCTTGTTCATCACCTTTAAAGCTGACAACTTATTCTCTCATGTGTGCATCTGTGTGTATACAGCAAAGGGCTCACTAACTGAAAGGGCTGAAATTTGGGGTCTCTACTTCTCCACGGGATTGTTTTGATATTTTCCACTCTTACAGAGAAAAAGAGTTGACCTGGCAAAGCCACTCACTGAATTCCTGCCCCTCTGTGCTCCCATCAAAAGAATGGAGAGTGTCATTTGGGGAAAATAGGCACTGAAACTAGGTGGTGATGGAGGGAGGTGTAACTGCACAGTAAGAAAAGAAATCAGCATGGCTCAGAAGTTGTGCGGGACTAGCATCAGGGAATCTGTATATCCTGAGTTTTGCCTTTAGGCAAAATCACAGCTTGGTGGGAAGATGCCTGCTAGAGATGGGAAGATGGGAGGCTGCAGTTTGTGCAGAGAGGAAGGAAGTGTGGGTTTCCTCTTCACTTTCACACCACAGAGTGCTGTGGTAACGTCATGAGTTATTGCTTTGCATTTGTCATGTGCGGGTCTCTCGGTCAAAGTCTCACATTTAGCAGAGGCCTGTGCCCTTCTGTTTGCTGTAAACACACGAGCATGGCCAAGGGAGAGAGGAAGAAATGCTTGCTGGATCGTTTCTGTTTGGCTGCTTCTGTGGGGTGACCTTGAATAACCCTGTGTCCTGTAGTGGCTGCACTCACCGTGCAGAAAGGAAAAACAAAGCTCCAATGCCATAAGATAGGTAAGAGCCCAGTGCTCGGTTCTGCTGATTTCCTGCCATTGTGACTGGCTGCCCAACAGCTGGGCTCCTCTGGTGGGAGCCTGGGCTGGAGGAAACAGACCTGGAGCAGCCGAGTGTGGAAAGCGGGGAATGGCCTCATCAGTCAGAGCGCTGTGTCCTAAAACAAGTCATTCCTTGGAACAGCCTCCCAGTGGGCTTGGCAGCTGCATTAAGGTTGGAGGTGAGGTGCTGATAGCACCATGGGAGAGCAAGACTCTCAGGCTGGGTCAGAAGGCTGTGTAACAGGAGCAGTTAGCTAAAATGGCTTTGGATGAACGTACTGACAATTTTTCTGTCTTCCACCATCCTTGGGATTTCTGTTTTTATATACACTGCTTACTGCAGTGGGCTTGGACTAGATGACCTTTAGAGGTCCCTTCCAACTTAAGGCATTCTGTTCTAGTCTGTGATTCTCTATGCCTGCCAAGGGTGAGCGAGGTGAGTTCCCTCGGTCTGCAGAGCTGGCTGAAGTTGGTGGTGGTATGGTTGTGCCAGTCAGACCGGCAGGGCAGGTGTGAGCTCAGCTGATAACAGCCATGCTTTTAGAAATGCTCATCAAGACACCCTTGTTACATCACTGTGGTTTTCCTGGCTAGGCAAAAAATGAGAACAGTGTCACCGTAAAGGAGGCTGAAGTTAGGTTACCACTGGTAGGAATATTTCTTCTTGCTGTGTCCTGTCTCCTCAAACCATCTTGCTCAACATACAGGCAAAATGCATCTTGAAAGGCCTCAAGAGGTGAAAACCAGCAATGCAAGCACCCTGACTCAACTCTCCAACCACTTTAGCAACAGCATAATAATGCTTTTTGAAGATGAAGTTTATTTCCAGACTAAAGTGGTGCCTATCTGACTGTAGCTAGCATATTTTGGCATCTGTTGCAGCAAAAGTTTTCTTTCCAAGGTGTTGGTAACTATATGGAAACTACTGAGTTTCTCTCAGTATTTTTACTCAATGCAAATCTTTTCTTTTTGCGATCTCTGAGCAACCTACTTATGTCATCTCAATGTCTACCTAAGAAAATACTTAGGTCTTTCAGGTGCATAGTTAAAATAGAAGGTATAAATAGTCTTCAAGCCCTTAGAGTCTCAGAGTGAGGAGCAACCCCACGCTCCCCTTACACTCCTGGAAAAGCTCCCAGATCTCTTTCCGTCTTAGGAATGTTCTCCAGGCCCCCTTACCACTCAATCTCAGTGTCTCGGGCCTTTCTTCGTCCCAATCCTTGACAATAATTTAAGTCAAAATAAGGCATTAAATACTTCGTTTCTTCTAGCACAACAATATGAATATTATCTGTTTGTGGTTTTGTTTTGGTTTGTTTTTGTACAAGAACACATCTGTGTCACGTTTAGCATTCCAACATTGTGCAAGGCAGATGTGTTAAAAAAGAACTGGATTTGAAATCCAGTATGATAGTTTTCACTGAGTGCCAGAAAGATGCTCTGTCTATCATCAGATTTGCCCCTGATCAGTATCAATTCAGTCTGGGTAGAAGGAACCATGCCACACACTCTCTTCAGAAAAAACAGTATTTGTCACACTTAGATGTTGGGTAGAATATTCCTGACTGGTACTAGAAGCCTTTTTGACTTACTTCCAGTATTTTGGGGGGAATCCTTCTCGCTTGTAAATAATGTGAGCAGTGCTGTTTCTTAGTGTATGGGAGGAACAAACAGTAAGAAGCCACTGCTCAGCATTTCTTCTTGCATTTCACACACAGTTCTGTACTTAAGCATCCAGTCCTAGCTGATTACTGGAGCTGCTTCACCTTTCTGTTCTCATCTGGACACACACGTAGAAAAGCAGCCAGTGCACAAGGAAATTCCTTGGCATGTGTGAGTTAAGTTTTGCTCAGCCACAGCTTCTATCTCTATTTTATTCCCTGCAGGAGCTCCCTTGCTTATTCCACTTATCCTGCATGGTCCCTGGAAAGCCCACAAGCTTCCACGGGACATGACAGCCTATTTATCAAACTCACTTGACAACAGCCATTAACACTTTGCATTACATCAGTACTTTTGCTTTGCTACAGAGAGAAAACTTGCAGAGCAGAGGGCGTAAATTGTTGGCTGAATGTCACTTAGACAATCACATAGTTCAGTTTAGCACTTAAGCCTTTTGCAGCCCATTCCTGTGTCATATCCTTTTCATCATGCTGCTTCTCAAGCACCTGTAATTAGAATTATTTGTTAAGGGTGGGGGTGTTGCTTTGGCAGGTGCATCCTCAGTGATACCTACATGGGTCAGGCATTACACATAGATCAGGCTGTCCTGTCTGGTTTATCACACTGCCAGTCTCCTTCAGTCCTTTGTGTTATATGTCAAAAAATACCCCAGGAATTAAAGAAGACCAAATTCATCTACCCATGTTTTTGTTACAGGTCCTCTCTGCTTTGCAGTGAGCACATCACCTGTTAATTCATAAAACGTGTCTGTAGCCTGGACCTCCCACACGCTTTGGGTCAGGAAGAACTGGCCAGACTGGCTACCCTCACATAGTTCCATGGCCTTTTAAACAGAAAATGTGTCCATAACAAGCTACAGGGGGAAAAATATTAGCATAAGCTTCAGGCAAAAGTGGAGCACTGTTAACTTCCATAATTTATAAGTATATATCTGCTGTGTTGTCTGTGGAACAAACCTGTCTTTGCAGTCCATCGGGTAACTAAGTGACTATGAGGCTGAAGTTGAAGTTTCCACAGAGCTTTATATAAGGAATTGGGAGATGGGTCTTTGGAGTTTCCAAAATAACAGCAGTGGCATAACTTGTAAAGCATTTTGATGTTGCTCAGGGTAAAGGTAGTGTATAAAAATGAGATTACATCTTGCCTGGATAATGTGACATATGAAGACATGTCTGGTAGACAGGATGTGAGCTGCTGACTTGATACGATATAAAACTTGATCCTGGGAAATGCTTTGGGTGAAGGAATGAGGAAGTTAGTGCTACTATTTTAAAATGTTGTGGGGAGCCAGCAGTGTTGACAATAGTGCATTTTGAAGATGTAAAATAACAAATGTCGTTTTTTTCTCCTTCTTCCCCCATCAGTTTTGTTTCTCTGCAGGATAGAGGTTTAAATCTTTGTCTGTAAATATAAGTATTGATTTTGTACCTTTTTATGCCAGTCATCAAGCAAAACAGATTCCTTCTCTCCCCAATGCACCTTGTCCTGTCTCTTTCTAACTGATGTGCTGAGATGGACATCAGTGTTCATTTCTGTAAGCAGTGCATTGGGCACTGGTACAGTGCCTTATTTGAAATCCCTGAGTACTGACTTGTCTTCTTTTGCTACAGAATCAGCCAAGACGGAGCAGATAGCTGGGGTTATGTTGGCCTCTGTCACGCAGGAGCTGCCCACCAAGGGATTAGAGAGAAGCCAGTTATTTTGCACTGTCTACCAAGTTGTCCTCAGCTAGTCTTACCATTTGTGGTCACTCCAGTAAAGTTTCTGAACTGATGGACTGGCAGTAGCAAAGCCAGAGTGTCTCAGACATCTAACACACATGATGGTCTCCTGCCTTCTATTTTCTTGTGTCTGTGGGAATCTTGCATTTATTAACAGAGCCGGAACTCTGTGCTTATGCAACTGCCTTTTGGATCCTTAGCCTGATGCACGAGACCATAGTGTTTTGCTTTGCAGTCAAGTTTATGCAGCTTAATGGAATCTCAGATTCTGAGAGGATCCTGTAGCTGGCACATTGCCACCTGCAGTCTGGCACTGCAGATGTCAAGCTTATTCCACATGGTACTACCTCAAGCACTGAAGATAAAACTGAAGAGGTCTGCAAACCTCTGTATGTTGTTCCTGGTCCATCATACATTGCTTGTAAAATTACAGCATAATGAATTAGCTTGTTGTCTTTGTAGGAGAGGTTTATTTAACTGCTCTTTGCAAAAGAGAGCTTGTTCAATGGATGGCAGTATCAGTTCCTCCAAGATGGAGTGAGATCGGCTTTGCATTTGGAGGATTGGCTACAGATTTGTTCTGCTTGCCAAATACCATTAACTTCCTGAAACTGCTAGGCTAGCAGGAGAATTTCTCTTTCCTTACTTGTTCACAGAGTATTTCTTCACCAGCAACATGGTCTTGTCTCAGGGGCAGTTCCACTGTTGAATTATATTCTCTATGTACTGCTGATTGAAGTCAGAGAGGGAAGCAGACCCCGGTGGTTAGAAGCAAAGTCCAAAGTGTATTCAGAGGCAAAATGACTTTGTTTATCTTCACCAATGTACTCTGAAAGGAACTGCTTTTGAGAAATGCCATGTGCATTTCTTCTGTTGTTCTTGTTTGCTCCCTGTTCTCCTTTTGGATGAAGGATGAAGCAGAAGGATTCATTCCCCTCCAGAGAGCCTGTCATTCTCTTATCAAACCCTCTGCTAAAACAGGTCCAGCCTTGTGTCTCCCAGTGCTGCTCCGTCCCCTCAGACACAGGCTGTGTTTAGTCAAGTAAGTGCTCCCAACAGGAGTAATAATGACTAAGGGCAGGGTGTAGTCACAGTCTTCATAACCTCTGGACTGAGCACACCTCGCTGAGAACAAAGTTAAGATGACAGAGTGGTAAAAATACGTCAGTTGTAGCTATTGTGTGTCTTCAGGGATGAAAATGAAGTTGCTTTGTAACAAATCCAGTAGATATGCTTAGGTGCCGAGATGTTTACTTATGAGAGTATTATGTTTGTTTAAAAGAAAGAAGTTCTAAGGAAAACCAAGCAGGTTTTAATGTTTCCTCGATCATTTAGGTGAGATCTGTTCCCAGCATAGCTCAGAGGATTCTCCATTATAAAACACTAGTATTATGTCACATACATACTGTGAATTCCTTGAGCAAGCATAGTCTTGTCTAAATCTTGTCAAAATCTTGAAGACTTCTTCTCATCATGTCAGTGCTCAGGTACCACCTTCTGGCAGCTAATGGAAGCACAGGAACTGTTCTTCAGGAAAAACACATGCTTTCTAGATACGTGATTCTCAAATGGGTATAGATCAAAAAGGCTTCTTTTTCTTTTTTTCACTACCAAAGTTTTAAACATAAGAGAAGAATTCCACTTTTTCTAAGTATGTTGCAAGAAAAAAATGTATTTGCTGATTTTTTTTTTTAAAGTAGCTTTTTTTACTGGGAAAAACAAACAAAACCCAACAAAAACCAACCAAACCCAAGAAAGCTGTGTTTAAGTTCTAAACAGTGTTTTTTCTTAGAGTACCTAATATCTTCTAGCTATCTCTAGGAGAGTGTTGCTCACTTTTAAAGTTCCTTATTGACTGACACAGAATTCCCACCTGACACAAAGACCTAGCAGTTTCTCCAAGATGCTGATAACCTTGTTCATGACTTGCATGAACTCTGTGTCATTTGGAGTCTACTATTCAAATGATAAATGGGTATTAAGGCCCAGGCATACAGGCACTTAGATTTCAGAGCTGTGTATCTATCTTTGCTGCAGTGTTTTGGTGATTTCTGGATGTCTGTGTGTCCTTGACTGTAGTTCTCTAAGAGTATTAGTACACTATTCTAAGTGTTAAGAAACTAAAATGTGAGCATTATATTTCAACTGTGCATTTTCTGAATATGGATATGTGTGGTAAGAATCTCATTTACCAGTCTGGTGCATGAGGTGTGTTACAGATGCTTGTTTTAAGCACACTACAGGCTGCAGGACATGTAAGAAACCTTTACACTATAGTTACTACTGAGAGCAGATGGCGAAGCTGAGATCTGTACAAGAAAAAGGGGAGTTAACTGTACATAGATTATGAGTTGCCGAAATATTGTTTCATTATTCCATACCACATAGGATTTTTTTTTCATGAGCCAGAGTTTTAACTACTCAATAAGCATAATACAATAAAAATATTGAGTATTTTTAAGTGAAATAATGCAGGAAAGTTTTAAGTTGCAAACTAATTTTGTTATCTTGAACATTTTCTTTACTCAAGGATTAATGACAGGGCTCTGGTTGAATTTCAGTCTTTAATCTTTGTATAATTAGTTTCTCCAGTTGAATAAGCACAGGAGAGGAAAAAAGTTGAGACAAAAAAAAAACCCAAACTCAAATTAGCATCATGCATAGCCGGCTGCATGAGACTTCCAACTGCAACTACCATTGTCCTTATGGGCAGTCTGGTATCCTAACCCTTGGTGGTTAGGTCAGGCTTGGTTGTTGGAAGACATTCTCTTCCCTCTTCAAGCAGCAAGAGGCAGAGAGAAGAAGGTGACACCCGGGAAATAATCCAGGCCAGTGAGGCAGGGTGATGCAGCAGTGAAATGCAGTAGTGCTGCCTTCCCATAAATACGTACGTTTGTGTAGATACAGCATAAACAGAAAGTGTCAGAACATCAACAAAGCCCACAAAAACTTCTAGGGTCCTTTAAGATAGCACAGTTTTCTTGCAGCACAAGGGCTGCTGCAGTCTGTCTGTGAGAGACCGAGTCATAATTTGTTTGTATTTCATCTCTGCTTTAGTATTTGCATGATGGCTTACATATAAAATGAAATACAGCAGTTCATACAACAACTGGGGATAAACATGGGGATAAATTAATTGAATATGATGAAATTCATTGCATTTTGAGTAGAGCTGGAAGCTCTGTGATATAACTTATTCGTAACTTCAGATAATTTAACTTCTTTTGACAAACTCCTCTCGGGATTTGTGATGAGTTTGCAATAGCTGCCTGAGCACCTGGTGCCACACTGCAGTAGTCAGTAGTGCTCTGCTTGCAACAGGCTGTGGTACCACAGAGTTGGGGTAGAACTACACTAGGTTTAATCAGGCCACCGATTACATGGCCTAAATTTAGACAGCCAAGTTCAAAGAGAAGTAGTGATAGGATATGGCAGAGTATGATGAACTGAAAAATTATCCAAGGATGAATCCATTCAGCATGATCTGAGAAGCCTGTCAAGTGGGAGAGGGAATAAAAAAGGGAAATGTAGAGATCAGGTCTGTGACTTGAGTCTTTCATCTTAATACTTTCTCCTGCTGGTTACTTAGTCTGTGATGATTTTGAAATGTCTCTTAGCTGTGCCATAGAGTATGAAGTTAAAAACATAACTTCTGTATTACCCGTTCAGCATGCTGGAGAAGTAGATTGCTGTTGCATTTTTATATGGGGTTTGTTCAGCGGTAGGAGTGGAGGGCAAGGACTCTGAGCAGTCATCTCTTCCACACATCAGACCTTGCAGAGACACTCAACATCTACACCAATGCTTAAAAAAAATCTGTGTTCCAGCTTGTTGGCTGTTGCTTGATCAAGGGTTTTGGGGCTTTCCATCCGCTCCTTATAATCCTCTTGCAAGGTGATGGCCTCTTCTTTTGTCTCTATTCTGAAGCTCATGGGAAGATAGTGTCCTGCAGGTTGGGAGAGGACATTTTCAGGTATTCCCTTAATATTACCACATGCTGAGTCATAGCATAGGCACCCAGGAAGCATGTGGAGGTAATAACTGCTATCCTCATAGGGATATCCTCTGTGCAAAATAACCCAATAGGAACTTCCATTGACAAGAAGTCCTCTGTGCTTTGAGTTGCAGATTTTTACGGCCAATTTCCATGCCAATTTTCCATTCCACTTTTCCACTGCAGGTTTATTTAGCTGGAGAAGGTTGTGCTGACGTCTGCAGCAGTAACAGATTTGACCTTCCACCATTAACAGAGCTGTGATAAACAGGAAAGCTTACAAAACCAAGCCTGGCTTCATACCTTGTACCAAACTTGAAACTCTTTGCAAGTGTACAAATAGAACAGAAATATTAATCGATTCAGTGACTCTGTGGTGTTCACACACTTACACTGTGTTCTGTAAGAGTCCTGGTTTCACAGTTTAGGGTCAGAGCAGCCCCTCAGACCTACAACAGATGCTCTCTGTTAACCCCCCTCCTTGCTCAAAGAGAAAGGGACTAAGGGAGAGACTTACCAGCTACAAAAGGAAATTAGAACAGCTTTAATGAAAATTAAAATCATCATAATAATGGCACATATACAAATATATACAAAAGCAGCATTGAACCCAACGCCCTGATGGCAATGATGTGACTGTCACCACTGCTGCTGTGGAGCAGGCATCAGGGGTCCCAGACCGGGCCCCGCAGCAGACGGGAGCTGTGTTCAGGAGCTGGATTCTGGTACCAGATTCAGGAACACACTGATTGGGATTGAAGGCAGAACAGACAGAGTCCTCCTTGGATGCCATCTGAGGAAGAAATGGAAGAGGACCCAAGCCAAGCTGAGCAGACAGTGCAGTCAGTTGGAAGAACTGAGCTGAAAAGTAAAATCACTGAACAGCATTAGTTCTGTTCTCACTCAGATGGGGACAGCTGGATATTCTAGTATGGAGAAATGATCACTGTTCCACGTTTAAAAAATACAAAAAGTGGGAAGAGAACCAGAAGCTGCTATGTGATGTGATAATGATGAAGCACTTCCCTAGAGCCACATAGCAGGTCAGTGGCAAGGCTGGAAATAGGAGCCCAGTTGTATCAGTTCAGAGTGATAGCCCACTCCCTTTAAATAGATATCTTTTAGATTAAGCAGTCTGTCTTGGGAGGATCAGAAATAGGACAGGACATCAACAAAAACAGTGTATGGACAAAGTCGTGACTTGAATATGGAAAAGAAATGCAAGGAAATGAACAGATTTGGATGTCATGGAAAGTATGCTACAGTATAACCTTTGTCATGGGGAACTTCACAAAAACCTACTCTATATTTTCTCCCAAATTTTATCTGTGCTTTCTGCTTTTCTGTCTGTCTTTACAGATAGACTGTAGGTGTTGTATCTGCCATCCTTTTGACATGGCTGATCTTCAGGGGCTGAGGCTGAGTACTGCTCTGTATCAGTGTCTGGTGGCCTTCATGTAGGTCACTTCCCCAGAAATGGTAGAATAGATCCAGCTATGCCAAAAGGAAACAGCAGTGCTTATTTTGTCCGAGGGACTGGGAAGTGAGCATGCCGTTGGAAGACGTGACCATGTTAAGAGTATGCCTGTACCACAAACTAAAGTGTGAAGTAGAGCTGTCTAAATGAAATGTAAATGAATACATTCGGGTAACAGAAGCAGTCACACCATGAAGCTCTGAGCTCATTTCTTTCAAGAGGAGAAAGAGATGAATACTCAGGAATTTGGAAATCCAGGCTTTTGCTCAGATCAGTTTCTTAAAGTCGTTACCTGCCTTTCTTTTTGACAAGTGTATAATACTCTCAGATCTTCCTGCTTCTGTAGCACTGCTTTGGTCATGAACAGTTTGCAATATCACTCCTTTAGCAGATGGATGTCTGCCCTTCTCCCAGGTGTAAGTAACATGATGCTACCTTCCAGTTTTGACCCAAATAGTTTAAATAGAAAAATGAAAAAATGATAGAATAAAGAGAACTAAAGCTTTCTTTCCTCATCATGAGTTACAAGAGGCTGATCACAGGGAGGTGTTCTACATCTGTTAAAACAGTGCTGGTTTTCTGTTCATCATACTGAAGTTATTAAAAATGTTGCCACTGAAAACTTGCAAAGCCAACAAAATATTAAGAGGCCTATGAACAAGAAAAACAAACTTACAATGCAGGTTGGCATTTTATTGTTCAGAGTTGTTTAATGGCTAGGTGATGATGTTCTGACATAGATGTAGTAAGGTGTGGCCAGTGCTGTTCATTTTGCATGAGGAAATGACTGCAGAGATGCTTAGCTGTGTGGGCAGCCTGAGGCTGCTTGCTCCAGAGCTCACGTGTTGGTGGTGTCACTGCAAGAGGAGACAGAACTCTGTCTCCTTCAGCTCCTTGGTAAAGCTGCTCCTGTCTGTTGACTGGAGCAACCTGTCAGGCTGGAATCTGGCAAGGTCAGGCAATCAAAAGATATTTTTATTCTGCAAAGTAAACATCTATCAAAGTAATTTACTTAGGAAGTCAATGTCAGTGGGTCAAGAAAGAAAAAATCAGTGCTTTGTTTTGATCACTTCTTCCTTTTTTTATGCAGATCTAGTCTTCTCAGATTATTTCTGTGTGTTTTTCACATACACTCTCAAAGAGGTCTTCTCATCTGCCTCTCGCAAACGTATCAGAAGTGTTAATACTTTATTTGCAGAACCACATTTAGTTTCTGCAATTCAAAAGGTAAGATACAGAAAAGGGGAAAATGACAGTTGCAGGCAGGGAGGAGGTGGTCCATGGTTAAGAATACCTGATCCTATAAACACAGGAATTCTAGAAGTCCTAAAATAAATGAGGAATGTTTTCCCAGAAATACCATAAAACCAGAGACTCTTACACATCTGTTGTGGTAACAGCTTTCCTGGAACACCTCTCCTGTGAAGAAAGGCTGAGAGAGTTGGGGTTGTGCAGCCTGGAGAAGGCTCCAGGGAGACCTTATTGCAGCCTTTCTAGATGGGAACAGACTTATTAGTAGAGCCTCTTGCAAAAGGACCCGGGGCTACGGATTTAACCTAAAAGAGAGTAGATTTAGACTAGGTAGAAAGAAGAATTTTTTTACATGAGGGTGGTGAAACACTGAAACAGGCTGTCCCGAGTAGTGGTAGGAGCCCCCATCTCTGGAAGTACTGAAGGTCAGGTTGAAGGGGCTCTAAGCCTGTTGATCTAGCTGAAGTTGTCCCTTCTCACTACAGAGAGGCTGCACTAGATGACCTTTAAAGGTCCCTTCCAACCTAAACCATTATGTGAATCTCTGATTCCTTTAATTGCCTTTGCTTTGCTTCAGAGGATTACATGCTTGCTGATCAAAGTACTGAAAGGCATGAGACACCATAGAAAGCACTGGTGTGGACCTGAGGAGCAGATTCTTCTCAGTGGGTTTTTTATTCCTGTCTCATGTCGGGCGTGGTTGTGGATGAGGGTCACTTGGCTTGTTGTTGTTTTTCCCCACACAAATCTATTTATAATCTTGTGGCAAAATTGAACAGGTGAAGGACCCTCCACTGTACTCCGTGGTGCAGCCAGCAGCAGAGACAACAAGAGAGGCATTGTGCAAAGCTGGAAGTGAAATGGCAGGGCAGGGAAGAAAATGTGAGCAATTGAGACAGTGTCCCCCTTCATTTGAAATATATTTTGAAATGTATGAATAGTGTGCAGAAGGTGTCTGTTCTTGTTATTGCTTTGTTAATTGTGGCTTGAAGACCAAACTGGTATCATTCTGCTTCGCACATAATTCTTAGAACTTGCATGATGTGTTTTATCCTGAGATGGCAAGGTTGGGTGAACCCACACAACTGGGATGAAAGGCCCAGGAAATGAAACTGGCCGAGACATTGTAAGGTGCTAATGGCAGGACTTGGCTAGCATGAATATTCCCTGTTTCATATTCGAAATGGTACCTGGTATAAGAATTCAAATTGTCTGTTATGGTTGAAGTGGAATGGAAATCACTCTCATCTGTTTTGGGAACTGGTGGCAATGTAAATAATGACTTAAATAGTTTGGTGGCGTTAATGTTGTCAACTTTTCTGCTCATACTTAAGGAGCAGTGACTTGTGTAAAACATGGGATCTGTATATGTATCAGAAGCAAAAGGCACAAATTCTAGCACTGCTGCATCATCATAGAGCAAACCTGTGGTGCAGCCAGAGAGTACAGTCCATGCTGGCTGCTCATTTTGAGGAGCATTCTGATTCATTAGCCCAGTGGGAAGAAAAATTGGAAGAAAACCTTTTAATTTCTGATCTCTGAGAATTTAGTACTGAAGAAGTGCTTCTTCTTCAGTGTTCTTTCCCTCTCCCTACTAGATTCTGGCTATCGTTCCTTTCCTATTCCTTCCTGCATTCCTTTTCTGTGTCCAACTGTCTTATTTCTTCATTAATTCTTGACAGATTCTTCAGCATTTTAGCCAAGTCCTTTGACTATCTTTCTTACCCTGCATATGAATAGGCCTTCCTCTAGCATGCAAACTATTACATAGACTGTGTGGTTTTCTTTTCACAGAGAGAACTAGGTAACTTCAGAATAAGTAGCTGAAATTTCCTCCCCTCCCCTCTTTTTTTAAAGACAATTCCTCGTCCCTCCAGGAAGATGAAGAGATAGATATGGAGGCTGTCAACTGGCAGCTGAACAACACCTCCTTGAATGGGCATTCATCTACCCCAACCACAGTTCGATTTCCCAGCTGGGTGACTTTTGATGACAATGAAGTCAGTTTTTCACCGCAGACCCTTTCTCCCCTGAAAACAGACACACCACCTGCAGAAACACAGGCTCCAGACGTTAACTTTAACCTCACTACATCCTTTAAGAAAAGAGAACGTCCTAAAAGCACATTGGGGGACCTCTCCAAAATTCAAAAACTAGATCTCTCCTCCTTAACCAAGTTGCCTTCTGTTGAAACACCACCGTGGAGTGCTACCAATCCCTTCCTGGATGAATCTCTGCGAGATGTCCAGCCCTCACCCATCAATCCATTCAGCTCATTCTTTGAGGAGCGAGACAGGCGCTCCAAAAGCTCTTCCGTCTCCAGTGTTCCAGGCAAAAGCCAAAGAGAGTCTCTTACTATTCTCCATCAAGAGCCTGATACTATCAGTTTTCTTGAGGCAAACAAAAGTGTAGCCCACACAGATGCTGTAGAACAGCTCAAGCAACTCCAGATTGGAGATCCAGATCATGTGAGCAGTCCTGCCTTGCCTGATGATGACCCCACGGTGCCATATGATCTGGATGCAGCCATATTTAACCTGGCACCGGCTCGGCCAAAGGATGGATGGCCAATGATGCTCAGGATCCCAGAGAAGAAGAATATTATGTCATCCAGGCACTGGGGACCAATATATGTCAAGCTGACTGACAGTGGATGTATACAGCTCTTTTATGAGAGAGGACTGGAGAAACCTTTCCGGGAACTCAAACTTGAAATCAATCATGAAATTTCAGAGCGCAAACTCCAGAACTATGATGAGAATGGACGGATACACAGTGTGCGGTTGGACCGCACAACCTACAAGGAGAAGAGGAAATACCAGCCTAAGCCAGCCATTGCTCACACAGCAGAGAGAGAGCAAATTATCAAGCTTGGGACAACTGATTATGAAGACTTCCTTAGCTTCATCAGTGCTGTGCAAGACACACTGATGAACTTGCCAGCCTCCTCAACAGATCTGAGCACAGTGGGACTAAACTACCAAGAAGAAGAAATCACGATTGATGTCAAGGATGAGTTCCATGGCATCTTGGCCAAAGGAGACAGTGTGATTCTACAACACAGTGTGCTGACCCATATCTATGTTCTCAGCTTCCTTTCCGGCCTGGCAGAATGCAGACTGGGTCTTAATGACATCCTGATCAAAGGGAATGAAATCGTTGCAAGGCAGGATATTATGCCCACTACTACCACTAAGTGGATTAAATTATACAGCTGTCGGTTCCATTCATGTGTGGATGAGGATGTGTTTAATAACTCACGTGTGATCCTCTTCAACCCCTTGGATGCCTGCCGGTTTGAGCTGATGCGATTCAGAACTGTCTTTGCTGAGAAAACATTGCCTTTTACTCTGAGGACAGCTGCCAGCATCAATGGTGCTGAGGTGGAGGTGCAGAGCTGGCTGATGATGTCCACTGGGTTCTCTTCCAACCGTGACCCTTTAACTCAGGTCCCTTGTGAGAATGTGATGATCCGCTACCCGGTGCCAAATGAGTGGGTGAAGAACTTCCGCAGGGACAGTGTCCTGGGGGAAAAATCTCTGAAAGCCAAGGTGAACAAGGGGGCCACTTTTGGATCAACCAGCCTGACTGGTTCTGAGCCAGTAATGAGAGTAACTTTGGGAACTGCCAAATATGAGCATGCCTTTAATTCTATTGTGTGGAGGATTAACCGACTGCCTGACAAAAACTCAGGTGAGTGGTGCATACCATCTCTGCAGGAGTAAACTAAAGGAGCTATGTATTTTGGAAGATAGGGAATACTTGGTTTACCTGGTGAGGGATCAGTCATCCTCTGTAGTATACCAAAGGACATCAGTTGCATGAGACATTTATCTGACCCTTCATTGCAGGACTTTTACATATCCTACAGACATTGCTAATGATAAAACCAGGTTTTCCAAATGCAAAAGCATGCCTTTTCTCTACTTTTATGTGTACATTATGGGACCTGGGCATCAAATGTCTCTCGTGCTTAGCACTGTTTTTGGAAGCAGGGCTCTTTCAGGTAATTTGAATGACAGGACCAGATAAATTGCTGTAGTTCCAGCACGTGTGATTTCTTTTCCATGCATTGACAAGCATACTGGGCCGGTGTTAATGTATTCCAATGCATATACAACAACTACTGCCTGTGAAGTATCTGGAATGGGGGTTGTAAGAGGACAGAAGATACTGTGCAACCACTAAAAAAACCCAAAACTTCCGAACACCAGTTTGTGGTTGTTTCTGTAATCAGTGCAGACAGGTAAATATAGATTAAACCTGAAAAGAGGATACAAACATAAAACCCACAAGTCTTTGTATTTCTAGTATCATATTAATAACTAAAAATTCAAATAATATGGGCAAGTTACTGTTCCTTGTGGCTATCGCCACCAGTCATTCACTTCCTGCCTTGTATCCATGCTGTGCCATAAAGCTAGACAACTTGGGGTTATTTTTATTCACAGTGAATTCCACTGATTGATTTCTCTGATGCGGACTAGTTTTTTACAAATGACATGGACTTTTTAGTATTAATGCTGTGGTAATGAACGAGGTGACTGGGAAGGTTTCTGTATCCAGAATTCCATGAAGGAAAATTCAGTGGTTTACCAGTTTTGGCACATTCTGAGGACATATGTTTTCCCTAAGTTTGAGCTATAGTATCAGTAAAACAGTGATCCAAGTCTTCTTATCTCTTGGATCATACTTCAGCCCAAGGACACCAGCTTACACTGTAGGTTACAGATTTGGAGGGATATCACTGACAAAAGTGAAGGCTCCATGTTTTTTCTAGTATGGGGCATAAGGAGAGCTTGGGAGCTCAAGGGCAATCCAGAGAAATTTCCATTGCAATGGAAAATTACCATCAGGCTGTTTATGAGCAGTAGCTAGCTTGTGAGGGGAATCTCACTACACCATCTGTATAAGCTCTGGGAACGAGATGTGTGAAATTGGGCCTTCTGTGGCATCTTCCCTCCAAAGATACATACAGAGACTGTATAAACACTACAGCTGGGGAAAGGAAAGTCCCCGCACTTTTACACAGCCACAGAACATGCCAACAGCAAACCAGCAGAAGAGACAGAATTCATGGAATCAGAGAATGCTTTGGAGTGGAAGGGTCTCCTCCTTCCTGCGAGGTGATGTTCCCTTGCCCATTGCTGCTCTGAGGGAGATGTTGATCAGTGTCTCTTGTTTTGTTGATCCCTTCTCCCAGTGTGATGCTTTGTGCTATGTACTCTGTGTTAGAGGGAAATGCACGACAGACTTGGCACTGCTGTTGGAACCCTGCCATGGAGCATCTATCTGTCGGTGTCAGTGTGCAGAGCACAGGGCAAGTTCGGATTTGTTTACATCCTGAGAGGAAGAGAGTGTCCTCGCCCCGCTGGTCAGGTCAGGTGTGATTTCAGGGAAAGGAAGGGCCTTTCAGGCACTGTCTTGGCCAGGACACATGATGTATGTGAGAGGCAGGGAATCCCAAAGTGATGACAGAGCAGGCCAAGTCTAGTTTAAATCTGACCTTGCCTCCTAAGGGACTGTTTACATTTCTTCATGGTATTCGTCCCATGGTTTTCCTTACTTAAAGTATATGGCAAACAGAGGGATATAAATGGTACTCAAAAGCATTGTTTCACACTCCATAAATTCACCTGATGGACCACATACACTTCTGACCACATTATACTTCAAATCTTTTGCATACGTGGCTGTATCCAGTCCTACTCACAAGTTCTGTAATAACTCAGCTCCACCTATTTGCAGAAGCCTCTATAAATGATTCAGATCTCAAACACTGAGTAGAAAAATATTCATTCTCTCTTACTGTGGCACCTGCAGCTCACCTCTCAGAGTACTCTGGGTCATCTGCAAATGTCTGTTCTGCTAATGAGCTGCTCTGGTGCCTGATACTCCAGAGCAGGAGAGATAGTGGCATCACACTGCAGCTGGGGGGGAAATGCTGCAGGTGGCCACAGTCTCTAGCTCCACGCTGCTTCCAGAGGCCACCCAGCCTGTCCCCACAACCTAAGGCCTATGCATTGCATGAGTCCCTCCAGCCTATCTGCCAGAACCACGAGGCTGTCAAAGGAGCACGTAGGTAAGCACACACTGTAGAACCCGCTGTCCATCCAGATTGTGTGCTCTGCCACATCAGTCCCTTGCAATCTCAGGAACTCCAGAGGTCTCCAGACAACCACTTGAACCTCCTGTTTTCACTCCATTCCCTGAAGGCAGACTGGTGCAGGCGTGCATAGGTGTGACACCATCAGTCCTGCTGGCCAGCACCACAGCCCCGCAGGCGAGGAGAGCCACTCTCTGAGAAGCTCACTGCTTGCATTCAGGTTGTAGTGTCCTAGCACCCCAATTACTCATCATTATTTCAGCAGCCTCGCTGTCGCACCCAAATGTTTGCTCTTTTTGCTTTCTGATGGGGTGGGGCCCTTTGCACTCTGTAGGAAGTTGTTATCAGTGCTATATTATTTGTAGCCAAAGCATCTCTGCTTATGGCTGGGTGTTGAAAAGCATGTGACAAAGGAAGGACTGTGTGTACTCTGTGATTTGACCTAAGAAAAAGCTATGGACTGGATTCTACTGAGCACATTCCTAAAATCCTTTCCAAAATATCTTGTTATTCTTAATTGTCCTTCTCATATTCAAGTCAGTTGATAAAGAAAGCCTATTTATACGGGCTCTGAAGGGTTGCAGTTGCAGATGGATGGGCTCCCCTCTATTTTTTTTGGAAAACCCCTACCAGGTCTTCAGTTGTGGGAAAATGCTCTTCCAGTGAAGCAGGGATGTAGCCCCTCCTCAGAAGCTTGGATCTGGCTATTTCAACTTTGCTCTAGTTTGGGTGTGGATCCCAGGCATGCTGCCTGGTATAATTTATGAAGTAAATTAAATCCTTTAATCCAAATGTGTTGGGACATCAGAGTCTTTTGGAACAAATTCCCTCCAGTCATGGTTACCCATGCATATATATGAAGTATATTATCCAATCCTTGACTGACAGAATAAAACATTAGTAGCTCAAGAAAGCAAGAGATGCACAACAAAAGCAGTGTGTTGATTTCCTCATGATTTTACTTAAAAGTGTTCCTGTCCATTAGAGAAGGAGCTCACAATGGGCCTGCTGAACAAACAGTCTGTAGAAACTGTGCCTCGTGTGCCTCACACTTAGGACACTGATGAACATTGATGTGCTTGGTATTTTTACTATCGTGTTGGTGGAGAAGTTGCTTTATTAATCAGTTCAGCTGGTTGCCTTCCATGCTGAGCTAGTTTAAATTCATAACTTCCATTTTTCTGGAGTGTTGTGCACGGTCTTTTCTGATAGTGAGTATGTCTACTAGAAGAAATTAAACTATTGAGAACTGTTGTTACTTGTGTTACATTACAGTAATGTATTGCATTACACTACAATTGTATTACATTAACAGTTTATCTTTTTTCCCCCCTCTATTCTCCTCCCATTTTTTTTTTATTTCTGAGCCCCTGAATCTCCACCAACATTCAGGTGTTTTAGAAGAGTGGTTGCTGGTTCCATGTGTCCTATGAAGAGTTTAAAAACTCAGATCTCCAAAGCACCTGTGATACAGTGTGCTCAAGTCCAATTGAACACTGACAGGTGGTAATTTCACGTGCATCCATCCCAAAAGCAACTGAGCACATGCCAGCTCAGGAGTGTAGTGGTGCATGCTCCTTGCCAGTACTGAATGCTGAACGCAGAATTTTTGAGCCAGGAGTGACACATTTTTAGGCATCTTCATAATGGAGTACCAGAGATCCGTGATTCCCAGGTATGTGCCACGAGTGTCTCATGGCAGAGGCTGAAGTGAGCAACCACCCATAGATGTGCCCACCACAGCCAAACTCAAGAACTGGCCAGAAACAAAAGCTCTGCAGTGCTGGAGGACACAACAATATGTCTGAGAGCACATGGGGCTGCTGGTAGCTTATGGTGGATGGGTTCACCTGGAAGGTCTACTGCATGCCACTGCTTTTTATCCAGAAAACGTGTGCTCCAGGTATAAAAAGCTGAGAAGCAGTGTCAGAGAGAGATCCCAGCTCACTCTAGAACTAGGGCAACCAAGTCAGCACTCTGCTTGGGATAATTAAACCTGCAGAAAAGCAGGTGACATATTTTAGTGCTTGCAGAACTTGCGTTTTTACATCTGCTTGATACTGCACCCACTCCTTCATAGCTAGGCTCCAGCTGTGCTGCTGCACATCTCTGCGGTCCCTGCTGACCCCCTGGCCTCTCGTCAGGTGTGCTGCACACACATAAGTTTAAAACCCTTCCAGCTGTGAGGAAACTCTGGCTAGACTGTTTGATGACATGTTTACCCAGGCTTACAGCAAGCTGAAATTTTTTTCCAACTCTATTTCAGAGGTTCAGTGGGATGTTGCAGTCCCTAGGCCCTCTAAAGACTGCTCAATCTCATCCTGTTGGGACAAGTATCTCAAAATCTCACATCTTGCTTTTCGAGCTTCAGCCAACAAGGCTGACTTCTGGGCTAAGCTCTGGATGAGGAGCTGACTTCATTTTCCAGGCCCAGGCTTGCAAGTCCTTCACAGGAGATGTTTTCCTCCTTATCCCATGGTGAGCTTCTGGGCATTCCCCATCCAGTTCTTTGTACTTTGCCTGCTTTGCTCCTTCCTTGTCTCTGTCCTGTACACCTTGCTGAGCTGTATGGAGAGCTTTTCCCAATGAATAAGTAGTCATAAATCCTAAAGCCCATAATAGTGTCAGACAAGGATTTTTTCATTCATTTACACATTACTTTCATTTACATGTACTGAGATAATAGGATCTCCTCAATCAAAAAGCCCAGGGTGGCTTTGAAGGCTCTCATTCTCATTTTGCAGACAGAAAAACTGAGGCACGGACCTTACGTTACTTGCTCAAGAGCTTAGGAAGTTGGTGGCAGTCAGGAATAAAGCCAACCTAGCTTGACTAGCAGTGCCTCCTTTACTTTTTAAACATCACTGTTGTCCAGCAAAACAAAGGGGAAAAAATAGTAACAAAGGTTATCATTTATAGATGACAGAGCTGAAGATAATTTCTTCACCTTGCCATCTTTAACGACTACCCTCCTCATCATGGGTTAAAGTAAGGAATTAACAGTAATTTCCAAGCTGTGGACGCAATTGCTTTTTGAACCCAGGAAAGTTACATAACCTTATCCAGTATATTTTCTTTGGTTTAAAAAGGGGGATAAACATTTCAAATCCATGTGAAATACCTGCCAAATCCCACCTTTCCTCACTGACCCTGCATACGTTTCATGTGCATGCCACAATGTACTTGGCATGTTATATACACTGGGGGAACCAGAAGAGGGGAGATAGCTTTACCCTACTATGCTTGATTTACATCTTGTATTTTCACCTACTAAGAAGTAAACTAGAGTTTACTGGCAGTCCTTTCTGCAGTTGCCTAGTTAATCAGGAAACTCCTTGAAACAGGCGATACGCACTCACCCACTGCGACCTAGCTCACCCAGGCAGGTGCTCAGTTTTCAGCAGTTTCATGATGTCCCTTCCTTCTAGATGTTGTGGTTTCTGTTCCTTCCAAGTTCACGCTTGTTTGCTCTTTTCCAGCTTCTGGCCATCCTCACTGCTTCTTCTGTCACCTAGAGCTTGGCTCTGACCGAGAAGTGCCTTCCAGCTTCGTGCGCTACGTCGATGTGGAGTTTGACATGCCCACCACCTCTGCCTCCAAAGCCACCGTTCGGTCCCTCTCCGTCGAGGACAAGGCTGACGTGAGGAAGTGGGTGAACTATTCAGCACACTACAGTTACAAGGTAAAGCTGAGCATGTGGCAATCACCATGGTTACTTTGCATTGTCTTGAAAAGTGTGGGCAGCCAAACAAAATAAGATGGGCAGCTGAGGTGGGGGTTTAGCACATGCCAGGCTCTGTGCAGTAGCTACAAGTGTGCAGCCTATTGATTCCTGGCAGACGAGCAGGGGATTATCCCTCAGTGAAGACAGGATAAACTTGCTTGCAGTTGCTTTGTGGAAGAGCGTGCGCAACAGCCAGCTACTGGGGATTAGTTGATACAGCAGGAGTGTGAACAGGGAGTTCTGCTGCTCTTCATAGCAGCTACAGTGGAAGTGCTGCAGCAGACAAAAGCATCACATTATTTCTCTGCTTAAATATTTTTCTTCCTGCCTGCCCTAAGGAGAGGAGCAGATGGGAAAAAGCACTACATATATACCTGCCAAGAATCTCAGTGTGCCAAAATGTGCATGTTAGCTGATCACTCTGCAGAGAAGTTGGCATCCTGCTTGCCTTCCTTAAGAGCAAGGATGGGAAATACTGAAAAGATTCTCAGAGCGAGTATTTGTAATGATAATTATAATTATCTTTTTAGTAGTCTCATAAATTCCCTGGAGATGATATTTGACCTTCTTGAGTATCCCTCTTAAGAATTAAACATTGTATTATCCCTGAGTTTTCACAGGTGTTGAAATTTAGAACACAAATGTAGATGTGCATTTTTGAAAACTAAACTCTTTGCTTTATATAGCAGTCTTTGCAGAGTTTAAAGTTGAGGCTGATCTTCTGCTGTCACTTAGGAAGCCACCTGTCCTCTGCAGATTTTGTTCTGGGTCTGGATTCAAAGTACAGCTGGGGATGATGATGAATGTAAAATCACGTGAGACTGGTTTTCTGCATTATATTATCTCTTCTGGAAGTGATGTCATGACACTATTGAATCATAAAACTGCTTGGATTAGATTGAAAACACAGTAAATAAAACCCATCTTGCCCTCCTCAGTCTGCGTCTCTTTGCAACCCTCTCAGTTTACCAAGTGTTTACTCACCAGAGCAGACATGAACTGATGCTAATGAAGGTTTCTGAATCATCTGTTTTCCTTTGTCATTACAAATGTTCTCTCTTTTTCCTCGGCCAGGTTGAAATAGAGCAGAAAAAAAGCTTGACTGAGGATCTGAAGGGAGAAGATAGTGCAAATGTCAATGAATGTGCTACACAGTGAAGGAAGATCAGTCTGCAAGTCCCAAGAGGGGTGGTCAAATCAACAGACCTGGAAGAAAGGACTTGCATGGCTTTGGTATTTTTCTTTGAGAAAGTGTTGAGTACTGATTTCAGATGGTGCTCTGGAGAGCATTGTTTTCCTTGCGACGATCGGTACGGGAAGAAGGTCCTCGGTGGTTTGTTGGAAGCAGATCCATGGGGTTTTGCTGGAAGGATTTTAAGTACTGTTGGGCTGTAGGAAATCTGATTCCCATTACAGTCAAGTCTGCCTTTTCTGCCTCTTCACCATTTAGGTTCTGCACTAAGGTATGGTCTGGCCACTGCCAGAGACCAGCCAGAAAGCTGCCTTTATCTCACTTAGCTGCCCTCCTACGTTCAGCATTCTTTTCTATGTCTGTTGGTTTGGTCGTTGGCAGATTCACTTCCTTCTGAACTGCCAAATAAAACCCAGGGAGCATCAAGGGAAAATGATACAAAATCTCATTTCTGACGTGGTCAACAGAGTGAAAGCCTCGAGTATCATTCTGGAGAATCAACAAACTCTGCATCTTAAACACGGTAAACGGTCAGGCCGATGAACTACAGACAGGACAGTGAATCCTGTAGCTGTTCTTCTCTTCACCCCTTCCTGTTCCACCCCCTGACTGACACCATGGCATGCTGCACATTCTTGTGGGGTCTGCACAAGTCAGGAGAAAGCCTCTGCAGTTTCTTCAGATTTGTGTTTGTTAGTCTGAGTTGTACTGTTATCTTGACCAAGGTGGTTACGGCTGCTGGTAACCAGAGAATGTGTTATGATAGAGGTGATACAGGGGGGACGTTGCTAAGATTAGATCATTCCTGCCTAGAAAGATATTTAAGGGAAAAACACTGGGGTTTGGGTTTGGATTTGGGTTTTTTTTAATGTTTTCTTGGATGAGTGAGGTGGGTGATTATTGAAGCTTGCCAGAACATGATTACTGTAACAGACAGTGCTGTTTGCTTTCCTGAAAATCCTTGGAAGTCTGTCCAGCACAATATTATTTTAATGTTCTGTCTTGAACTTACATGATAAGTCACTTGTATCTTTCTAAAACCTCCACTAACAAGGACCCAAAAATCTTTTCAGAAATTAACAACAAGCTTCCCTCATGCAGATTGGTTATCTCCACTTAGCTGAAAGGAACAACAAGTCTTAAAACTTCTTTCTAAATAAATATGCAGAAGGCAACAAGCACTCATTCTTATATTTCAGAGAAAACAGTGTTCAAAGTACCCATTTTCTATAGTTGTTTCCATGGCTTGCATAATATTTTGTATTGAGGTAATTTTAAATGTAAAAAAAAGTAATTTATTAAATCTTTTATCTTTTTCAAGGTTACTGCTGACTTTAAAATCTCACATTTGGAAAGCTTTGACAATGTAACTTAAAAGAATAATTTTTAAAAAAGCATTTTTTTATTAATTTATTTTATTTTACATTTCATAAAACAGAAAAGTTAATACACTCTCAATTTACTGCCTACACTATGACTCTTAAAAGTGTCTCTACAATGCTGAAATCCCAAATCATGAGATTAATTACATTGAGTCTAAGACTAGTAGTGGTGGAATTTAAAACAAATTACAAGAAACTTATAAATACCTTTTTTATATAGACTGAAATTTCAGTCCTATGTCAACCTAATGATAGCTGTTTACACAGATCCACTGCTGCACATACTTAAAGTCTCAGTTCTTGTAGGAGTTCCTCATAAGTATGTCATGTTCTCCTGCAGGTAGTGCTACTAAAGCCCAGGGCTGCCACTTCAGCCCGCCAGTTAGTACTAAGCATTTGCAACATCTCTCTCTATGTGGAAGGATACTATTCATGAAGCATTTTGAGATAAGTGGATTAAAATGGCAAAGAAATATTATTTACTAAGTGATAACCTGTTTAGGTTGTGAAATATCTGAGAGCACAGGGCTGAAGTTGTGACTGATTCTCAGCTCTGTGATGCTGAGCATGGCAACTCCTCTCTACAAAACTCGCTCTTCTTTCCAAAGGCATTCAAAGCACTTCCTTGTGTTGTTTTCCCTGGTTTTCACTACAGCCCCTAGTGTACAATTTCTGAAAAGGACCAGCAAGAAATTCAACAAAGCCACGCTGAAGGAGTGCTGAGATGTTGCTGAGGAAGTGTGAGGATGTTTGTGGAAACAGTCGGGAGATTTCCACCTCTGATCTTCAGGCTCAGTGTCTGAATTTTTGCCTGTTGCCCCCAGCTCTTGAAAACACAAATAAGTAACAGCAAATAAAATCATGTCATGCTCCTTAAAGAGGGGAGAAAAACAAAGGAACATCATTTTCCATCTCTGTTGAATTCTTAAACTATTCAATCCCTGTCATACTTGAGCCACAGAATAGTTCATGTCCCAAAAACTGAAATGTGAGCATATTTGAGGCTTCTGGATTTACTTAATTTCTCTACCTCTTCATTGCTGATATATATTTTTTTTTTTAATTCATTTAATGAATGAAAGCAGGAGTGTGGTCCTGACTCTGGTGTCACTTACGTAGTCGGTTGTATGACAGATGTTTCCCTTCCAATCCTTGTGTTCTGGTTTATAAGAAAGCTATTTGAATCCATTGTGATCTCTGGATAATATTTTCCTGATGTACCTGCCACTGAATTTTCAAGAGTATACCTTGGCCAAAGTTTCAAAAGCTCTTATTTCCCAATGAAGCACTACAGTAGGTGGCACTATCAGCCAAAAGCTCTAGAAAATCGAGCACTGATATCTCGAGGTGTTCACACCGAATCCTTTCCTCAGTCCAGCACCACTATAAGCCTTGAGCATTTGAACACGAGGATCCTAAGTGCCCTTTTTGAGCTTCCACTGTTCTTGCTGTAACAAGAGCTTTATGTATGTGAACCATAAATTTTTCCTCCCCAGGGGTACAGTAGTATTTTGGACAGACTGTTGATGGGAGTGAGGAAACAAGAGCTCAGAGGTTTGTCAGTTTTAGAGGAGCAGAAATGATTTAGCTATAAGCTATGCCTGTAGTGGGGATGTTTGTTTGGTTTTTATCTTGGGGGAAAAATATTTTTTAGTAGTTTCAATTTGATATTCCTTTTGAGAAAGATAAAATCACTGTCCATTGGTTTATTGAAGGTTTTGTAGCACTCAAAACACTTCATGCAGGAAATGTGCCTTCAGGGTAAGCTTACCTTTACTCCCTAAAGCTATTCCCACTTGCAGACTTCTTTCTATTTCTCATTATGGTTTTGTTTCACTTTTGTACTGTGGTAAGACTTGAGGTATTGCAGGGAATTTTCCTTAGGGAAAAAATCAAAACATTCTTTGGTCACAAAGGGTAAAGATGAACAACATCTCCGGGCAGCTGAGCTTATTGGGGTGAATGCCTCTTAGATATATTAACTATGGACACTCTGCTAGATAAGGAAAATGGGCAAATTCAGCTGAGAAATATTGTAACTGACTGATGTTATGTTACTTTTGTCCCTTATTTTATTTAGACTCAAATTCAGTCATCCAGTGAAGGATATTTTAGGTTCTTCATTGTCGCAGTATGACAAGAAACATTGCAGAAATAATTTACCTTTTCTGGTGGGTTGTTGGCTGACATAATTACTTCACAGGACATCCAAGACCTGTTAGTCTTCCTGGCCACATGACTTAGTATAGTACCTGCTGGAGCTCCATCTCGACCATTAACCTCCCAGGATAGAGAGCAATTGCATGCAGAAGAGCATGGAAGCAAGAGGAAGAGGTGTACAAAGTTCAGACTGGAGGTGCTTAACTTGTTGCGTGTTTGAAATTCTCAGTCATTTCGTTGGCCCTTGAATACACACAAACTAATCAAGCCCTTGATAGGTCACCTCTGTTCCAGAGAGTGAAAAATGCCTTTCAGTGACTTAGCAGCTCGTGTTTATAGCTGTAATCATCTCCAGAACTGACCAGCCTGAGAAATAGCAGCACACAGAGATCACTTAAGGATAAAGTACTCACCCTCTTCTTCTACTAAAGTGAATCCTACATCAGGAGTTGTCTGAGATACAAATTTCTGTGTGGTAATGGGCATAGCTGTTCCTAGCTTTCCTGGTTTGTCCATCCATTGATCCATCCGTCCTTCCTCTCATCTGTGTTACCCTCCCTCCCTCAGTCTCTTACACTTGCAGTTCATTCTTTGCACTATTCACATTGATTGGTTTGATGATTATTTTGTAACATGTTCCTGCCTTTTTGTTTCGTATGATCAGAAAGTCTATACACTGGCTAACTTTGTAGAAGTTTGGATTTTTTTCTTTTGTTTTTACAGTTGAAATGGGATGTCATGTTTTGTTTTAACTATGGGAAAATATAAATAAATGTTAAGATGAAACAACATATCCACATTTTCACTGTGAAACTGAAGTGGTACATGATGGCTATTCTGTTAAGTCTTGAATTCAGAAATTCAAGGAAATTCAGGAAAAGGGGTGGGGCTATATATATTAAATCATTTAAGTTGATCATCCAGACTTAACAATAGACTGCAAAGGAAATGGAGCAGTGCTGACATAACAGAAGGAGATTCAACATTTGAATGAAGCCATCCTGAAGAAGGGAAGTTAAATAGGAAGACTTAGGGGCTGTTAGTTTATTTACTGCAATTCAGATATTCAGTGACATTTAGAAATGCTACTGTCTAATTGGGAGGATAGAATTACATTAACCATGGTAGCTTGCTAGTATGCAAAATGGTTTTAAAAAGAGAGATACTGAAAAAGTTTGAAATGAAGGAGCTCAAAGTTTTTTGGCAATAGTACAGTCCTTTGAGAAAAGACAAAATAACACTCTGCAAGACACAGGGGTGTCAGAGTGACAGTGCAGTGTGTACCCAAACAAAAGACACCGCTAAAATAACATCATACAGTTTGGAGAGAAAAAAGCACTGCAGCTTTTAAGTGCTCTTACTTGCCATATTTGTCCTTGCCATCTAATCAGGACACTTGGTAAATTCCTGAGTGAGATGAAAGCTGCTGAGGGTCTGCTGAGGTAAAGTAAAAGAGAGAGAAGCAGCTTAGGTGCGGGGCTGTGTCACAGTAGATGTGACTGAAACATGAAGTGCAGAAAAAAATCCTGTCCTTTTGGTCACAATATGAGAAGCCTAACAGCAATTGCCATATATAAAAAAGTAGTTGGGAGTAGTATTTTAAGCACCAGCTGTGAAAGGTGTCTTGCTCAACCCTGAATAATGGGACAGCAAAGCCTGGTGGAGAGGTGAGGATACAGCTGCCGGCAGCTGCAGGGGAGAGCTGCCTGTGGCAGAGACATGCCAGGGTTCAGGGAATGTGGACAGACTGCTCCTTCCCAGGTTGGGGGCCTTCTACCGTCCCCCAGTTACTACTGCCCCAGGGGCTGTAAATAAACTGGGAGCAATCAGCTCAGATGAAAAAGGAATAAAATGGGAAAAACTCAGTGAACAGATGCAGGGAGAACTGTAGTGGAGTTCTGGCTTCTGGTCAAGAGAAACAAAAGCAAATTGCTTAAATTGCAGTGCTTCAGTCAGCAGTTCGTTATTCACCCCCACACCCCCACGCTGTTACAAGCACCCTTTGCTCAGAAGGAAGAAATGTCGCTGGCAGTCAGGAACTGACAGCTGGTGTAAGAGGAAAAAACAGGGGAGTGCGGGTGGCAAAATAGGATGCACTGAAGTTAAAAACTCAACAGAGAAAAATACGTGCTGATACCTCATGAAGTCCTGTGACAAGTCACAAAGGATGCAGATATGTCGCCTGGGGAGTCCCAGTCTACTGACCCTGAGAACAAAGGAAAAAAATATCCGTAAAAAAAATTATATGCATATTATGAAAGATTGCTTGTGAGCAAATAATTGCATTTGGAATTGAACTACATCATTGTCTAAATCAGCCCACAAACTGTATAGAGCCAGACCTCAAAGACACAGGACAATGACAGTGTGAGTTGCCTGTGACACTGATGCTGGGTCCTGCCTGGAGAAGCAAACTACAGACTGCAACCATAAGGTGTTTGTGTGTTCAGGCTTCTCAGGTTTGTAGGAGCTAAGGGACTGTTGCTCTCTAGTGGTCACTGGAAGCTTACAGGTTTTTGTCTGGGCTACCAACGCATTGAGCAGACTTAATGAAACACAAGTCTCATTTTTTCAGGACTGTGAACCCCATGCAGAATTTGGCACATTGAAAACCAGTTAGATCTCAAAACTGGGTCTAAGAATTGACTACCTCAATTGATTCCACATTTAACTGAGAAAAGGCTAACAAGACAAATGAGTTTTTCAGTGGTGTTGACTGCTCTTTTCACCCAGCTAGTCCTTAACTGTCTGGACAGAATCATAGAATCATTTAGGTTGGAAGAGACCATTAAGACCATAGAGTCGAACTGTTAACCCAGCAC
Source organism: Chloroceryle aenea (assembly GCA_013399075.1). Lineage (NCBI taxonomy): Eukaryota > Metazoa > Chordata > Aves > Coraciiformes > Cerylidae > Chloroceryle > Chloroceryle aenea. Next base: position 235,854 of record VWZY01013326.1, read on the forward strand.
TGCCAGGTCACCACTAAACCCTGTCATCAAGTGCCACAACTACACGTCTTTCAAATCTCTCCAGGAATGGGGACTCTGCCACTTCCCTGGGCAGCCAGTTCCAGGGCTTGATAAACCTTTCAGTAACAAAATTTTACCCAATACCCAAACTAAACCTCTCCTGGTGCAACTTGAGGCCATTTCCTTCCTACCTACCGCTTGTTACTGAGGAGAAGAGACTGACCCCCCACCTTGCTACAACCTCCTTCCAGGTTGTTGTGGAAACATAGAATCTGTTTAAATTTACATCCACAAAGAAATTTAACTACCTCCAACAGAAAATGCTCTAAGAGGGTGACTTTTAAATAATGTCTGTTAAAACCCAAAAGCATATGTGTGTTGTGCAGGCATGTACAGACCTATACAATTAAGCTTTATATGATAGAAGCTATAGTAGTTTGACCTTTTTATTTCCTGTCCTCTCTTTAGAAGACAGACACCCCCCACTGCCCCAAGTTTACACTGGTGGGGATGAGTCTGAGTCTGGGCAGCCAAGCGTACTGCTCCCATCTGGCAAATCCCCACACAGCTGCTGGCTCATTCTGCAAGTACCAAAATTCCAGGAGCTCTCATAACTTTGTATGAAAGATGTCTACATACACCTACTGTTCCTGTGCATGCCTCACACTCCTACAGTCCTAGATGGTTTCCAAGCCAAACATTCTTATCTGCTGCTGTGCTCAGAATGAGCCATAAATGCCATAAACCTGCTCAGTGGTCAGGGTGCTGCAAACGGGTTTGGGCTCCCATTCTCCTCCTCAGCTGAGGTTACACAGAGGGCTGGGGCAGAGGTGGAGACAGCTCAAGACTTCAAGGGTTTAGAATACTGATCAGGTATCTAGAATACTTACAATGACTGACTGCAGTTTCTGAAATGCTGTTCCGTAAATTATGGAAATAGCCCTTGGAGCAGGAACCAGATACCAGTCCTGCCCTCTCCCTCCAGACAAATATAATCTCTGCTGAGCTCACTGAACCTAGAAGACCTGCTGCCCAGTGAAAGTACTTCTTAGGATAAGTAGTATCACCATTTGAGGATAGTGTCTTACCTGTCTGCTGAGGTGATATGGAAATAAAATTGTTTAAATACATCCTTGTGCTGTATGTTCTAAGAAGTTACTTGTTATAAAAAGTCTCCTTCCCGAAACAAAATGATCCTTCTGTATTAGAGCCTGGCAAGAATAAAACTATATGCTTTTGAAATAAATCCCTTCCATCATGGAGACTTTTCTCAGAACCCCCTAAAAAAACACATGAAAATCCGTTTCAGTCTGTCCTGGAGTAATTTCTTACCTAATTTTTAGGTTTAAGAAAAATACATTAGTGACACTAATTTCCATCTTGCATTAATCATTGAACATTTACCATCCATTATGAATCTACTTTTACAGACGTTACAGCCATCAGACATTGCTCTCAGTGAGACTGCTCCTGGTCGATTTTAACACGAAGAGAAATTTTGAAAACGTTATTTCTCAAATTTTTGTTTGTTGTCTGCTGGGTTATTATACGGGCACAGGAGTTCAGTCTCCCTCTTGTGGCTACATCTCTTCCTTTCAACTGGGAAAAGAAGCGTTCCCAGTCCAGCCACGGGCAGAGGTCATGGTAGGTGCCTTCCTCGGGTTTGCTAGAAAAAGCCCCATTATGTTGGGAAAGTCCCAAACAAAAACTCTCTACCTAAGGGAGAGATTCTTTTTCACAGTGATGTGGGAACAACTGAACACGTTTGATAAAGTCAGTGGTAATTCATGCTGGTTACATTTTGTAATTGATTCTGCATGGTTAGCTTGATGTCAGCCAAATGTATCAGCTGCACCTAGGAGTTAATAAGGTACATTGCAGTTGATGTGATATTTTCAAGTAGTGCTGGAAAGTCTGGGCAATTGACTTTGGAGTAAACTTCTCTGATGCCATGAACCTACCAAAACTAATGCTGTATATATTTTAGAATATCACTTTGCCTTTCCCATCGCTTTCCATTTAAAAATCCCATCATCTTTTCAAATATTAAGAAATTAAGCTATCTGAATAGCTAAATGAAATAAATAAATAAAAAATCATAAGAAAGCCAAGATAGCATTAAACCTCTGCCTTGGAATGATAGAGCCCCAGCTGAATGCTGATCTGATGTCCCTCCATTGTTTCCCTAACCCAGAAGAACATCTTCTCTCTTCAAGGTCCTTAGCAGACGTACAGCATTTGTAGTGTGATTTACCTTGAATGTCTCTGCCCTATGCTCTTGTATTCTTCATTCCTTAGCAATTCACCCTGATACCAGTATAGCACATGGCCTGCTGCAACATTCAGAAAGACCTGTGATTGTGTCTGTAAAGCCACAGCTGGAAACTGGGCAGGAGGGACCTGGAACTTTATAGCAGAGCTCTACAGTAATGAAAGAGAATAAACTGCACAGTTTAAACGCTACTGCTGGTCTTGTTTTGTTAGATCTAGAGGAAACTGACTCTGTAGTTCTGCACCACTGTTACGTGGTTGCATCTTCCAGCTCCATCTCCAATTTCAGCTGGCTTTGGCAGCAGGGCAAGGGACTTGCTTTGACCACTCATAACTGTCCGGGTGATGTGGACAGAGGTGCTAGCACTTTGGCTTGGAAGGTAGTCTCATCTGATTCATGTTAGATGATACCCATCAGCACCTCCTTGGCAGTTGGCCAGTGAAAATATTCACAGGAGCTGAGCCCAGCCCTGTTCAGACTCTGCCAGGGTCTGGCTGCAGCAACAGCCAGAGCTTCTTGGCAAAAATCATCCCTGGTGCCTTACAGACCACAGCCAGTACAGGCAGTGCTGGACCCTGGCCCTGCAACTGTTAATACTGCATCTGGCCAGATGGGTCAGAGCATGCATCAGTCCTTCCAGAACAAGCACAGCTGTCTGAAAGCTCTGTAAGTTGGAAGTACTGTTTCTGCTCATCACGTGCTCTGTGAAACATAAAACAGGGTGCAAGCAAAATTGGAGGTATGTATAGCGTGTGCAATGGGATGTCTCACTAGAAAAGTTTTCTTTGGATAGAGACACAGATGTGCTGAATACTAACCTGCCTAGGGTCAGTCTGTGGGAGGAATGAGATGGTCAAAGATAGTAGGTCATAGTGAAAAGCTAGGAGGATTCATAGTGGAAGATGATGGTTAAGATGGAAAACCAATCTTTTATCTAAAGCAGGAAGGCAGGGAGCAGGAACAAGCAGCTGAGGGAAAATGGGAGCTCTGGTTTGTAAGTGCAGCTTCACATTTTTTTACATTTGCAGCTGTCAAAATCTTGGTATGCCCAAGACTCCCAGATTACACATCATTTAGCATGAAGACTCAAGCAGAGAAGAGCTCTGAAAATGGGTCACAGGTTAGAAAGGGCAATAAATGTCTAGGGTCCTATAACTCCATTACAGAATGAGTTGGGCCAGCTCATTCCCGCTGTTTTCCTTTCTCTCAAACCCAGGGACTCCAACTGCCCAGCAGTCCTCTCAACAGTACAGCTTTGCCAGTCAGATAATTAGCCTCAGCAAGGGAACTGCCTGTTAACTGCTCATAAGCCATAGGATGGCCACAACTAAGTTCACGGTCACTGTTCCACACTGGGAAGGCTGAGCACAGCCAAAACTGAACTGGAATTGTTTCCTGCGAATTCCACCCAGTCCTATGAAAAACAATCCTACAATTCATCTGGGAAAAAAAAACAAACAAACAAACAAACAAACAAACAAAACAATCAGAGAGAGAAAAAATAAAAGGGAAAAGACTCATCTCTTCCTTGCGCCTCTCATGCTGGGTCCCAGAGGTGATACAGGATCACCTCTGAACACACTGTGGAGTGTAGGGCATGCCTATAGTTTTTCCCTGGAAGCTGTAGCCTCTCTGCCCTTAAAGCAGCCCTGTGTGATCCTTAGCAAGTCAGAAGCTTGCATGGTTTGACAAGCCACTCACCTGGACACAGAGGAACATATATACTAAGCGGGAGTCAATGAGCATCCAAAGGGGAGCAAACCTGCCTTGCACAAAAGCACCTTCAGTTTATGGACAGATGAATGCATGGCTGCAGGACAAACTGATGGGTAAAATACACCTCTGTGAACCCCTGCTTGGTGGCAGCTGCCCGTGTACCGTGTCCCACCCTGCCAGCTGCATGAGGGAAGTCAAGGCTACACAAACACACACACACTTCCAAAGACATCACAGGGTTACCACGGCCACGGACCAGCACCCTGCCATAGGGACATGCTGCGTATTTTTGTTATGGCATACTCTAGGGTGATTCCTTTATCCTAAGTCTCCATGTGGAGTCAGAGGTATGTAAGGCTTGCGAAGCCACACTTTAGATCACTCTGCACCAGTTTTTCTCTATGAGTACTTCACTCTCTGATTCCTGTAGAAATGAGGAATAACTTTGCTGAAGAGAATTCAGTTTTGCTATGGACCTTTGCATGTCACAGCTGCTGGCTAGAATATATGGCAGTAATCAGTGAAAACATTTATCAGCATGCTAGGGAGCTTTGCTTTTGATCCATAATATAGGACATTGCATGTAGAGAGAATCTAATTGGTGTTTTAAGTGCAGGGTTTTTGTTACCCGATTTCTTTGTTGCTCAGCTTCATGGATCAGAGCCAGCAATATTTTGGCTGTTGTCAGAACCTCATCACAGTTGAGTAGCTGTGATTCATAACAGTTGCAGTCCAAGTGATTAATGTTACTACTTAAAAAGCACTTAAGCAAGGTAGCACTGACAGAATGCATAACTTGAAGGTACTCCTCTAGCTCACGCCCTTGCAGAGAAACTATAGCCTTCAGAATTTTAGGGGCTTTCTTTAGCTATTTAAGAATCAGTACTCTGTATTCCAGTTATGATTCATTCAGTCTGTAGGGACCTAAGTATTAGGCCAAATGTGTATACCCATGCAGAAAGCAAAGGGGTGGTCTCTGCCCTAAGACTAGTAATCTTCCTACTATAAGCATTATAGCTTGCTTACAGCGAGCAGGGTGTGCATTTTAGTGATGGCCAATTCTTCTTCAATAAAAGGAAGGCTGGAGACTTTTCTACATGACAAAGCATTTGGCAACAATGTTGTTTTGAAGCATTTCCTCCTCTGGTCACTTATTTCTACTCCTGTCAGCTCTTTCAGTCCCACTATGCGTCTTTTGTGGGGCTGCCCTACGAACCAGATCAGGAAACTGATCCAGGGTAAAAATTAGCCAGCAAAGGAGAAAAATAAAATAAAATAATGGCACAGCAAGGAGCTGGCACAACTGCAAAAGCAGAGTGTGGTGGTACAGGGATGGAACAAGCAGACAGTCCTATGGGAAGGAAGTATGAATGCCTAAAATCCTCATTATCACTGAATGCTTGGGGGTCATGGGAACAACGGAGTCAGTGTCTCAATTAAGTTTTGCCTTTACAGTCTGAGTGTAGATTTGCCAACTAGAGACAGGAAAGAAACAACTTCAATCCACAAATCTCTAACAGCAGAAACCTCTGCTAAAGTGTATTTAAACTCAGCACATGACAACAGCCTAGGAAAGGTCTTGTTGCCTCCTCCAGCTGTAACTGATCATTTACTAGAAGCAGTTGTTATAAAGACCACAGTGCAGGTGGGGAAAGGGGTGGTTGTTTTTTTTGTTTTTTTTGAAGGACAGGCGTGTGGAGGTTAAGGAAAGTCCATTCTATAAGCAGAGGAGGCACAAGTGGTCCTAGCAAAGGAACAGCTTTGCAAAATCTGGCATGGAGTTTGTGTATAAAACAGAGAGGGAAGGGTGATTCTGCTGGGGGAGAAATCATTGTCTTGAGAGGAGAGGTGTAGCAGTCAGCAGCAGCTTAGAAGGAAGTCTGATGGGTAGACAGGCCTCTGGGTTTTGTGGTGGGGTTTCTTAGTCTTTGAAGGCCTGAGAGGTCTGTTGGAGAACTACATAACAAAACAACTCTAGCATCTGGTCACCTGCTAGCACAGTCTTCCATGAAGATGCAACTTAAGTATTTTGTTTGCAGGACGGAAATGGCTTTCTAATCTTGGTAGCTATGTGGCTTTGACTGTATAATGAAGTCTGTAGTTTATTGTCCTCTTTACACATGCCCTAATAAGAAAGGTGTGTATATAAGTTGTTTTCAAACAACTACATGTATTCTAACAGCAAATAGTCTATATTAATGAAAAAAATTTCTTTGTTCTTTCTCCTTTGCTTATGTAAGTACTTGGTAAGAGCAAAGCAAGCCCAAGACTCTGAAGGTCTAATGAAACGAAGGCTTCGTGTGTAGCAAGCTTCTCTGAAGGCCTTGCCAGCTTTTAGAACCTCAAGCTGAGGATTTGCTGAAACATTAATATCTGCCCTCTGGAAGATCACTACAGAGAAACCGCGTTGCTCTAGGATGACAAGGTTTGAGTTGTCTGTGGGTTGTGAGGAGGGCAGTTGAGTTGTGCATGTGTTAGGCCTCTAAAGCCAGTATGCTTTGGTAAAGCACATCGCTGGGCTTCAGAGCCAGGATGTGCGAGTAACAGAAAAACAGAGATGACTTGCAATAAGGGTGATGGGAGCTCCTTCGTTCCATTTCTGCCTTGCTTAGCTTTTAGAGGGGAAGTCTAGTGCTGCAGGTTAGAGGGATGTGTTTACTGGCTTTTGTTTCCAGCTACTAGATCATGGAGAGCAAGATGTTAGAAGGAAAGTCTCTCTCTACATAAATACACATTATATGCCTTTTAATCGCAGAATGTGTATACAATACCTGAATGATCTTTGAAACTAATATCACCTAAGTTCCATTATGTGTCAGCCCTCTTCTGGCTCCTAAGGGCTGCTTGCTGGTATTATGTATTTGTTGCTAACTTCTGTCCATGCCCAAAGTTTTGAATTGCAGCTTGGGCCACTTTGGTTGTTGGGGTTTTGTGTGTGTGTGTGTGTGTTTATTTTTCTGTGTTTTGTTTGCTTCGGTTTTGTTGGTTTGTTTGTTTGGGTTTTTTTAGGTCTGTAGAGACACATCTCCAACAAAACAAACAACATTTTCTAAAATTTTATTTAAAACTATACCCTCTTTGGTGAGGAAAGAATTAAACATGGTGGTGAATACAAGCTCTACACTCACAATATGTGAATTTAGCAGCTTTCCCCCCATTAACATTTTATAGACTGACTTGGTTCTGTGTGCACTCCTGTCTTATCCTTTTAAGGCATGCTGTTGCAAGTTACACTTAAATGTGTAGCTCCCCATTCTTCTCCAAAGCTGTCATTTCAGAGATCAGGTCAGAATGTTTCCTTCCTTTAATAATAATAATAATGACAACACTATGTTGCAAAAGCCTTCTGAAAAGTGTTCAGTTGTTGAGCTTCTCTGTAGGGTAAGAGCATGATGCCCTTGGGTGAAAACTGTATGTTGCCTTCATGCCCACAGCGAGAGACAGGGTCAGCACAACTGCAGTAGCAGAATGATGATGTTACAAGACTGATGACAAATCTGGAAGGTGTGTGATGGTGAGTCTCGTTCTGTCACCTCTGTGTGAAGATTTGTACTCCTGTAATATAGCTAAGGCCAATTTTTGTTTTCTTTGCTTAACCCCACCCTAGGGGTAGGGAACCAGTCAACATGATCATACTTAAACTTTTCTGTTGTTTCATGAACTAAGAGATTATAAACCACTGTGTCAGCAACACCTCATATGAGGTACTTTTCCTGCACGATCAGAAATGTTTTGAAAGAAAAATGAGGTCATGTTGATCCTGATTAGGTACTGATTTCCTGAGGTGTAGAGGAACAGCTGTACTCGTGGTCTGTTCTTAGGAGGCAGAAGAATAGCTTCAAATTAATCTTTGCCATTTCCAGGTGAGATAAAAAACCTCCATTAAAATAAATAAATAAACCCACAACAAAACCCAAGCAAACAAAACCCACAAATAACTAAAAACTGAAGATCACAGCTTTTAATTTAATGTGCTTTGATTTTGTAGGTACTTTCAGCTGAATTGCTAGCTGGTGGTTTCCAGTGGCAATCACGTGTATTTAGCACATTGCAGTTTCTAGGTTCAAGGGTGTCCTATCCCTCTCCCTGTTAGTTACACATCAGTTATCCTTTTGCAGAGCATCTTCTCAAAATATATGCTGTGAAAGACCCTCACTGATACTTGCCGAGAACTTCAGAATGGAAATGCAATTGCCCCCAAAATGCATTTCTTCCTTTGCCCCTCCAGCTTTATACTCCAGTTCAAAAATGTCTCTGCTGCAGTTTGTAGTTCTCCGATGGACAAAGGAGATGACCTAAACGCATCATAGACCCCTGATATTGGCAAGCTCCTGCTGCAGCACTAAGTCACTTCCTCTGCTGAGGAGAAGCAGGGAATGCTTCTGGTGACTAACAGGACAGAGTTATCCAGGGGACTTGTTACAGACTGTGTATCTCTGTGTTGGCTATAAAGCTGGCAAAGTGTTAGCTATAAAAGATGATTTGTTTGTCATTGTCTCTAACATATGGTAAGAAAAATACAATCATGCCTAGATTTGAGGGGGAACATTTAAATTTTATTTCTTCCCCTAGCACACCAAGAATGGTAGAGTTCAGGATCCTGTGTGGAAGGAACAGAATACCCAGTAGGATCAGAACCCTGGACTTCCACAGGGCAAATTTTGGCCTCCTCAATCAACTGTTAAGAGAAATCCCATGGGACAGGGTGTTAGAAGATAAAGGGGCTCAAGATAGCTGGTCAATATTCAAGGACCACTATTTGCAAGCACAGGATCAGAGCGTCCCTGCGGTTAGGAAATCTAGTAAGGGAGCTAGGAGACCAGCATGGTTAAAAAAGCAACTGCTGGGAAAACTTAAGTGGAAAAGGAAAATCTACAGATCATGGAAGGGGGGGCTGGTCACTTGGGAAGAATATAGGACTGTTGTCAGAGGATGTAGGGAGGCAATTAGGAAAGCTAAGGCCTCCTTAGAACTTAACCTTGCAAGTCAGGTTAAGGACAATAGAAAGGGCTT
>VWZY01013326.1:248538-269354 GCA_013399075.1 Chloroceryle aenea
CTGCTCTCTTCTCCGCTCCTTTCCCCCTTGCGCGCCCCCCGGCCGCGACCCCCGCCCCGAAGCGCTGGAGGAGACAAACCCGGCGTCCTGGCGGCGGGCTCGGCCCCCTTGTTTGTGGCTCTCAGATCCATCATGGCTTCCCCCTGCCTTTCTGCCTCCCTGCTCCTTGTGTTCCTCCTCCCTGTGGCTGCCCTGTTTATATAGAGCTATTGCCGCTCTCTAATATAGACTCTGCTAGGATGGGAAGGTGCTTTCCAGCCCCACGTCACCGCCTCTCCATTTAAACACCACATCAGCCTTTAAATAGGGAGCGAGCCGCGGAGCGCGGGCTGGGAGGTGCATGCGTCCGCGGCGGAGGCTGGGAGACGGGCGGCTTGGCCGTTGGATCCCGACGGGGCTTTCGCTGGGTTTCCCTTCCCATCCCTGCCTTCCGCGCCGCCCGTCCCCGTCGCCACCGGCCTGCGGAGCCGCGGCGTTTTCTGCCGGAGGGGGGCGGGGGTGTCTCCGAGCCGGTGGAAGCGGACTTTCTCTGGATTTTACGCATTGCACAAAGGCGGTTTTCATCCTCACCTGCATGTGAAACTGCTTACGTCCAAATTATTTTTTTTAATTTTTTTTTTTTTTGTCCCTAGCATACAGCTAGTGAATGTTCATTTGCTCCCACAAGCTCTTTCAAGTTTTTCTGTTGGGTGGGGAAAGTAGAGCTTAAACAATTCTCACCCAGTACATCAAGGAGAGATGTGGTACTTATTCGATGGCATTTTGCCAAGGTCTGACTACAGCTGTCGCCCTGAAAGTAATGGTAATAGTAAGTTTTGTCTATGGGTCATGGGCTGCAAATGCTACTCCATGATTTTGTGCATTTCTGGTGTACAAATATTTTATTCCCGTCTAGGTAGAGCAAAGGGTTTAGAATTTTCATGAATATTTGGTGTAATTAGGAAAGCAAGTGCAAAGCATCCTACTTTTCCTTTCCAAATCTGAACTTTTACAGAGCTGCGAGTTAGGGTTGTGCAATTGCAGAGTAGCATCATTGCTTTGATATTTCGTCAGGTTTTGTTTCGGAAATCTAGGAACGTAGCCAGCCGCTACACGCAGGGCAGCTACTCAGTAGGATGCGTCTTGAATGTGTGTGATCTGAGTGCAAGTTGTCCTTCTGTTTATAAAATAATGGCTTTTTTTTTTTGGTTACAAGAAAAAGACCTACTCCTGTATAGTAAACTAGAGGGTTTTTTTTGTTTTGTTCTTGGTTTTTTTTTTTGGACAGGTTAGTACTGAATAGCTCTCTTTACCTAAATAAATATATATGTAAAATAGCAATCTCCAGAGTACTTGCAATTGTCTTTACCAAGACTTGCTTTCTCCAAGTTGTATTTCTGTACTGGCATAACTTCTGTAAAGTTCTCTTGGAACATGTCTGTGTTTGAACATTGTGTATGGATTAGCAAAAGCCAAGCTTAAAGTGAGCCTGCTTCATGTGGATACGCTTTGGGCTAATTTTCAACTAAGTAGTAAAACCTTACCATAGCGCATGGTCGGCTTTGTCAATTCAGTTGTGAAGACCATGATGCTTACCCTGGAGTAACCAAAGATGAGTGGGAACATTCCGAAGTACAGCAACCAGCTGATGACTTTAGGATGCTAGACTTTGAGCCTAACGTGGTGAGAGTATTGCATCAGCATTCATTCAAATCTGATTGCTAGAAATCTGTTCTTCACAATAAAGGACAAATATAAGATGGGAACAGTTACATGCAGTGTAAGAGTATAAGATTTTGTAGATGACAAAGTTAATTTATTGGCAGAAGTCCATGACAACATAAACCATCTGAACCATCTGAAATTTTAATGCTTACAATCTAGATTTTTCTGTTACTTCCTTTTTCTGCACGTCTTTGATGTAATTGTGACCAGAGCTTTACAGCTTTACCTTTACAGTGTGCTCCTCTAGCTGCCATATAGCTCACTTCCAGTTGTAACTGTGCGTACAGGAGAAAGATGAGCCACATTTCAGGGATAACTGCAGAAGCAACCAGGAACAAGCTGCTGTCAAATGCACAAAGCATGTCGTGGTTTCTCTCTCTGGAATGTGTTGGTTGTTGGAAACCCAAACTGCTGAAATCCCAAGTGTTGTGATAACAATTACAAAAAGATGGCAGTTTTTGTACCCTTAAAACTGAAGGAATGTAGGAAGTGTAAGGCCCCAAAGGCATGTGGCATTTCTTAAAATAGCTTGCTGATTGCTCTTTGGATTTGGAGTGTGTAGCAGTCTCGCCATGCTCAGAGTTTTCTTCACAGGATGCACAGGGAAAGTGAAATATAATCGTTTCCTTATGTCCCCGGAGGGGGAAGCACTAGATTGCAAATATTTTCTATGTGTTTGTGGTTGTAGCTAATAAAGCAGGAATTTTAATTGTTGTCTTTAATCTATAGTAAGTGTTTGGAATAGTGTTTATTGAAGAGTGATTTGAGTATTTTGCTCTTAAAAGAGCTGGAAGTTTACAGCAATGTACTCTTTATGAGGGAGGCACTTTAATATAAACCAGATGAAAGCATGATTATTTTAATGGCAATCTTTAAAGTTTCCATTATGTTCTCATTGCTTTCTCTGACTCAGTGTGGAAATTTGTTGGAAAGCTTAACACACCTGCTATCCTATCTTTAGACTTGTTCAGGAATGGTATTCCCATGCTTATTTTTTGAGTAAGCAATATATGGAAATAATTTTGTCATTCAACTCCAGAGTCTTAGGTGGGTTGTATAAAACAGCTTGAGCATCGTATAAATAATGCTGAAAGCCAACATCTAGTCTGTATCTAAAACAATAACATCGTGATTCCTTTTAAAGATCAGGCGTTAAGGCTGTCTTGTAATTTTACTGGATTTTCCTCTTTGAGGTAGGAAAAGAACATTCTGTGATACTCTTGAGAATTCCACTGTGAGCGGCTCTTGAGGGCATTGCTGTTCCTGCAGCGGACGGCACTGCATCCGCCTGGGCTGCACGTTCAGTAGCAGGCTACACAAGAGAGTGTTTGGAGTGCTGTATAAATGTGTGTAGGTAAATTCAGGCATGCTGTTAGGTCCTAAGTGTGCAGATACTTTCTTCTCTGCTCCATTCTTTCCACTCGTAGAGCGATGAGTGTACTGTAAATTGGGATTGTGCATGAACAGAACAGTGTCCAGAAATTCTGACCCATCTTTCGGTCGAGAGCCCTCTTTGGCTCCCGCAGAGATAAACACCCATACAGACTGCTGGTGGGTTCATTAACCTGCCTTGCCCTAGGCTCCCATGGTCCCTGAGGTGCTGTTGCCTTTGGGGGGGCTTATCTGCTTGCTTTGGCTGTTGGAAATCGTGCCAAGGAGACGCTGGGACAGTGGGAGAGTGAACATCCATGCGCTTAACCTGTTTCTGCTCTCCTGCTAAACTAATGCCGGACGCTAGAGACCAGGATTCTGCTGTTTGCTTTTGTTTTTTTCCCTTCCTGCATAGGGAAGAAAGGAAACATTCTGAAGCATAAACTGTTGGGCAGTAGTGTCAGCCTGTTGGATCTGACCGTTGGTATTTTTACAGACTGAGGGGGCTTTGTGGATAAACCTTACCAAAATGCCCAGCTGTGGAGATAGGAGGAGAAAACTGCCGATGGAAATTATTAGGGCCTGTTTGTGTAAAATCTGTTTTATTAGAAATGTGGTCCTAATAGATGATCTAAGGAGAGGAGGATTTGAGAACATGTAATCTCCATCCTTCAGGAATTTTGAGTGTAATTTCAGACACAGAGGTAGTTCTCTTGACTTAAGTAACTCATATGCCTGAGGTTAAGCATGTTTATTTGCAGAATGTGGTTTGGGCATTAAGAAACAAATGCTTTTAATACAATAAGGAACAATATATGGAATAGATTAAGTAGCATTTCTGTGCTAGTTGAATCGTGTAAGCTTTATGCAATTTGTTTAATTGGAGAAATAATGGGTCTTAGTGTTACTAAGTAGAGTGAATGTCTTTTTGCATTTGCTACGAATTGAATCTAGGTGGCAAAATAATCCTGTTAATAATGCTTGGTATTTCTGAGTTACTCATTACTCAGCTTTAAAATAGTAGTGCTCAAGAGTAGTCTGCCTTTGAAAATCTGTTTCAAATATCTGTAAGAACAATTAGTGCAGTACTTGAAGCCTGGGTACATGAGCTTGCAGTATTGTTTTGAAAGGAAAAAAAAATCTACGAATAATCTGGTATGTTTTCTTTTTCCTGGAGGGGTTAAGTTTTGGACATAGTTGCTGTAAATGCAGTCTTCAAGGATGGCAAATTTACCTTGTTACTTGAGGGCAGAAATTTTTTTGAGAGACAGATCACAAAAGGACAGGTCCTAATGTTTCAGCAACTCGATTTCCAGTAGCATGTTTTAAAGCTGAAAATGGACAAACAATATGTAGGAAATAAAAAAGGATGCTGGTATGATGCCATTGTCAAAATGTTGACTGTAGTCAGTTACACAGAGTAGTTAGTGTGATACATTTTGGTGTGTTGTTTGTTTTTTTTTTTTTTAATAAAAATCACTTGAGTATGTCCCAGTGCAGACTTTGTTTTAAACGCTAAGGACATAACACACTAAGCAGGCATCAGGCTGTTTAGTTCTTAGTTCCAGCCTTCCAGATAGGTCCTTTTCTCCCCTTATAATATCAGTACATTTGTAAAGGTTTTTGGAGTTTAGGTTGGTTGGATTGTTATTTAGCATTAAAAAACAAAGTTATTCAACTTCTTGTCCTTATTGGCCACTCGTCTTTTTCCTGGAATAGTAAATCTTGTGCCACTATTCCCCCTCCATTATTCCCTAGCATAGGCATAACAGTTCCATAAAGATGCAATATAATCTTCAGAGTATCTGTAACAAATCAAACACTTGTGGGATACATTAAGCAATGGTGTATGCATAAAACAAATGTTTCAAACATGTGCAGTAAATTTGTGTAGTCCAGCACTGCTGGACTAACTGCATGGGCTTCGTGCAGGTTTTCTGCATGTGTGCTGAAGGCAGAGTCCTCCTAGGGTGCTAGTATAGTCATTGTGCATTTTGCACACACGCAGATATTTTGGACCTTCAGTATGTGCAGTGGCAAGAGGGAAATGTGCACCGAATGGCAAACAGTCTCCTTTCCTCTGCTTTGTATTAAACTCACAACTCAAACTCTTCTTACCGTAGTTATGTCATGAAAGATAGTGAATGGTCCCTTCCCTTTTCACCTAGTCTGAGCCGCTCTTGCTGGTTTATACCTCCTTGGATATTTTAGTCCCTTGGGAGCATGCAGTGTATTCTGTAATGTAGTTTTCAGAGGTCTTTTTGTGGGGGAGAGAAATGTTAATTTAATGTTCAGGTGATACATTTTTTTTCAAAACAACACTGACTGGTTACTTTCCTTTTTTTTAAGCCTAAATTGTACAGGTCTGTAATTGAAGATGTCATCAATGATGTCAGAGAAGTTTTTCTGGATGAAGGAGTGGATGAACAAGTTCTTATGGAACTCAAAACAGTAAGTTGCAATTTAAAAGGTTTTTTTTAATAGAGCAAAACAGCAGTTGGTTTTCAGATCTGTTTACTGTTGTACACAGGAAAAAAAAAATAGTTAGCTAAGCAAGCATTGTATTAATCTGTGTATCTGTAGCCCTCTATCTCTTGAATTACACTGCTGTGCAGAGAGAGCTGCTCACCTGGTTTACTTTCCCTATCTGACATGGAGAACAAGATGAACAGCGGGCATCCAAGTGCACAGTGTTATTCTGGTCCCCAAAACATTGTACCTTTGAAAAAGAAAGGGAAGAATGTGTATTTTAGAGGCAGACAATTGTTAAGGTTTCTCTGCAGGAAAAAAACAAAAAAACCTTCTCTGCTTGATTTTTTTTTTCTGAAGGAGAGGAGTTGCATGTGTTGTTAAATTTTTTCATGTATAGTTTGTGCTTTTCAAAAGTATCGTTTTAGGAGACTGGTACATAAAAGAATAACACTGTGTGCATCACATGTTTTTGAAGCTCTCAAATTCAGAATTGTTTTGCAGACAGTGGTCTTGAACTGTTACCCAGGGTCCAAAAGAAAGGTAGGATATTTACCTCAGCTCTAATGGGTCTCCTGTGGCAGTCTTCAGATTCTTTGTGAGTGAAAGAACCTTTTGAAAAGGGAAGAGAAAAGGCAGGAGGAAAAAAAAAGGAAAAACAAATAAAGTAAAAGGAAAATGTGAACGTAAGTGCCTGATTGTATCTCAGCTGTTGAGTAAGGACTTGGACAGAAAGCAAGATGTCCCTCATTGTCTGTGTTTTTGAAGTATTAAAAAAGTGATGGACTGGGAAAGGAATTCTGAGTTGGCGAGACAGAAACAGATGAAGGCTTTCTATCCTTGAAACCATGACCTGGCTCTGTGAAAATGCTGTTAGTGCTGTAAAAAAGCATCTCGGTGTTTGTGTCACAGATGTGTCCTGCAAATGATGGCAGAAAGGACTGAATGAGGAAAGGACAAGAAGGAAAGTGACGTATTGAAGAGGAAGGCTTAGGGAGCTGTAAGCGGGATTTGAAATCAGGAGTCTGATGCCCTGTGGAATGCTTGTGTTGCTATCTTTTTTTGCAAGAGCTGGTCTTGTTTTGTTGTTGTTGTTTGTGGGGTTATTTTGGCTTTTCTCGGGAGACGTGTCAGCTGACATCAAGAACTGAAGGACTGGAGAAGTTGAATTTGATACTGTGGTAGAAACTGTGTAAATACTTGTACAGAGCTCTGCATTAACTTACATTTACTGATAGTTTCTTTGGAGTGTGTTTTGAGGCAGTAGTCATCAAGCAACTTTTATTGACAAGTTCCAAGAAGAAATGGCTTGAGGAAAGCTGTAATAAAGAATTATATTTGTGATTAAAGGGGTAGGAAAGAAGGTAGCAAAGTGACAATGGGAAGGCTAATTTAAAGTTACCGGTTCATCTCTATTCATGCTTCTGTTAGGGTTGTTATGAATCTTCTACACTTGGAAGGAAGAAAGAATGTTAAAGCCTAAGCTTGGACTGACAGTTAAGGGATATTTGATTTATTTTCTAAAAATGTTATGAAGTTATCTTTTCAGTTTGTGTTTGCCTAAGGGCTTTTTGAGCTAATGAGACTGCACAAGATGAACAGTGAAAATAAATTCAGTTTGCCAATACTGCCTTTCGATCATTATAAATGCTATGGAGTAAAAAAAATCATACAAGACTTTTCATTTCTTTTCCAAACTAGCTGTGGGAGAACAAGCTGATGCAGTCCAAGGCTGTAGATGGTTTCCATTCAGAAGAGCAGCAGCTTTTGTTGCAGGTGCAACAGCAACAGCAGCAGCAGCAGCAACAACAGCATCATCACCACCACCATCACACACAACCTCAGCCGCAGCAGGCTGTACAGCAGCAGTCTCAGCCACAACAGGTCCTTATTCCAGCATCTCAGCAAGGTCAGACTTACTTTATAATACTTGTCAAAAGACTCAGGTTAGGCCAGCTCCTTAGCATATTGTAAATAAAGAGCAGCATGTTTATCTAATGGATAATTCTGTGTCTTTTAGTTAAACTTTGTGTCTACTTACCTCTGTTTATATGGGTCAAGAGAGCTGTCTTAACATAAATATCAAGATAGTTTTGCTAAGTCGTATTCTTCAGACAGTTTTGGAAAAGCTGATTCTTCTCTTTTGTCATTTCCTATGTAACTTACGGTTTCAGAATACGTGACTTTCAGAGTCTGTTAAAAAAAAAACTCTGGAATTTCAAGCCAATACACATCTGCAGTTGACAATTTCATCATGAGGTAGTAATGTCATTAGAAGTAAGTTGATTTTAAAAAACCTATTGTTGTTTAGTGTTAGTGGATGCTAGGACATGAAAAATACTTACCTAACAGTGAAGAGTAGGAGATGTTTTTTCATGTTAGAACAAGTTTTAAGTGAAAAGCCTAATGGCTGAGCATTTATCTGATCTTAAAAGATTTGAGTTCTCTCTTCCTTGGGGGAGATGGTGCTGCAGTTTCTTGAATGACCTTTTGCAGTCCCAGAGAGATCAGGATTATCAGCATGGTGATTACTGCTGTCCCATGTGTGGTCCTGGCACAGGGCCGTGCGATTTCCTTGGGCTCTTTTGGCCTCTCTGGGCTCCCTGAAAGTTGGAGAGATATTGTCTGTGGGTCTTCCTTCCCCAGAATCTTTTACAGAAACTCTCAGTTATCTCCAGTATTCTTAAGTGTCCTTGACTATAGAATTGGCTAGAGAATACCTGGTCGATGGTTAGTTGTTCAGATTGCTCTGCCATTTGCAATTTACTATCGCTGCTACTAGCACTGGCAAACTCCTTTTTCCACAGACTCGGATGCTTTTGCATTTCTAGATGATCAACAGGTTATTTGCATGGTTTAGATACCTATTTCCTTTAACACACCAAAACTATTTTGTGTTTTGGGCCCAGTGGTGGTTATTCATCTGCTTCTGCTACAGTAGAAAGAGAGTGAAGATCATGAGCTGACACTAAGAGCTGTGTTAACTGGGTCTGACTCCAGCTAACTGCTGCAGCTTGTTAATATGCTCTTCATCTTGTAACAATCTGTGCTTAAATCTGTTTTAAGAATTAACCACTGTCAGTTAATGATTTTGGAGAATTCTGATAATAGACATCAGTGAGTTTATCAACATTTCAGTAAAACCTTGAATTTCAGAAATGTGTTTTAAATCTTGCTTTGCCTAGGGTTAGCATAGGTAACTGGAGCCCTTGGCAATAAGATCTGTAAAGCCAAAAGAGCCATATCACCTCCCAGAGCTGCTGTTGTACGTCGTCTTGAGAGTAAAACTTAAGGTGATTGGAAACTGCTCAGTAGCTGGCTTTGTTATGAAACTCAGTTGAGGTTTGGGTGGTGCTCTTTCCAAGTTACTTTGGCTTGGATGGTAATTTGGGCAGACTCTGTAATTTTCATGAAGTGCTTTGTTTTGTTTCTAGCACCTCAGCAACAGGTTATTGTGCCAGATTCCAAGCTGATACCACATATGAATGCATCAGGCATGGTAAGAAAAGCTGAAGTTTGTACTTGCATACGCTGTCTTATGTAAGTTGTTTTGATTAAATAGTAAGCACAAATCTGGTATTAGTCATCAGCTGCTTACAAACAATGTAGGACACACTGGTGCCATCTTTCTAAGTTTTGCATCTGCACTGGCAATCTAGGAACAGTAACACAGGATTTAATCTAGGACTTACCTTGATCTTCTGTTTCAAATTTGTTTAACCAGAACTTTTTTTAAAAATCAGAAGTTGAAGTAGTGTCGGGCTGAATCTGTGTGGTGATGTCCTCATCATACACCAATGCAGCACTGCTAACTGATGAAGGCATACTGTAATTGCTGGATGCAGGAAAAAAAACCTACTCTGAAGTAGCTACCCTAAGCTTATATCAACTGAGAGATTATTTAGCAATTTGCATCAATCTTCTCTGTTAACTTTAATTTGATTCTCTAATTTTGTAATAGTGTATAAAACTGAGTCTGGTCATTTACCCTCTTCTTGAAGTTTTTATCTCTAGAGGTTAATTTTGGTTATCTTACCTTGCCTTAAGCACCCTGACTTCATTAAAAAAAAGTAAGGCTTGCCAAGCAATGAAAACAACAGCTAATGCACATTAAACAAGTGTATTAAGACCAGAATTTATTATAGTCTTACCACTTCTATGGTAAAAGCACATAAACCAAAGTTTTATGATCAGCAAAAGCTGCAGTAGCTTGCTTAGCCTTCACTTCACTACCTGCTGACCTTCCTATAGAAAATAACCTGAACTTTATTACTCAAATGTTGTGATTTACCCAGAGGCTGGGAGCATATTAACATCTACCTTTTTCTTACATTTACAACGACCATTTCAATGCTATTTGTGCCTTCCCCAAGTCCAACAGTTAAACACATTTTTTTCTGTCTCATTCAGTTAGATCTTGTTGATGGGTATTGCAAAAGTGAGTATGCCATGCTTTTAAAAGCAGCTTAGAATTATTGTGTGTATTTATCAGAAACACTTAGGTTGGTATGAAATAATTTTTATTAGATTATGTATTTAATATCCATATTAAATAACAGATCTGACAGACCTTGACTATCTTGGAAGGCAGAGAGTGGCAAGGGTTTGTCTGCCTTTGCCTCGAGTGTGAGGATGCAGACAAGCACTGTTTGGTTTTGCATGGTGATCTCTAATTTTGGCTGTTGTAACTACTATACTGACCAGCCAGTATGGAAGCTCCTATTTCTTACAAGCAAAAGATATGCTCTCTACCCAGTAAAAAAGTTTAAATCCTTTCAGCAGCAAGGAGTAATTTGCCACAGTTCCTTTACAGTGGGGAAAGGGAGGCTTTTTGATAGGCAGCTGAGGTTAGACCTTTGAAATGAAGAGGCCTTGAAAGGGAAAAGTCCATCTTGCCCATGGCTTGGACAGGGGCACTCTGTGCTGGGTGAGAAACTGGCTGGAGGGCCGGGCCCAGAGAGTGTTGGTGAACGGGGCTGCATCCAGCTGNCAGGACAAGGGGACATGGGCTTAAGCTCTGCCAGGGGAAGTTTAGGTTAGATGTTAGGAAGAAATTCTTTACAGAGAGGGTAATCAGGCATTGGAATGGCCTGCCCAGAGAGGTGGTGGATTCACCATCCCTGGAGGTTTTTAAAAAGAGATTGGACATGGCCCTTAGTGCCATGATATAGTAATTGGAGTTGGATCAGGGGTTGGACTCGATGATCTTGGAGGTCTTTTCCAACCCAATCTATTCTATGATTCTATGATCTCCCTCTTAGAGTTAAGCACTTAATGCAGATTTTTGTGTTTGGAGCTCCCATAATTGTGTTGAAATTCAGTTTCCTTGTGAATTCAAATCATACCCATTGAGAGTCTTCAGCTTTCTCTTCTAACCAGCTGTCTCGAGAGGAAGAATTAGTCATTCTGTGAACTGTCAGTACACTGTATGCGTATATTGATTCAAAAGAGCTGGGCTAATGTGGGACTTGAAATGCAAATCATTTACAGAATGAAGAAGAGTGCAAACCTGATTACTGCTCTTGTGAAAACAAGACAGGCAAACATGAGCATTGCTTCAGTACCTTATGTTTCTTCAGATTTGTAGGCCCATATCTTTAGCTGCTTTGAGAGAGTGTAAGTAAAATTGCCACATGAGCAATGTAGGGTTGTAGTCTATTAGTAGATCAGCAGAGGAAAAAAAAAGTCTGCTGAGCTTGCAGATAAACCAAGAAACCCTGTGGATCTGATCTGAGATGTGATGCTTAGTAATTGTTTCAGTCTTCCTATTAAGGAAGAAAAATATAATAGTATATAGTATATATATAGTATAATATATATAGTATATATAATATAATATAATATATANATATATAGTATAATGTACAGTTGATCAGTGCCTGCATGTCAGCAGCTGTTAGAAACTTGTCTGCAGTTATTGTAAACAGGAAAAATAAAAAGGTACATATTTTCATGTAGTATGTTGAGATGAAACACTGTCAATCATGTCTGTAGTTAAAAAGCTTTTCTTGTATTTCAGAGTGCTGCAGCTACTGCAGCTACGTTGGCTCTCCCTGCTGGCGTTACTCCTGTTCAGCAGATACTTACGAATTCAGGTAACTGGCTTAATGTTGAGATTGAACAACGGGTTTGTTTTGATTACTTGGGAGGGAGAAGTTCTAGATTAGTTTCTGGGTTCTGCTATGTGTTGTTAAAAAGCACAGTCTCTGAATCCATTCCTACAAGGTCATGGGATCTCTTCACTGGATTCCTGGACTCTTCTGCACACCAGCTTGCTGGTCATAAGAATCTTGTGGTTCTGACTTAGCAGTGGTGTGGGTGGAATTCTGTGCAAGCTTCCANAGATCAGCAGAGGAAAAAAAGTCTGCTGAGCTTGCAGATAAACCAAGAAACCCTGTGGATCTGATCTGAGATGTGATGCTTAGTAATTGTTTCAGTCTTCCTATTAAGGAAGAAAAATATAATAGTATATAGTATATATATAGTATAATATANCCTGCTGGCGTTACTCCTGTTCAGCAGATACTTACGAATTCAGGTAACTGGCTTAATGTTGAGATTGAACAACGGGTTTGTTTTGATTACTTGGGAGGGAGAAGTTCTAGATTAGTTTCTGGGTTCTGCTATGTGTTGTTAAAAAGCACAGTCTCTGAATCCATTCCTACAAGGTCATGGGATCTCTTCACTGGATTCCTGGACTCTTCTGCACACCAGCTTGCTGGTCATAAGAATCTTGTGGTTCTGACTTAGCAGTGGTGTGGGTGGAATTCTGTGCAAGCTTCCAGACTTGTTAAGAGAAGTGCATGAAGTGTTGCCCCTTTGCGTGTTTCTGAGCTTTGTAATGATTGATAGGAGCACAGATAGCTAGAGTGGTTATAAAAGAGCAGGGTCACTTCATCTGTGACTTTAGATAAGAAATGTCTTCGTGTTCCTCATGCCTGCTGAGCACATGTGATGGAATTTCTAGTTGTGCTGGTGATGCTAATTTCATTTTAGAGTTTTAATTTTTAAATACTGTCATGCTGTACATGTAGAATACAATTAAATGCTACTTTTATGAACACCATATCTGATGCTTCACATACTTTTGTATTACACTGATTTTGTAAGCTTGGTTCTAGATCTGCTCTGTGTGGAGAGCAAAGGAAGATCTGAGAAAGCTCATTTTCTGGAACTGGTTGCTGTATTTGCCAGAGTAATTCATCTTGTCTGCTCAGGATCACCTGGGACTTAACCTCCCTGCTTTAAAAAATTGAGTGTTTAATGGATATATAATTGTAATAAAATATAAATCTTTAGCTGCTCTAGAAATTAAATCTTCCAAATTTTTAATACACACCCTGTTTTTGGTACATGTTCATTTGTCTTTCTAGGTGTAAAATGTATCTTTTGAAACCTGAGGTGTGTTTTTAAGTATGAGCTCCCACATATAATACTGTGCTGTGCTAAAGGATTAGACTCTGGCTTGCATATGTAATTTTATTTTTGGATTGCATATTTCACTATCATATTTAGCTGGTAAACAACCCTTTAAGTTCTCTGTTACTGACCCAGTTGCTATAGCATAGTGTCTTTTTACTGGTGAAAGTGAAGCATAAATGTTCTCCTTTAATTGTCATTGGTGTTCTTCCAGGAAACAAGCTTCTAAGCTGATTTTAAAAGTGAATTTCTGCACTTGATTAATTAGATATTTATTTTATTACAGGCCAGATCCTCCAAGTAGTTAGAACTGCAAATGGAGCTCAGTATATCATTCAGCCTCAGCAGCCAGTTGTTCTACAGCAGCAGGTCATACCGCAGATGCAGCCTGGTGGAGTGCAAGCACCTGTTATACAGCAGGTAAAGACAAAGTTTTTAATAGGTACACTTGAAACAAAACCCATTATATTAATTACTGAAGAGGCTTGCGTTTTTGGGAGCAGATTGAAGTAGAACACAGAGTCAGGAATGGTATATTATGAATAAAAAAACCCATGTTATTTAAAATGAACAATTTTGAAATGTCGTTTTCAGCATCACTTTTATTCTTGCCATATTCTGACTAGCTGCAGTTTAAAATTTGGTTTGTGTGTCCCCTGATGACAGTTAGATTATGTGCATAATCCCAGTCTTTGTCCTTTTAAAAATGTGTCTATAGAACATAGAGAAGAAACCTAGAACAAGTGCAGGTAACCCTCGGTTATTTTAGTAGTGAACATAGTATGTTTTAGGAGGATTTTTGTTCAGCTGCAAGGTCACCTGTGTGTCCAGACTATTTAAACATTGAATTTACCATCGTGTTGTGTTCTGTAGTTTAAGCACAAATAATGATTTGTATAGGGTTTACTTTTAAACCTTCTCTATAAAACATTTAATGTTTTGCTTGAATTTAATCATTCCTTGGCTGTGGCAGCAGTGCTAGCATTTTCAAATGGAAAGACAGTAGCTTTTCTTAGATTTAGCAATGCAAAATGCAAAACAATGAACACAGAGTAAGTGAATCAAGTAGGTATGTTATTGAAGATTAGATTTATGTATCTGATGCAGATGGAATATTTGTAAGTCCTGGTTGGTTTTCTAATTAGTGCAAGTTGGATTGATCTGCTTTAGTTGTTTTCTGTAAGTGATGTGGTAGTTTGTTACATTAGCAGACACAGTACTTGCAATGATATTCCATCAGGTTTTGGCTCCAATCCCTGGAGGGATTTCCCAGCAAACAGGAGTGATTATTCAGCCTCAGCAGATCCTGTTTACAGGAAATAAAACACAAGTCATACCTACAACAGTGGCTGCCCCTACACCAGCACAAGCACAGATACCTGCAGCTGGTCAACAGCAACCACAGCAACAACAGTCACAACCACAAGCACCACTTGTTCTTCAAGTTGATGGAGCAGGGGATACGTCATCTGAAGAAGAAGAAGATGAGGAAGAAGACTATGATGATGATGAAGAGGAAGATAAAGAAAAAGATGGAGGTGAAGATGGCCAAGTTGAAGAGGTAAACTGAACATTATTTCAGAAGATTGGAGTATTCTTGTGGGGTTTTCTGTGGGTGTGTTTTTTTTAATATTTCATAAACCCCTGTGTGCTTCAATATATAACGCTAGCATTCTTCTTCAAAATTCTGTTTATATGTCAGGACTATTAACAGCATGCTAGAGATCTGTTCTTTTTGCTACCTGGGTTTACCAGCAGCTACTTAACATGTGGGCCAGTTCTTAAAGCTTTTGAAGTCACTTATAGCATTACTTTGGAAGAATTTAGGACCTCTAGTACAACGCTTTCTTCTCTCACTAGCATCTCCCCAATTTAGCTTACTATGTTTAAGTGTAGGTGGAAAGATGAGGATTATACAGAAGCATTCAGAAAAGTTGTTTTGTATTTATTAGATGTTGGTTTTGCTTTTAAAATGTTTGTAATTTATATGAGATGGAAAGTAATACCCTGAATTTCTGCTGCAACAGAGTGGTAGCAGAAAAAGGAAAAATGAAAGAAATTTTTAAGGGACAGGAAAATACATTCCAGAAGATCAGGAGATACTATTTTGTGTGTATCTATGCAAGATGGTGTCTTTTCCCTTTCTGTAAAAACTTCCTACATGTGTTGAGGTTTGTCTCTCTTTGCAGTGTATCAAACATGAATAAGTCCTAGGTTTTCTGTTTTTAATGGCACATAAGGAGTGACGTGACTGACATCACCTTTTCACTGCTTAGATGCCTTCTAAAGATTAAAATCTTCACAATGATACATTTTTTGTAAGGACAAATTGCAAACACCAGAACATTTATGGTAAAGGAGCAGGAATGGTTGTGGTGACAAAAGGCTGCAGTGCTCAGAACCTGGCCTGCACACTAAAGTTCCAGACTGAAGTTGGTAAGGACATCTTCTCAGGAAGGAAGTGTATGTACATCAGCCTTTTGCTGGAAAGCCTGATGCATTCCCCATGCAGTTCTGTGGTTCACACACAAGGCTGTAGCCTCGTGTGAGTAATCAGAGTAACAGTCCTGATCTTCCCAAAACAGCATGACTTTTTACCTGTGTTTCTTTCAGGAACCTCTTAACAGTGAAGATGATGTAAGTGATGAGGAAGGACAAGAGCTGTTTGATACGGAAAATGTTGTCGTGTGCCAGTATGATAAGGTAATCTCTAGAGAACAGAATCCAAGAATTCTACTTTCTCTGGTCTTCCTATTAAGTCATAATTTTGAAGTAGTGTCTTTGTGACTGTTAAATACAGGTAGATTGTAATGTGAATGGTAATATAAGAATTTGCTCTTGTCACACAAACCCAATTTAAAACCACGTTTGTACTAAACGTTGTAATGAGTAAAGCTTAGAAAAATTGGTCTGCATGTGCTTTTTCTTCATCATGTCTTTCTGTGACCATAACAAAAGGTCAGTCTCCTGGGCTCAGGAGAACTCAACTGTTTTACTTGGCACATTTTTCTGTGGTCATGAATGGAAGTAGTAGTCGTCATGATTTGGGCTTGTGGAAAGCTTTCCTGGATCATGAGAAATAACTTCTTGATAGAATAGTTATCAGAGGGATGATCAGAGCTATTTAACACAAGTGAACCTTAAGTAGTGTAGCAGTCTTCTGCAATAGTTCATGGATGCTTTTGACACCACTGAACACAAAGCTGGTGTTCTCATGGAAAGACTTGGAACATTGAGGTCTCATCCCTGACTTCTATTTGTCAACTCAAACCCATTGTTTTTTCTATCTCTGTAAGTTGGAATTGTTGTTTCATTGTCACTGCTACCTACACGGACACTGAATGCCACCATTGTTCTATTACACAGGGAGTTAGGGCAGCACACAGTTCAGCAGTTCTTCAGTAACTGTTCTTGTATATCGTCAATGATGCCTTGTCATTTTCCAGATGGCTAGTGAATCCTTAAACAGCAAACTCCAGCTAGCACAAGTTACCTCATTTCACTGTAAAAACAGTGTTCTTACCCTTGTTTTCCCATGTTTATTCAGTTATTTACTCATCTGAGGACCTTCCTTCTTATTTTACAGCTCAAATGCTTCTGATGAGGGGGTTTTGTTAAATTCCAGTTGGAAGGGCAAGTTGGGTATAGAAGCCAGAGCTTGGCTTGTTTGTTTGCTTGCTGTTGCCACTGACTTTTTAGCTTAAAAATGAGCACAGGTCAAACAGTAGTACACTAATTGAGACAGTAGTACAGTAACTGTGGCTGTATCTGTTCTGGTGCTACTTTACTGTTTGTTTCTACAGCACTAAGATTATGAAGCTTCCTGTCCTTAATGGAAATGAAAAAAATGAAGTGGGATTTCCTTGGTTTTACTCTTTTTGTAATATTTTCTTGACTTCTTTTAGATCATCTAATTACATATTTTATCTGCAAAACTGGTATTTTTTGTTTGTTTTGGACAGCATTTCAGCTTTCTGAAAGATCTTTCCTTTCTTTGAATACCCTGTTGTCCCGCAGCTGCAGTAGTCTGTACTCCCACCTTAATCATAAAAGGCTTTCAAACAAAGCCTTAGAAAGACCAGTGTCTTATCTGGGAANGCCTGAGATATATATGTACATCATATACAGTGATTCGTTGCTGACAAGTTCTGGAATACAAGACTCGTGTGTGTATTCTGTATTTTGTGTGCATTTTGTACCATAGAGATTTTCAGGTTGTAACCCATGGAAATAATCCACTTGTCTTTTAACCAAAATACAATTTTCAGAAACCCAGGGTCAGACTCCAGTATTAGAAGTAGGAAGTTGAGTGGCCCTGCTGTAACATCTCAAGCTAGCTTTCATTCAGAGGAGCATTTAGACAAGAGGTGCAAATAAAAAGCACAGGGTTTGACCCTTTTGGGGCTGGTTTAAAACTTTGGTCTTTCTGTCACAGTGGTTGAAATGGGGATTTCAAGGGGAGTTTCACAGCTCTCATAATAAAAGATAGCTTAATCAGATTAAAGCAGCACAGGTGATAGATCCCTCTTCCTTTCCAACCACCTCTAAAAAGGTGCTGTATGCTTTGGAGTTTGGAACGCCTCTGCTTGTACGGTTTTGTGACAGTCACTGTCCCTGGTTTAAAAAAGGAAAATATTGCTATATGCATGATAGATATATCTGTATCTGTTGGTTTGCACAGCTAAATCCAGAACTGATTGGAATTTCAATGTATTTGTAGTAATTTAGTAATGCATGTCTAATTTTCATTTCTCTTATCCTTAAAATTTCCTTGTGCATTAACACCTGTTGCTTGTGCAGAGTAATTAACTTTTTTTTTCCTGTTTTTAGATTCACAGAAGTAAAAACAAATGGAAATTTCATCTCAAAGATGGCATCATGAATCTTAATGGAAGAGATTATGTATTTTCCAAAGCCATTGGGGACGCAGAATGGTGAAGTTTTAAAAGACAAAACAAAAAAAACTCCATGTAAAAGGAAAAAAAATCCGAAGCGGGAAAGGCTGAGACGTGGACATATACTCCAATCAAAANTCCCGCAGCTGCAGTAGTCTGTACTCCCACCTTAATCATAAAAATATCTTTCAAACAAAGCCTTAGAAAGACCAGTGTCTTATCTGGGAAGACTGTAGGTAGAAGTGCAAGCTTTATGCCATCATCCCCACTACAGGAGATGCCACTTTTCTCACTTGACGCTTTACTATGAGAATTGGAATGTGTATCACAGGGTGTCAGGGGTTGGAAGGGACCTTGGAGATCTTCAAGTCCAACCCCCCTGCCAGAGCAGGGCCATACAATCCAGCACAGGTCACACAGGAACACAGCCAGGTAGGTTTTGAACATCTCCAGAGAAGGAGACTCCACAACCTCTCTGGGTTCCAGTGCTCTGTGACTCTTGCAGTAAAGAAGTTCCTCCTCATGTTAAGGTGGAACCTCCTGTGCTCCAGCTGACATCCATCCCCCCTTGTCCTAACACAGGGCACGAGTGAGAAGAGGCTGTCCCTTTCCTCTTGACACTCAGCCCTCAGATATTTATAAACATTGATCAAATCCCCCCTCAGTCTTCTGCCTGAGATATATGTGTACATCATATACAGTGATTCGTTGCTGACAAGTTCTGGAATACAAGACTCGTGTGTGTATTCTGTATTTTGTGTGCATTTTGTACCATAGAGATTTTCAGGTTGTAACCCATGGAAATAATCCACTTGTCTTTTAACCAAAATACAATTTTCAGAAACCCAGGGTCAGACTCCAGTATTAGAAGTAGGAAGTTGAGTGGCCCTGCTGTAACATCTCAAGCTAGCTTTCATTCAGAGGAGCATTTAGACAAGAGGTGCAAATAAAAAGCACAGGGTTTGACCCTTTTGGGGCTGGTTTAAAACTTTGGTCTTTCTGTCACAGTGGTTGAAATGGGGATTTCAAGGGGAGTTTCACAGCTCTCATAATAAAAGATAGCTTAATCAGATTAAAGCAGCACAGGTGATAGATCCCTCTTCCTTTCCAACCACCTCTAAAAAGGTGCTGTATGCTTTGGAGTTTGGAACGCCTCTGCTTGTACGGTTTTGTGACAGTCACTGTCCCTGGTTTAAAAAAGGAAAATACTGCTATATGCATGATAGATATATCTGTATCTGTTGGTTTGCACAGCTAAATCCAGAACTGATTGGAATTTCAAGGTATTTGTAGTAATTTAGTAATGCATGTCTAATTTTCATTTCTCTTATCCTTAAAATTTCCTTGTGCATTAACACCTGTTGCTTGTGCAGAGTAATTAACTTTTTTTTTCCTGTTTTTAGATTCACAGAAGTAAAAACAAATGGAAATTTCATCTCAAAGATGGCATCATGAATCTTAATGGAAGAGATTATGTATTTTCCAAAGCCATTGGGGACGCAGAATGGTGAAGTTTTAAAAGACAAAACAAAAAAAACTCCATGTAAAAGGAAAAAAAATCCGAAGCGGGAAAGGCTGAGACGTGGACATATACTCCAATCAAAATGTGTATCTGCACATCAGAAATAACAATAAACAAAAGTATTGGAACAAAGGTAAAACGTGGCAACAAAGACACTACTTCAGATGAGCAAGCCATGGACTGTAGCAGCTATAGCATTGTCTGGGAGCTGGTTTTGTGTGTTAGGAATACCTTAATTATCAATTCTACATACAGGTACCTACAGCTGGTATTTAGCATGTAAGGCTTTGTTTCCTCCCTCTCTCCCCCTTCTTCCCTTGATTTAAGATTTTAAAATACTTCTTCCACTGATTGAAGGAACTCTTCCCTTTGATAGATGATTAATCTGAAAATGCTTATTGTGTGTACAAATCTTTGCTTTGAACACTTCCTTTTGGTAGTGAGGGTGGTCAGAATGTTACTTAAACTGCGTGCAAGCTTTGTACAGAAGGGTAAGATTTAAGGTGTTAAATTTTAAATAACATGTATAAGGAAAATATTTTTAATTCTGATACGCTCTTTAATTATTATATCTATTTGTTGTTTTCCATTAGTTGCCCCAAACCAGGTTGATGTTCCTAGCAGTTACAAAATGGTAAAACGATCATTTATATTGCAAAATGATTTTAATTTCATCTAAGTGATACCTTCTATTTAGAGCTGTATTTTTTAAATACTAAGCACCTGTAGCTTCCTCCCCACCCCCCAAAAGTCAGATTGTGTAACTTGTTAATTATATTCTTGAAGTTTGGTGGTGGTTCAGCATCACTGAACTGAAATGAATAATATAGTTCCCATTGATTTTAATTTTTTTTTAATTTTATTTTTTTAAAAAGGATTTGCAGACCTTTTCAATCAAATGTGTAAGTAATGAAATAAATAGGTGCATTCCTTCACCTGCTTACTACACATGTAGTCTGGATATCCACAGATAATTTTAACAGACCACAAAAGTGACTACATTTTTAATAGAGAAAATTACATAGAAGTTTTAACATCCTGGCTGCAACTCTGTTACTTGAAGATCTGCTTTACTAAAAAGTGTAGCTATAAGTTACCTGCAGCAGTTAATCTCTCTGAAGTATCCAGGTGGCATGTCATTTCACAAAGAGCCTGCACAGCTTTGAGGACACGGCTTTCGTTAGAGTATCTGCAGACTGTCTTGGTAACAGAGGATCAAGCAGTTGGGTGCACTAAACCTTGGGTAGTCACTTTTTCACTTGCCTTCTCCGGAGGTGGGCTTTGGGGTGGGCTTTGGGGTGGTGGTGTTGTGTGTGTGTTGGGTTTTTTTGTTGTTGTTTTGTTTTGGGCTTCTTTTTGTTGTTGTTCTGTGTTTGGGTTTGGGTTTTTTTTTAGTTTGTGGTTTTTGTGGGTTTTTTTTTGTTTTGTTTTGGTTT
>VWZY01013326.1:269375-329041 GCA_013399075.1 Chloroceryle aenea
TTTTTTTTTTTTTGTGTGTGTGTGTGTGTGTATGGTTGTTTTTTGTTTGTTGTGTTTGTTTTTTTTTAATTTTATTTTGGTTTGGTTTGTTTTTTTGTGAAAAGCACCGAGGTTGCTTCCTGCTCCTTCCTTCCCTCTCCTGAGTAGTGAACACCTTTTCTTCATGCATAGGTTCTTCTCTGCTTTTGGAAATGCAGTTACTTTTGAACAAGGAGAGGGAATGGGCATTATACTTCAGAAACTGTTGAGGAAGGAATGTTCGTGTAGCTCACCATTTCAAAAAGAAAGTTGTGTTTCATTGGGTGCTTGGAAAGAGGAAAAAAGGACCCGGCAAAGGTAATTTTAAGTAAATTGGGAACTGTCAGAAGCTGACATTTGACCCATGAATTCTGACCTTGAAAATGAAACTTTTAAACGTTATTTAACAAAGTCACAGGTATATTTTAGCAGCATATAATGACTGCTCTAATTTTTAATTCTCTGATTTACTTGCCTCCAAGTGCATTCATAGTCTCAGTAGTACACAGAAGACTCAGAGCATACTGTAAAGAGGTTTTTTTCTGCTGTGATTTTGTACATCTGTGCTCTCACTGATACAGACTAAAACTGCCTGTAGGCTCTGTCTAGATCCATATGGTGGTTAGTAAGCCATCGACATGCATAAGCTTTAGGAAAAGTTAAGAGTGAATTAGAAGAATCATCAACTAAGTAATGAAATTGTCTTTTGTTGTGCATTTTTGGCTCGGGGCTTCGAGGTATCTCAGACTGATCAGTGTTTGCTTTCTTCTGAACAAAGATGATATTGTATTTATATTTTTTTACCACTGTTGACCATTCTATGTACAACTGCAATGAAATCACTAATACACCAACTAATTCCTTCCCTTGCCTTTTCCATATCTGTTACCAGTAAGTCTTAAGTAGTGGACTTCAGAAAAATTCCTGTAATGCTGCACAACCAAACCAACATAAGGAAGAAAATCCCTTTGGCTATAGATTCCTGTTTATACTACTGTAACCCGGATTACTTTTACAACAGTTTTTCATACATCTTAGTGATTTATTTTTTTTTATCTATTTTTTTTTTTCACCCACATACCTATACTAGAAGCTGCATAGCCTTTTTATTAATTTTTAAGAGATAGCAGAACTTTAAAGGTAACTTAAGCTTAGCCAGTTCTGAATGACATTAGAAGCTTTCTCAACTTGCACAGTCTCTTGCCAGGTAATTATATGGTAAGCTTTTCAGATAGGAATTTTGTCTTCAAATACAAATACCTGTGAAGTTTTCAGGAAGCCAGTCAAACATGAACATACCAAACTGTGCTCTTATTGCTACATCAAGTGTTCCTTTTTTTAAATCAAAAGCATGTTTTAATTTCATTTTATTGTAGCAGCTTGCTGTAAGAATGTAGTTTGCTTAATTTTATTATTGTACTTGAATTTTTAATGGTGGTTTTAACAATGTAACTGAACAGACCATTTCATTAGGTTCCAAAGAAACCATTCCTTTCAGAGGGCAAGGGATTCCCATGTTAATAGTTTATAAATGAATTCCACCCCCCACCCCCTTGGAAACAGGATTTTTGGGTTGGGTTGGGTTTTTTCTCATTTAAATAGTTCAGTATTATGGAAACAATGATTTCAAGAGGGCTTATGTTAAAATTTGCACAGATAATGGAGCACCTTTTTATGATAGAAAAAATGGGGAAGATAACTTCATAATTGTAACCCTGATGGCTGATGGAAAGGGGGCAAAATTGGGAGTCTTGTGCCTTTTCAGTTTGCAGAATACCTGTTTTGCCAGTATGATTTTTTTTTTTTTATTCCTGGGAGAGTAAAGAGAGTAAATTTCCTGCAGTGCTTCAGTCAGCAAAGCAACTTTTTTGCTCTAATTCTGTTGCATTTTAGAGTGTGCAATCATTTTAAAACATCTAAGCTGAAAACAAATTGAAATATGTTTTCTGTTAGGAAGATAATAGAGAATTTAGTCACATAAGGAACTTTATATTGGACTATTTAAATAAAATATGTTTTTGTTCCCCCTCAGTTGCTGGTTAGTGACAAGATTTCTTTAAAGCTTCATACTCCTTGTTCCTGCATTGTACTCAGAAGTTCATCTGAACATCATTCAGTTTCTTAAACATGATTTAAAGTGATAATTGCGGTCCGAGTTTATTTCCAAGAATAAGATATGTGATTCTGAAGCACAGTTTCTAGAAAAGAGCAAAGAACACAATGTGTCATGTGATAGATTTTTTTTTTTTAATGAATGGTTGAGTTTTTCTTTTCTGCTGCACAAGTAGGAGTGTTAAAAGAAACTTACATTGAGTCTGTGAAACTAATTTCACCGCTTGACAGTTAGCAGTGATTATGTCACTATATAACACTACCAGAGTAATAATTCTTAATTCCAGTGGAGTTAGAGACCTTGTTAACTGAAATTCATTTTGATTTAATCTCTTCAATTCGTGAGAGCTCCTTTAAAAACAGTAAAGCCTCCCAAAACTTCCCCCAAAGCAAAAGCTTCCTAATAGAATGCAATAAGATGTCCAGGGAGTGAGCAGTGGTTTTAGGATAGGGCACACTGCATTGATACTGGGCTGCCTTAAACAGCATCGTGGGGTTTACTCTCTGCCACCCCACCCACGCACCCCGAACTGAAATTAGAGCTCTTTTTAGACTTGGAGGTCAGTGAGTATACAGGATAAGAGACTTGCATATTGTTATGTGTTGGTGTCTGGCGTTTAAACTCTTATTTTCCCACTGCTGTGATTGGTTGGGAGATGTATAAAAACCAGTCCACTGGTTTCCCTGTTGTCTACTTTTTTTTAGGCAGTTCATGCAGTGTATCTTTTAATTATTATTTGGTGGATTAGACATTGTGGAACAAAAGGAGCTTTTTTTGTCAGGAAGAACTACCTTGGGTTAGCTATATGTACAGTCATCCAGTGAGACATGTTCCAGAGTGCATAGGGTACCAATAGATTACGGAGCGGGGGAATATCCTTTTTTGCTGTTCTGAGCTACTATTGTCAACTGCTGTTGTACATATACTGTTATGTGTAAGGGGGTAAATATATTTATTATGTTTGTAAAATTCATTCTGTACAATTGCAGATCAAGGTTGCTCCTCTGTGATATACAGGATATTATGTTTCAAAGGCCATGCTTGGAATACGATTAGAGAACTTAGTATTTTGATGTACTAAGACCTATTTTAAGTTTAATATTTTGCCTTTGCAAAAACTTTAATTAAAGATGTTATTTAAAAATGTTTGCCACTTTGTTTGCTACCTTGCATGTGCATTTGTTTAATATATGAGGCTTAATGACTACTGTACAATAACACCAAAAATTCTGAACTTATTTTCATCACAGTCACCGTCACTTAATTGTTGAGTTTGCTTCCCAGACTTTCCATTTTACATTATCACAATGCTACCAAAACCAATCCTGAGGCTAGACTTCCATTTAAGAATTTTCTCCTGCTGGTAACGTGAAACTTGGGTCTTGAGATGAGCTTGGTTGAATAACTTGGTGTGCCATCTGGATGTTGGTCCTGTAAATGGAAATGCAACACAGTATTGAGAAGTAAAGTGCAGAGTTATTGGATGATAGCTGGCTGACCTTAGGGGTTTCATCTTCATCAGTGGAACTTACTGGACAGAATTTGTCAGCAGGTGACATCTCTTTGTTTCCTAGTGAAAAGCAGTATCTTGAGACATGACTTGTGCTTTATTTTTAAACCTGACATTTGAACTTCAAATTCTAAATATAATTAGAAAGAAAGTAAGCTGTAGATGTGTAGGCTTTACTACCTGTAATGGGGGTTGTATTGTGGAATGTGGTGGTTTTTGAAGCAATCTGCCAGCTACAGTGGTTTAAAATTAGAGCAAACCAAGAATCATAAGGTGTGGTGGTTTTTTTCCTAATACTTAAAGTGGTTTTTTCCTCTAATCCTTTTCTTGCCCTCCAGCCCTCAAGACTTGAGGAAGTCTCAAAAGATAGTACTGCATTAGAGAGGTTGTGGAGACTTCTCTGGAGATACTCCAGTCCTTCTTGTATGTGGTCCTGGACAACCTGCCCTAGGTGAACCTGGTTTAGCTGGTGGGGTTGGACTAGATGAGTTCCAGAGGTCCTTTCTAACCCCTACGGTTACATGATTCTGTGTTTTTCCTATAAAACATTGTCCTACTTGTTACCTTGGAAATGATTTGGAGATTATTCTGGATAAATAACTATCAGAAATTACAGTGTTTTATCAAAAAGATCATTGCTGTCTGAGCTTGTGTAGTGTGTAAGAAAAACACAGTTTGGAAAAATGGCATGTTGTTCTGGCCAAATAATTTTCAAAAGGACCCTGAAAAGAGGAGGGAAAGGGAATGCTGACAAGTTGTACCAAACTCAAGTTGTAAAACACACAAAAAAGCAGAATTTCTTCCCTGTGAGGAAAGATTGAGCATAATTGTTAACGTTAATTGTGGTCTACCAGCTGTGCATGAGCAAAGTATTTCAAGGATCTTTTTATGGTTTTATTTCATTTTATTTCCAAAATCCAGTATGTTTAAAAATACCTTTTTTAATGAGTTTGATTTCTTTATGGCTTTATTATTTTAATTGCAGAGGAGAAGAATCCTGGGATATTAGCATAGCTTTCAGTACACATCATTCCTCACAACTTGTCTTAAATTTTATCCACTTTGTGGTGTGGCTTGGTTTGTTTTTTTCCTAACCTAGGCTTTTGTTTTAAAATACTCTGCTGAAGACCTGCCACTTGTTTTCAGAGCACATTCTGTCACTTCATTGAAACATTTTCATCACTAACGGGATTATTTCAAAAACACTGTAATCTTTTCAGATCTAATGACATCTGAAGTACAATCAAATGAACTGCAGTTCAACAACTTTGGACCTTTAGTGTGGATGTATGTATAGCATTTCAAAAACCATGGCAATTTCTAATGCAGAGTGAGGGCTTTCCCAACTGTTTTCCTGTGAATACCTGTGTAATTCCATCTTTTTACATAGTATAAATGTGCATGTCTTTGCACGACCTGAAAGGGTTATCTAAAATCATGAGGTAATATGGAGAGAGAATAAACAGTTGAAAATAGAGCTTTGCATTGCAAGTGATACTGAGTCACCCACTTGCTTCCATAGGTGAAAACCCTTCTCTGAAGATGGCTATTAGTGAGCTGCTATTTTAAAATGCCTTTGATTGATAATTATTTAAAGAAAAACCCATTGAGATGTATTCGGTTTATGCTTTCTAGCTTTTGTTTTCAGTTTTAGTCATTAGGGTAAAGAAAAGAGCAAGTTTTTTAATTTGGATAAGTATATTTCAATAACAAATCCAAATTGAAGACTCTCATTAAATTGTAAAAATAAATAAAAAATAGAAACTTGCAGCACAAAAAATGTGTTACATGTCAAAGTAGAAATACCAAGAGGTACCAAATGAAGGAGAACTGCACTTGCAGACAAGCCCTCTAGATGTCTGGAACAGAAGATACATAGAGATCCCAGGAGAGCTGGGATGCTGCTTTACCAGTGCCAGAGCTGGCAGGATGTAATGCCAAGGTAAAGAAAACCCTTCCTAGCTGGTGATGGAGAAAACCGTTTGGGCTAGCAAAATAAAGGTGGCAGCCTTCTCTGCTGAATCACCTGGCTTCCTGATTTTTCCAAGTTTCCTTATTCCCATTTGTTCTAGGAATCCTGCTGCAAGATCTCTTCAGACAGGGCTTCTCTCACCTGCTTTACCAATACTGGTCTGAGGATTTTGTACAGACCTTTCTCTCCAGAGGAACAGCTGGCTGGCTGCAGGTGAGCTGTCAGGATTCAGCAGGTACTGAAACAGTGTTCTGGGGAGTACAGCATTTCCAAAAGGGATAGATCAGAATTCGCCCCTTGGAAATTCTGCTTGTAGGTTTTGTTCCGTCTTGGGTTGCCTTTTTTTGCAGGATGAAAGCTCTTTCCTTTTGAGCTTATCATTTGAGCTTTTAAAACACTCAAAGCATTAGTGCTGGGAATATAATATTTAGTTGTAATCTTAAAACATGAATGCAGAGGGAAAGTGGAGCAGTTTTTAATGTTAGCTGATCAAGTTGCTGTTAATGTTTATTCAGAATATATTCTGGATTTCATTTTCTGTCCTAAGTCGCTGTCCTATCCTTAAACAGCTTAATTTTTTCTCCCTGAGATTGCTGTGTAGGTGTTGCCATGTAGCTTAAATAACTCTAGGTATAGGTGGGAAATGTAAGCTACTTCATCAAACAGTTCATGGGGTTTCTGTCAATAGTAGAGAAAGGTGGTGGAAGGAGAATCTGGAAAGAGAATCTGAGAGCACAAGAGGATAAAGATAAAAGAAGGTATCAGTCCTTCAAAAAAAAAAAAGTTTGAAAAAGAAGTATAAACATACTTGGCTGTCAGAAGAGAAGTGTATGTAATAAAAAAACTTTTCTTTTTTTAGTTGCTAGACTTCTCATGGGAAGATGCATCTGCCAGTGTGTCAGCCAGCCCTCCTAATTGTCTTTCATAAAAATAGACTTCTTGTTGCTTTGTACTAACATAGCATTGCTGGGTTTAACTGGAAATCTGTAGCTGGCTCCAAGAGTTAACCTGCTGTTTCCACAGTTCCCTCTAGGCAGCAGCAGCAATCCACGTATGATCCAGAGAATTCCTTCCCTGTAGTCAGCCGAAGCCAGCGTTGTGCACACAGCACAAGTGGAGCCTTCCTGCTGCTCGGTGTTTCAGTGCTGCTGTGCATGCAGCAGTACAGCAGCCAGCTGTGGAGAAAGACATTCAGGCAGTGCCTCAGAATTAAACTGCAAAGCTTTTTGTTAAGACCTGTGTTACTGCTTGATTGTGATCTGTTGCAGCTTTGCTTTCACAAAAGACAGGGAGTGCTGTCATTTTTCTTCACTAAGAAAAGCTGCTGTCCTTTCAGCTGAAACTGTTCAGCTCTGAGGCAGCCAGCATGGGTTTGGTAGTCTAGCCAGCTGTCAGTCAGCATTTGCAACAGGGAGGCTCTTGGCAGTGAAGCAGACATTATAAAAAGTATCACAGTATACATGCAACTAACAGTCCCACAATTCCAATCACTCGGTAATCACTGTTTAGTAAGCTCTTAAATATGTGTTCTGAATGAAGCTGATGCTCACAACAGATTTCCTTCCTTAAAAGAGCAAAAAATAGAGAACCTGGAGGAAACTCCTCATCACAGCTGCATAGTGAATAGCTGGCAACCAAAATGAGTGTACTTGTCCTGTGATAAATTAACAATCCTTCACGAGCTTCGTCTGAACCGTGAGATGTGTCTTAGATGACCACACATGCAGGGCTTGGCGTTGCATATAATCAGGACAGCACAGAAAGCTCCCACCCAAAAAGTGGGATTCCAGGTGATTCATATTAATCCTGAAGAAGTTATGGTCTTGGAAGGAGTAAGTCCAGGATGGCCACAGTGGGGTCCAAGCCCTGTGCTACACTTGATGAGACTTTTCCATGTTTGGGAATAATGACCTAATATTTTCAGGGTGGAAAATAAGGACAAACAATTACAAACATTACAAATTTCCCCAGGATTGCTATCCTGTCTAATCTGAAAACCTGGTAACTTCAATACACGTGGCAATTCATAGCCACGTGTGCGTGGGAGGGCAGGTGTGGGATGGGGACAGGGAGTTAGACCTGGTGGGTCCTGCTGATGAAACACAGTGTATTGACCTCATTGGCCTGCAGGTGTTCACTGTCACATCTTTTCTAATCACATCATAGAAATTAGGGCCAGATGGAAGTGGCTAAACAGATCAAAAGTATTCCATCTTTATGCAGATGTAGTGTGAATTTGAGGTTAATGGTGCTGTCAGAGTCTCTCGTTTGCGTCACTAAGGCCTCTCAACCATCTTCTGTTCCGGGGCACGATGATGGTCCTTCAACACCTTGTGCCTTGGCTCAAAACGCCTGCATCAAAGTGCAGTATAATGTCCCAGGTTTTCAGAATCCCTGCCAAGGAGGAGGGGAATGCATAATGGAGAGGCAAGATAGCCAACTAATTTTGTGTCTCGCTCTGTTCAGTTTTAATCAACCCAGAAACCCTTTGATTGGTTCATTTTAACACATAAGCATAGAATGTCTGCTCGAGCCAAAACTTCACTTTTTAAGGAGCATTTTTGGTACAAATTTTCCAGAGATGATGCTGTGAGCATTAATATTTAAATTGTCCAGCAAGAAAGGAAACAAAAGTGGATTTTATTTATATTATTGAACCAAATGCTATGGTAGTGATTTCAATTTCACCTTTTATTACTTCTGCTGTTTTCAGATTCTATTGCAGATGGTGTCATCTAGAACAGATGCCTAGTCAGTCAAAAAAACACATCCCTCTAGATTGAGAAGATTAGCAGAGGTCAGCTATAGCCAATTTAAATTAAATTGCTCAGAGAAAGTTTCAGATCATCATAACTAAGGCCCTGACTCAACTTTAGAGCTTTTTTCTACAGTGTCTGAGAATGAAGAACTCTTCCATCGTGTATCTACCAAATTATCACCAAATTAGGCAAATAGAATCACGTAAGTTTATGTAGAGAAAATAATGCCACCCCAAACCAGGATATTTCAGTTCTGCAGCCTGAAATCTCAGGGCCATCTGAAGCCTTGCAGAGTGATAATATTGATTCTTCCCGTTCCCGTGCAGGGTTTTGAGAGAAGGCAGCTACCTTCTGCTCTTGAGCTTGAGCCAGGACACCAAATCCATTGAGGTAGTGCTGTGAACTATGTGCTTTTCTTCACTGTTTTTTTTTAACTTCCATGGGCTCTGGGGTCAGGCCTAGAGAAGGAAGGTGCAGTTGAAGCTGTCTTTGCAATCTGAAGAGGGGAACTGCTTGAACACATTCAAGCTACAGATTTGTCCTGTGATATAAGAATTACTGGACTCAAGTTTGCTCCTTTCCTAATAATATAGTTTGATCTTCAGGGAGCATCAGCTGGTATTTTTACATACCTACTGTACCTCTAAGATCTTGTTCCTGAGTTGGGATTGTCTGCTCAGAGCACATCATTTAATTAAGATGTCAATTTGTCTTTTACCACATCTATCACTTAGTATTTATCTGCACTAAGTTCCTCTTGCAAGTTATTCATTCTTAAGAAGTCTTCTTACAGTTCTTCATAGGCCATCTGGTTTTCTTACTGCTCTGAATATCTTAATATTACAGCAAACTTTGTCATCTTCCTGTTCACCCACTGACCAGCATAGGCCTCCTAGAAAGAACTATTGTCACTTGTTGGCCCATTGGATTTTATTTTTGCCTATAAGCTTAATTGTTCTAGATGATCCCAGTTGGCATCTACAAGTGAGAAGAAGTTTTCCTTGCACCCTAAAGCTTTGTGTAGGAGGGAAGCACAATTAGAGGTGGTGACAAGGTGCACAGATACTGAAGTGAGCTGATATTTTTTTGGGGGGGACACACACATCGAGAGTATATCAAGAGATAACAGATATTTGAACATTTTGATGGTTTTCAGCAGTCGGAGTTGTCCCTCACTACTTTTTTTCCAGGTAATGAAAGGATCTGTATAGCAAAGATAATCACCCCCCCTCCCCACTGCTGAGAATTACTCAACATAAAATTTGTCAGTATAAGTTTTGGCAGACACAGGGCAAGGGACATATGGTCTGAGGGAAGATCTAGGAGGGAGAGAGATCTTCTGTAATGCTGCGTGTGAGCAGATTCGTGTCATTCTGAGCAGTCCTGCAGCAGAGTCCCCACCACACAAACCCCTCACTGTGCAAGTGTTTTCACACAGCGTAGCTGATGCGTAGTCACAGTGGCTGTCACATACACGTTAGGTTTAGAAAGGAGAATGGAAAGGATCAGATTCCACATTCAGCCTTTTGAAGAGGACCTCGTGGCTATTAAGTGATTCTTCTGATTATGAGATGTAACTAATTACGACTTTGGAGCCC
Source organism: Chloroceryle aenea (assembly GCA_013399075.1). Taxonomy (NCBI): domain Eukaryota; kingdom Metazoa; phylum Chordata; class Aves; order Coraciiformes; family Cerylidae; genus Chloroceryle; species Chloroceryle aenea. The sequence goes on from VWZY01013326.1 coordinate 279,346, forward strand.
CAGAGCACAGCAGTACCCTTCAGTTCCATCCCTGCTGCGTTGAGATGGCCATTTAGGACATCCCTTTCCCAGCTAGTGGTGGGGAAACCCCCAAAACCTGTCAGTGTGTCATGTGGTCAGTCGTTTGGCTCTAGGCCAGCCACGGAGAGCAATGAAATCGAGTGCAAGAGAAATAGCAGTAACTTCTATAGGAAAAATACTTTAAAACCTTAAGAAAAAATACTGAGCCTCTTTGTTTCAAACAAAACATTTTATTCCAATGCTCTGCATTATTTCTTAAAGCATTCTAGAGGAAGCAGGTATTGAATGCCAGAAATAACATGTCTTGCCAAGGTGGATTTAAAACAGCAGGTATAATGTAAGGGTGTACAGAAATCCAGGAATGGCTAAAGGAATCGAGCAGAGCAGAGGTGGAAGAGACTGTATCGAGGATGCAAACATTTACAAGAAAAAGTCTGGCAAATAAATTATTTAATTGCCTAGATCTTCCCAGTAGTCTTTAAAATATTTTGTCCCAAGTTAAACACGGGAAGGGATATGCAAGGCACAAACCAGAAATACCAAACTTTATTCACAAGGGCAGTTTCACAGAATTCTTTTAAAAGACAAAAAAACCTGCGATGATGGGAGATAAAAAAGTTGTCCACCTTACCAGATCTTTCCCTTGTCCTACTGATTTCCACAGAACAGATACTCGGGTTTGGTTTAAGGTAAAAAAGAGGTTTGAAGTAAGTGCTTGCAGAAACACTTTTAAAATCAATGTTGATTTAGTCTTTCCTCTTTCTGAAGAAGAGGGGCTCAAGCTTGGTTTTTTCCTCTGGTATACTCGTGTCTGTGAAGTCTGTAGTCTGAAGGTACAGTTTGTCCATTAGAACTTGGTTGTCTTAGCTGCTACTGAGATATAAAATAAAGGCACTCGGGAAACTTTTTCTCCCTTTACTATTCCAGTGTCAGAAGGGTCAGAGAACCCAGGGGTGTGGGTTGCATCTCAACGTAAGACAATTTGTATAGGACTCTTGTACATTACCAGAGCATTCCCGACACAACTGCTGCCAGAGTAGGAAATTTTGCTGATCTGCATACTTAAGAAGCTACCTTTCTGTTTCTAATTAACAGTGGGTGAATCCAGATCACAAAAGAGGATGTCATAAATTATTATTTGTATGCTTTTCAGCAGTTTTGGCTTCAAGTTTGCTGGGATTCAATCAGAAATGGAAGCATGCACCTCCACAAAATGAGCAACTTAATTAATCCGTAATGCAATATGGAAGACTTTAATGGCATTAACAATGACAGACTTTATTTTTTTTTAATTTTTCCTATAAGACCATCTCGGAGTGGGTGAATGTGGGCCCTCGTTTATCATCAGTAATAGGGAATCAAACTGAGTTGAGTTGGAGTATGTATATGCATGTGCCATCGTGCAGTTTCCAGCTGTAGAAGCCAGCAGTTTGAAGGGCCTCTACCATTAAGTTTTTCTGGATGCTGCTAACCCACATTGTTCAATGTCTGGCTATTGTCTGTTCAATCTAATTACAGTCCCTTAGAAACTAGAATTCCATTAAAACCTGTATGGGTGTTACAAAATGAACTTTAAAATACATACCTGAAGGAAAGCTTCACCAATATTCTCTGTCCTCATGGTAAACCTTCCAAGCAGGTGAATGGTAATGGCAGGCTTTGTAGCAGTCCTACAGATCTCATCTCTGCAATTGCCAGAGAACAGGTCTGATCCTGCTGTCAAAGCCAGGCAGCGGGCCATGCAAGTGTTAATAAGCAAGCAGGGGCAGAGCATCTCCTGATGTCTGTAGGAGATGCAGAGATCCAGGCCCCATTAATTTGTTTGTGGTGTATGGATGAGCAGAGAACAGCTGAGCTTTGTCTAGCCCCATCTAGCAACAGGTATGGCAGAAGAGTGCTTTAGTGTTTCTCTGGAGCAAAAGACCAGGGGCTGTTTCTTGTATCTGAGACCGGATTTCCTTATCACAGTGTGGGGAGTACATGTCTCAGCTACAGACTGGCAGACCAGGAGCTAACTGTGTGGTTATGTAGCTGTACTGCAGACACTTCCTAAGTCAAATACTAGATTTCACTGCAAGATGGAGAGGTGGTGTTAAAACATCCTGGAGGAACTAGCAGTTGGCCTTTGGTGACTGAAGGGTGTGAAGTAACCTGATGACATGATTCCCTTCCTTTAAGTGCAGACTTGAGGCAGCTCTACATGGCAGGTGCTAAAAGGCAAGTCATTCTGTCTCTGGAAGAGTCAGGTCAGTAGGGATAGTACTAAAGCAGAGAAAGCCATCGTTGCAGAGTGTTAAAAGCAATAAACGTGCTCAGATTAAACAGTACTGGAGTCAGGTAAAGAATGGATAATTGGGAGAGAAATGTAGTCTTAAATTTCAGACATCAGAAAAATAGATCGTTAACTTGACTGGATAGACCAGTCTCCAAAACAAATTCAGCCTGAACCATCTCAGCAGATTTCTCAAAAAGGGAGAGAATGATAGTAAGGGAGTTCTTGGAACACACAAAGGCAAATGCCCTAATGTTTCTTACCTCCTCTCTTAGGAACAGCTGCAAAATTGGTAACATTTCTCTTTTACAGCTACAAAGGCAATATGAAGAGGCTTCATTTCCAAACTCGCCCAACTAAACCAAGAACTGCAAACAAAAGACTAGCTTTGGTTTAGGTCAGTTGCAGAAGCAGAAGGAATCTTTCATTTTAAGCCCTGGTAGAAGTTTCAGAAATTTGCTGCAGGATAACCCATCAAGCCTTTTCTCACATAGGCAGCTGGCATTTGGAAACTTGAACCTTTTGTTTGTTTAAATCTTGTTCTTTAGTTAAAAATCTTTATGCCCTTTTTTAGTCATACAAATACCCCTGTCTTTTATGCTCGGACTCTTGCTTCCTTATTTTCTCTTAGATGAGGGTGTATTTTCCTATTTAGAATGTTTGCATCTGCTTCTGGCGTTGTCATCAGAACAGCATCTTGACCTTCGCCGATCCGAGTGTGAGACAAGGTTCAAATGAGTGATGTGTCTAAAAGAAGACCGCTCTGAAGGTGCTTTCAGACATCACAAGGGACAAGCTAGGGAAAAGGGGTATGGAGAATATGTTACCTTCTCACTTGATTCACTGTATGCACAAACACCAGATGTGCCTGTGATACATTGGAGCTGTTACAGCTCAGTTTGCTTGTATTCTTCCGCAGGAATTTCGTCCTGCATTGTCCCTGTAGGAAGGTAATCATGGCCTGGTTCTTGAACGCTTGTGAGAATGTGACCCATCCCTCGGCTGGTCCTCTGCCCACAGGAGCTGCTGCTGTTTTTGGCTGAGATTGTCTGGCCTCTGTAGACTTGAGCCTGATGCTCACATAAACCAAACTTGCTTAGCAGGATAAACACATCTCTTCGGAAAGCTTTGGTGAAAATGGCGTAAAGAAAGGGGTTGGCACAAGAGTTGAGCGGGTAGAAGAGTACCAACAAAATCTTGGAGTTGGTGACAGTTATCAGTGGCTTGTTCATAATGGCAGATAAAGCATGGAAAGAGATGGGAGCCATGCACAGAAAGTCCGTGAAAATCAGCACAGCCATCCGCTTGGCGATTTTGGCGTCTTTGTCCCCCGACTTGTACTGAGGGTTTCGCACGGTTAGATAGATCTTTATGTAGCAGGCACAAATGATGACAAAAGCAATAATGTTGCATATTAAAACAAAGACAACGTAGGCTTCAGACACAGGTGACGCAGTGTCCATAGGCAAGCAGATGCTGACTTTGCTGTAGCTGCTGATACCAACCAGTGGCAGAAGGGCAAGAAGAAAGCAGGAGAGCCACCCTCCCAGCATGACCGCCGAGGCGTGCCGCAGGCGAATCTTCCGATCGGGGCGCATGGCGAACGTGATGGCGTACCAGCGCTCCAGGGTGATCACGGTCAGCGTGTATATGGAAAGCTCACTAGCAAAGACCGTGAAAAAGCCCGCTGTGCTGCAGCCAGGCCCCGTCTGCCACTCTATCGCGTGGTTGTAGTACTCGGACCTGGTGTAGAGGTCCACGGAAGCGATCAGGAGGAGGTACAACCCCATGCAAAAATCGGCAAAGGCCAAGTTGCACATCAGAAAGCGGGGTACGGTCAGTTTGTAGTGGCTGGTAAGAAGGATGAAAAGGACGAAGATGTTCCCGAGAATGGCCAGCAGGTTCACAAACCACACCACGATCCTCAGAAACTGGTATCCCATTATATCCTCACAGGGATTAAACTCATCGGGCTCTGGAGTGCATATGACATCCTCACTGCCTCCGCAGACGGGATAGTCATAATGGCCATCAAAGGTCAGGACATCTTCTATTTGAGGGTTCTTGAGCTTTTGGCCAAACCCAAGATTTCCTTCCCCATTCTCTTCCAAAAAAAAGTAATAATGGGAATTCTCATGAAAGTTTGTGAACCTGGTGTTTTTGTTGTACATGCCGTTGGTGTGGTCTATGAATTCTTCTGCATAATCTTTGTAAAATGTACCTCTAACTGATCTTCTCTTACGAAAGCTGTCACTACTGCTCTGGTTACATGTCAGGTACTCCAGGATTCTGAAAGAGCAGAGGGGGAAATTACCACTGGCATTTGCAGTCTGGCTGGAGTACAGCAAGTAAACAAAGGGAACGCTTGAAAAACAGATCTATGAATGCAAACATAGCTGTAAAAATGTGACTGGACATATTTCTGATAATAGAACATCGAGTGGTCAGTTTTGAACATAGGAAGTGCCATTTAGATGGCACATGATCTCCTGACGTCCCTGCCAACTGCTGTCATTCTGTGAATAAGCTTGAGCATTTCTGGGCCTTTTAAAAAATGGCATTTTTCCTTTTTCTGTTGCTATCAGCTGTCCCTGGCATGTGTTTGGATTTGGCTTCTTTGGCGTCCATAATCTTTCCTCCTCCGTGGTATCTGCATTCTTAATAGCTAATGAGGCTTTTATCTATTGTTTGTAACTTCACAAATAAGACACACAGTGTTATTTTCCTTTTTGTTTTGCTGACAAATTGATATCTCCCAGAACTAACATTTTGATTTCTGCTCCGTGTGTTTTCTGTAGGTGCTCTGCAGCTGACTAGCAGGTGGTAGTTGGGAATGCTGTATCTCATGGTTGAGACTTTTTCATATTTTTTACCAAGAAAAAACCATGCAATTGGGCATCGAGTGTTTTGATCTCTGTGGGCCACTGGCACGTAACCTCTATCACTTCTCCTTTCCAGGTGTGTAAGATTTGAGATCACATACAATTTAACATTGCATACAGTTCAGTCTGCTAAATTCTCATCTTTACTAACAGACACCCAAACACTTGTTTCTTTCAGTCATTAGGTTGTGCTGGGTTCTTTCTGCACATTCTTCCTGTCCAGGTTTAGAATCTCTCCACTCTGTATTATTTCTGCCCTCTATTGTAATTGTGAATGTTACTGCTTTGTGAGTTCATTATTGAGTAATCAATAAGCTTATCACAGCATGTTTTCAATAGATTATGCATCCCAGTCACAAATTCTGCAGTACTGAAGACTGGGTCTGGCTTCCTGAATCGGGGGGCTGGCCTGGGTAAGGATTCTCTAAACATATTGAACTTTGGAGAAATGTGAAGTGGATTTGCATACTGCAGTCAAATTCTGCTGCTAGTCACAGTAAGTCATCTCCCCTCCCTCCTCTCAGCAGCCAAGTCACTGTGTTGCATCAGGACTTCTAGAAACTGATTTTCCTTTTCAAAAGCTATCCACACCTGTTCTGATGGGAAGCTGGAAATCCTTCAAAATGGAATCGGAAATAATCTGTCCACAAAGTTGTTATAAGAATCATTTATTCTGAGCTTTTCAGTTAGAAAAGATGGGAGGCATAAGGCTCATAACTCCTCCGAGCCGTCTTTTTTCCAGGGCTCGTTACAGCACATTATGTGTTTACAGCACATAGCCCTTTTTGTTTCGTTTCTTTAATCCATTTAATTCTGGGCTCAACAAAAGGAGCAGCTGTTGCAAAAGGTCCTACAAATTGTTATTTCAAGACCAAATTACTACTTCTCAGTTTGAAATTGTAATTGCTATTTCAAAGAATGTTCTCTATAACTAGAAAAAAAGTCACAGAAGTACCAACTGATATAACTGTATATTAATATTAACATATTGTCCTCACTTGCATAGTTTAACATGGAATGTAAATTGGTGAAACTCACCCCCTGGTTTTTTTCCAGCTCTTGAAAGCACAGCAGTGACTTGGATAGGATAGGTCAGCTCGCATCAGCTGAAGAAATATCTTTACAGCCGGTAATTTCTTCAAAGTCCACGTGTTTTTGGCCATTAGTTCTTTAAGGCTTTCTAGTCCGTTGGCTGGAAGGTTAGCAACAGCTGTTCTGGAGACATCCCTAGGCAAGGGAAGAAAAAGATGTGTGTCAGAATTGTACAGTGATGGGATCAGATTTTTTTTCAGATTCTCCCAGTAATTTAGGACTTGCATAGAATTCTACAGGAAAAAAAATCAAATCCCGAGGTGGGATTTTCATATCATACCGCTATATTCTGATACCATTCAAGTTAAAGTAGGATATGAAGATCTTGTGTTAAATGTCTCATGGTGCAGAATATGAATGCTAAAGGAGTATCAGGATTACAATACCTTTAAAGCCAACCAGACAGAAACGTGTATGAAAAAAACAAAGTTCTAAAAATTCTCCAAACAAATCACGGCTTCCCTTGGAAGAGCCATTTCCCTTTAGACCTCTAGACAAATTTTAACCTATTGAGATATTTTAACAGAAAGCATTGTAACTGTTAAAACAATGTTCTTCATAAACTGAAATTAAAATCTCAGCCCTTCCTGAAACTCTCAGACAATTTAGTATGAGGTTTGCTGCTTTGTATTTCTCTGCTGCCGAGTCCACCTCAGCAGGGGAGTTTCACAGTTCAGGGGGGAGGGGGTTGCCTTGAGAACTGCCAGGTAAATGTCACCTAGTCCTGCCAGTGTTTTCCACTCATTATCTGCTTTGTCCCAAAACCTATTCCAGTTACACTTGCAAGTCAAGGAAAGAAGTAAAGCTGTAAAAAAGGTTCTAGTGTAGGAATGTTGAACACTTTCATCATGGACATCCTAATAAGAAATAATTCGGCTTTTTCCTATGCATCGATTCCTGAGAGTGTTGAGCTTATCCCTCTAGAAGTCTCACCCACTCACAAGTTTCTTGAACCTAAAAGAGGAAGATTATTACTGAATTTATGCTTTAAACAAATTGCTTCTAAAATGCTTGTGTTTAGTTTTGTTGGTTTGTTGTTTTTATTTTGATTTGTTTGTGTTCTATTATACCCACTGAAGATGCCAGAGCTACTTGATTTCAACCACATAAACTTCTTTTTTCTTATCCTGGGGTCCTGTTTGATAGGTAATACATTCTACCAGGCTCCTGAATTGGCTCTTAGAAGAGTCTGAATGCTGCCTGCTATCATTTTATCTTTTAAACAAGCACAAAATAGTTGAGCTTCCAGATCATCCATCTCCTAGCAGGGTCACCTGGAGCAGGTTGACTGGAGCTTTGTCCTGAATTTTCAGTATCTCAAGGACTCAAACAGCCTCTCTAGGCAACATGTTCCAGCATTTGGCCACCTTCAGAGTGGAGAAGTTTTTTCTTACATTGAGATGGGCGTTCCTGCTTTTCAGTTTGCTTGTTACCTCTTGTCCTGTCACACATCTCTGAGGAGATGCTGGCTCTATCAGTTCCAAGCCCCCTCTGCCACTTTCAAGTATCTATACATATTGATAAGGTTCCCTTGACTGTTCTCTGGACTAAACATTTCCCACTCTTGGCTGTTCCTGCTATAACAGACGCTTCTGTCCCTTAATCAGCTCTGTGGACTGCTCCTTTTTGATTTTCACTAGTTTCCTCCTTTTATAAAAGATCTCCTTGTGAAGGAAAACATCTTGGTAAACTAGATCTTACCAAGACAAGGCTGGCCTTTCAGCAACCCCCATGGGTCTCCATCAAGTCCTCATGGTGGTGGCAGCTACCTGCAGGAAGGGAACATGGTTAAATGCTGTGTTATGGGAGCTGGTAGGATTCTTGGAAGGGAAATGGCACCTCTGAAGCTCTTGGGACTTAGAAGATGTTCTGGCACAAGCATATGGAGGAAGGTAATCCTGTTTGTACAACAAGTTGGGATTTCTGGAAAACCTTGATGAAATCAAATACCAAGTGCTGTTGAGGTAACTGATCTGTTATATCAGGGACATGGCTCTCCTGGATTAATTAAAAGAATCGAAGAGTGGGGCAAAGCCTGGAAACATGTTTACACACTGGAGGAAGAATGGAAAATCAGCAGAGTCCCACAGAGGCTCGGCTAGCACTGGTCCTACTAAGAGATTCATGAAGAGGCTGAAAAGAAAAGAACTGCAACAAAGGTTCTTTCTGACACAAAAAGGTTCTGAAAGCTAAAGCTGGCGGTGATGGTCTAAAGAAGCAGAAAGATCTTGCAATACTAAGTGTCTGAGCAGTAAAATAGTTTCTGTGATTCAATATTGATCAATGTGCAGTGCATTTAGGAAAAAGTAGTCTTAATTGCCTGTGGATGATGGTGGGGTTTGATTTGCCTAGCACTTTGGAAAGATCCTGAGACCTCTCTGCAAGTGTCAGGTCAGTCCTGTTTAGTAATGGTGAAGGGAAATAGAATGCCAAGAATTAATAGGGAAAAAATGGAACAGAAACACTTGCAAACCTAGTATGGCTGCGTCTTAAATGCCATATGCACTTCTCTAAATACTATATGCAGTTTACAGTAAGAGCATGGAAATCTACAAGGATGATTAAAAGTATCAAATAGTTTATATATGAAGAATATAATATAATATAATGCAGGGTAGATAAAGCCTTTTTTTCTTGGGGCAAAAGCTAGGATTGCAAGCTGTAGGAGTCTATAAATGCCATCCATATGGCAAGCGAGTGGGAATGGTTATTCACTCTTGTGAGATGAGTGTTGGAGCACCTAAAAATGTGAGGCAAGGCACTTGAGAAAGGGTGTAATCTTTCCACAAAATGGCATCACTGACTTGGGGAAGTTGGTGCCGTGATTCACTGTGTAGGCCAAAGAACAAGGTAACCAGAAGGACAATGTCCTTTTTTGTTTTGCATGTATTCACAGTTGTCATCTTCCCATCAGAAATCACTGGGTCAGGAGGAACATCTCTGGGGCCAAGGGCTAGTGCTTGGAAACAGCCCCAGCGAAGAGCCTCCCCAGGGCCCTGGGGGGAAGCTGCAGCTCCTGGAGAGCTGCAAGCAGAAGGGAGCAGCCAGCCCTGGGTTCAGGTGGTGGCAACAGTTTCCCAGGGAGCAGAGGGGAGCATGCGAAGTCTGTGGCACCGGAAGAGTGTTGTCAAGTGATTCTAAAAGATCTGTTCAGTGAGAAGAAAGGGCTTAGAAGAGTTAGTTACAAGACTAAACAATTCCTGTTCTATCTTAGAAAATCCTTTGAAGTCTTAGGTATGCGTACATGAGTGTGTATTTAAGCAGTTAAGTATTGCAGGTGTTACTTTCAAAACCTTCTTGTTTGTACTGGGGGGCCTGGGGAAAAGGGCCAGGCACAGCTGTCTGTGGTGACTCGGGATTAATCCTGTAGTAGGGTAACAATAAGTGGTTGGTCACATCCATGGGCCATAGGAGACACAATAGCTCAGAAGTTTTGACGCTTCCAAGATCCCCAGTTTGGGGAGTCCCTAAACTGCTGATAGGGTGTCTGCCATCAAGGGGTCCTGTGATTTCTCTGTACCATTTCTGTTGCAAATGGAAAAGCCTCCCGGGAGTCTGGTGATAATTAATCTCCCAGCAGAAGATTCATTACCCTAGCTGTTAGTGACACAGTGAGTGTCAGCTGGCCAGATGAATTGTGGGATTGACAGGGATTTTGTTTTACTTGATGATTGCCTGTGCAGATTCATAATCTACTTCAAGCATCACAGCAGTTCTTTGCAAACAAGAAAGATTAGGACTGGAAAGGTTTTTAATAATAATTACTAATCTTCAGAGCAATATGAGTCTAAGCAGCTAGAGCTTGCCAGACTGTAGTATCTGTGTCTGCATTCATACAGAAGACACATTTTTGTAAATGATTTCTTTGTTCTGTGTCATTGTCTGATCAGTCTTGATTCTGAGCTGCTCAGAAAATGGGAATTGCCTGCAGTTATGTCAGCCTCATTGGTACCTAGTAATACTGATAATGAAGGTGGTGTTTAAACACAGCAGTGTTTACATTGTGCAGAAGAGTCTCTTGCTACTAGTAGTGGGCTATAGCTGGCATGCTAACGCAAGAGTAAAATAGGTTTGAGGTGTGATAGACTTGTCAAGAGGATCTGTCTCAAATTGCAGTGGCTATAGAAAAGGTTAGGCAGGGAGCTGATGGAATGAATGATGGTAAGTCATAAGGACTGGATGGTGTTCACCAAAAATTTCTGAAGCAGCTCAAGGAAGCAGTAGTTGAGTTGGTAAAAGAGATGTGTAACCTTCGACTTAGCCCCTGCAGGAATGCAGCAGATAAGCTACCAACTAATACATTACACCTAGAGGAACTCATCTTGCCAAGGGCTTTTGGAAAAATAAGTCCTGCCTTACAAACCCCTCTGCATGTAGTGACAATCAGCTGCTCAGAGCCTCCCGGGCCTTCCACCAGGCCTTTGACAAAACCCACAAAGGCTGATAGGGCAGCCAGGTATCCACACTTCTGGTGGGAGATGTCAAATGTTCAGGATTATGTAAAGTGCTGGCAAAATGCACTTCTAGCCTCGATCCAGAGCAGACTTCAGTATGTAGGTAGCAGTGGTCTAGAGCTTGCTCAGGTACCTGGAGGTGGCCTGTCTGCAGCGACACAGAGCTCTGCACTGGGACCATGACAGCAACCAAGGGAGTGTAGCTTTTGTCAGTAATTTTTTCGAGGTTGTAAACATGCAATTGTAGTATGAATTTGGGTAATAATGAGAATGGAAGAGACAAATAATTGAGAAAATGAGATTGACTGTATCATAGTACCACTGGGAATTTTTCCCTAATCATGTGCAGATTTCTGAGTACTGCAATACTACAATAATTAAAAAAGCATAAAATAAAGAACTGATGGGGTTAGAGTACTGATATTTTTTCTATCTCCTGAAAGGTTCTTTAAATTTAAAAATTCACATTGTTTCCTTAGCAGAAGTCCTAAGTGCTCCTGTTACTCTAAGACTGGCTTGTGCCCAGTGGCAGGAACAGAACAGAACCTCCTAAGGTAGGATCCATTCCTAGACTGGGAAATGATGCTTTAAGGAGCATTTGTCTTTTCTAAAGATAATTACTCACATGATTTTTTTGGTGACAGTAATGTTTTGAATTTGGCCTGTATGTTTTGCAAAAGCTAACTGAATAATGAGCCTGATTCTATTTTTGTTGTACTCTGTTGAACTTGTGCTCTAGGCAGCAGCTCTCGTGCCTATATTTAGTAAATCAGGTGCATTGAGCTGCTGAATCCTAGCCAAGATTTAATTTTCAGGTGAAGAGCAGAGTACAGTTGTTATACTGTTAAAATAGTTTTAGGTTCTGCAATGAAGCACCAATTGCACGCACATTTGTGTCTCCCGTGGGAGAGATGAATGGCCATTGACATCAAACAACAATAACTAGTAGGGTTCCACTCAACTTTCATTCATTTTGACTTAAGTCTTCTTAAGGAAGTGCTTATGTGGAAGTTTCAGAAACTATTTTGTTCTTGTTAAAATAGTTCTAGTTCCTGAAAGCCAACTATAAGATCTGTTCAGGTGGAAGGATTCTGCTATAAATTCTGGCTGAAAGTTATCTCATTTTACGACAAACCTTCCCAACATCACACATGGAGAATTCCTGGTTTTCCACTTGTGACAGTTCCTAAAGCTGCTCTTAGAATGACAAACTTAAATTAAAAAATAATAACATGATGCACCCTTCTGTACTGATTTGGGCTAGCATAGAGTTAAATTTCTTGATGGTAGCTGGTATGAAGCTGTGCTTTGTGTTTGTGCTGGAAACAGCGTGGATACCCCTGGGTTGTTTGGTTACTGCTGATCAGAGCCTGAACAGCATCAAGGCCTTTGCTCCTCACACCTCCTCCCCAGTGAGCGGGCTGGGGATACACACAGAGCTGCGAGGGGACACAGCTGGAACAGCAGACCCCAGCTGACCAAAGGGATATCCCAGAGCATATTGCATCGTGGTCAGCAATAAAAACAGTGGAGGATTGCTGGGACTGCCATTTCTCAGGGTGTTGGGCGCTGGTGGTGAGCAACTGTTTTTCTTGCATCACTTGTTTTATTGGGGTTTGGGTTGGGTTATTTCACCTCTTTGTGTGGTTTGGTTTTTTTTTTGTTCATCCTTTTTTAAATTATTGAACTATCTTAGCCCATGAGTTTGCTTACTTTTACCCTTCCAGTTCTCTCTGCCATCCCACTGGATGCAGGGATGAGCAGGAGGCAGTGTGGAGCTAGGCTACAGGCCAGGGTTAAACCTTGACACCTTCCTAAGATTAGGAGTTTAGGACTAGCAAATCAAAGGCTCAGGATGTGAAATACTCTGACATTTTATATCACTGTTGATTTACTTTTGCCTGTATGCCATTTTGTGCATTCTGCCTTTGAGAAGCAGGATTTGCCTCTGTAATGTCACTACAGCACCACATCTCTAGGTATAGATACCAAAGAACTATTGTTAGCCACGGGGGTGTATCACTGTAACAAGAAATAGGTAATGGGATGTTTAGACTGCAAATGTGAAACACATCCCGAGATCAAGAATCACTGGCAGCTGAGCTAACACAAAAACTATAGAAGACTAGAAAAATTTCAAGCCATTTGAGAAATCTAACTTGAAAACACAGCGTGATAAAGAAGCTCTTTACAGTTACATATGCATGTCCTCGTAAGTCATCTCTAGCCCCTAAACAAAGAGGTTTCATGTAGCTCACACACCCCAAAGCTATCCCATGCAGAGCCAGCTTACCTGGCAACATTGTTAGAGCATCTGATGAACCCACAACCTTTGCAGCATGTCATTGCTTGTCCACCTGTCCAGCATAACAGCAACGCCGGCGCTTTAAATACCCACAGGAACTCCAGGAGTCAAAATTTGTTCTGCTGCAAGCTTTCACCTCCCTTATATTTAAGATCCTGAGTGTTTTGTCTTCTTCACTAGCTATGAAGGAGCCTTTCAACCCATCATGCTAGTAGTCTCAGAGACAAGCTGTACGGTGACCCCAAACGTAACAGCAGAGTGCACCTTGCTTTGAGATTGTGTGTTTATTGTGACCAGGTAGTATGGTAATGGAAATATCATTTCCAGGTGAAGTTATGTCAACTACAAAATGTCTTTCTGGGCAGAAACTGAATTAGAATGGGCTTCTCAGGTGCCATATGCAATATTAAGAGAAAGGCCTTATTAGCGAAACACTAATAAGAAAGGCTTACTCAACACCAGCACAGCCTCTTGTTGCAGTTCAGGTGTGGGTGGCCTGAGCCCTCCTGAAAGCAGTAGTAGTAGAAATTAAGTCAATCCAGCTAGCAGGGAGGAAGAGGAGCATCAGCAACCCCATAAGCTCCCTGAGCAGGATGTTTAACAGCCCTTTTGTGAGCTTTTCCTGATTTCCCTCCTGATCTGTTGCCTTCTAGAACACCCTCTTTTGCTCTGCCCTAGATGGCTGGGACTCTTCCTGATGATGGACCAGGGCCTTGATCCACTTCTTATCCGGAACGTGTAACTTTTAAGACGTGGTCAGAAAACACTACTATCTCCCCCTGCTGTCTCAGGATCTGGCCACTGATGAGGGTAGAGCTGAGGCTTATCCTTCAGGGGGTTTGGTGGTAAATAAAAAAAAAGTATTCTTGGCAGCATCTTGAGGGACAGAGTGCAGTGTGTTACTGCCTTCACCTATTCTTCTCGTACGCGTCTGCATCTCAAGGACTTTGCAAACTCAAATGAAGATGTCTGAAAGATCACTTTGCAGACCCTCTGAGAGAAGCTGGGTGGGGTGGCCCACCAGCTGGCAGCCAGAGCTACCTGACCTGAGGTGACAAGATTGAGGTGACGTAATGTTTTTCCTACTGACCTACTCAGTGCTGCAGCAGCTTTTTGCAAAGGGAAGGGGAATGAAAGCAGTGAGTAAAGGGGAGCAAGAGCTGTCCTGCATGTCCTTGTGAGGATGACTGCCTTGGTGCTTCCCAACTCCATCTGTCTAAGCTATTCCAAAATAGCATAGCTGGTGATCCATCAGGAACCACCGGGAAACTGAGGATCACTTTAGGAAGCAGATGTCACCCCAGTGTGACTGGAGTGGCTTGGCATGATTTGCTGTTGGAATGACTGATTGTTATGCTCCTCCAATGTCCAGTTACTAAAGGTATCTGCTTCAAAGGTATGACTTCATGAAGGGTCTGTTGTTCTCTCTCCCCTCAAGCCAGGACCTGAAAGTCCTTAGAACTGGTCTCAGACCCTGTTCCCAAGGACTCTCCTAATAACTCCAGTGGACTTCTTGGTAGAGCACAAGGTAGAGGAATGATGTGGCCCTGAAAGGTGGGCCTTCAGCCAGATCTTCTTGTTCCCTCCACAGAGCAAAGTAATCCAGATGACTGAAGCAGAAGACAGGCTGCCATTCACACACAGGCCTCTGACGTGAGATGGATGGTACAAAGAACCAGAGGTTTGATGACCTTATCATCAAAAGTCTGTTGTCATAGCAGGGACACAACTCTCTTAGTGTAAAGTGGTTATGACCAATACTACTGTAGAGAGCTATGGTTTTGGTAGCCAGCTTGGTTATCTGGAGTTAGAAAGATTTCTAGAAGAAAAAATAACATCCTCCGCACTCTTTTATTGTTATATCTAACTACTAGGATTCCTTAGTTCTGTGAATTTAGTTAGAAAATAGTTACTCTGGTATAAATACGCTGTTTTCCTGAAGAGCAGAAAGTAAAACTTATTCTTACATGGAGTGAGTAGTGCCAGCACCATCTGATTTTGCAGTAGAGGAAAGTATCCTACTTTCAGCACTTCAGCACTGTGATCAGTCTTAGGCTCTATGTTCCATGCGAGGTGATTTAAGTCAGGGGAATATGATCTTCTCAAAGCTCTTAAACTCCTTAGAGTTATTTCATTCTTTATTATGGTTTTTATTTTAGAGAAGGGTTATTTGGGAAACTATAGAATCAGACTAGAAGCCAAATTACATTAGAGAGAATGTATCACCAGAAGTAACTTTATTCAGTCTAGAACTCTGTTTTCATCTTTGTTTCACACACCTTTACATGTGTGCCACTGGACTCCTCAGTTTGTATTACAATGGTACTACAGTTGTACTGCCCTAAGACAGGTTATGGTACAGAATCTTTCAGAAGAAGAATTGTTAGGAACAGTAATTCTGATGTAAGGTGCAAGCATTTCTTAAATCAGTCCTCTAAAGCACAGCTTCTGCTGCTGATGTTCTTCTTGCAAACATGCCATTCCCATCTCTGCTGCTTCACCGCTAGTAATGGTTGGGAAGACAGTGCAACTTAAAATAGTATTACTTTTAAAGCTTCTCTACTTTATTTTCTCCTACTCACAGTAGAGTTGGTCCACTGTGCACTCCCAGAAATGCATCATCGTTGATAACTTCCAGGTATTTGTTCTTGTGCAGATAGCTGCAGAAACAAACAAAACAAGACTGATTGGGAAATAGTTACCCATAGGTTAAAGAAGATCTTCAGTTTATGTGCCTAAACAATATCTGAAGGCCATGCTGTCCCAACAGCATACTGAAGCATAATCAGTTACTTCATTTTCTGTGTACCCAAGGAACAAAATACAGGTTTGACATTTGGAAACCAAATTAGATTCCTCAACAATTATCAAAATAAATGGAATGCCCCAAATTTCTCCTGTCATTCCGTGATCGGTGTAATCAGGGACCAGCATTAATTCCCATCACTCTGGAAACTGACAAATAAGAAGGTGTGGATTCAGGATGTAGAGAATTTACAGCATTGAGTTAAAGGTGCATGATTAGAGACGGGCAATGTAGGGCTACTGAACACTCAAAGTTAATGTAACCCCAGTGGACCAGTTGATGTTGAAGTCTGTGATTTTAGATTTCAAAGTGACTGATCTAGAATGAATCTTGATTTTTTTTTATTTTTTTTTTTGAGCTGGCTTCCTGTTTACCATGGTCTGAAACTGCACTTTGAGAAATTTTAAATGCATGGATTATTATTTCAGGTTATTCAGTCAAGTTCTAAATTGCTTTACAGAAGCAATGCATTTCTGTCCAAGACATTTGCTTTCAGTGGCCTAATAGAATTTATGGATTTTGTGGAAAGAACTGGGAGAAATAATTGGCTTCAGTAGTTCCACAATTGCAGGAGTACAAAGAAAAAGCATAAATTAAAAAAACCCTGCAGGAGCAGCAGAAATGCTGCATCCTGCTCTTGTGCCAGAGCCACAGTGGTGGACGTACAGCACTCAGCACATTGGGTGAAGAGCAGATAGAGACAGAATGCAATGAAATGGGGAAATAAGCATTATTTTTTATGCATGCAGTGCTGGCTTGTGTGTATTGGTGAGGTATATTTGACGTAGTTAGCTTAAAAATGCAGGTCGGGAACAATTGTCCAGCTAAAAAGTGCTTCACAAAAGGCAACAGGCGTGTTAATTTCCTTGGAGAAGTGGTTCCTGCAGGGAGGAGCAGTGCAGTTCGAAGCAGTTAGATCTCCTAAGCACACAGGAAAGAAAATGCTGAATTAGCTAAGCAATGAAGTTTAGGCTGTGATATATAACACACAGGTAAATGTGTCTGTGTGTATATATGTGGATATTACGGTGATAATTCTTTCCGTAAGCCAGAAGTTAAACCTTACGTTGTATTTTTGCTTAGTTCAATCAACTTCTGTCGCAATGTTTACATGGGAAACAAACCTGGTCATGCTTTTTAGCTCTATTTAGATGGAAATTGAAATCTCGTGATGAGATTAAGAGTCATTTACTAAGTATAGTAGTCCTTGGAGGAGGATGAAGAAGCATCTAGCTCTTTTGGCTGAGGGGCACTACATAAACAAGGAGACAAAACAGGCCAAGCATTTTATTTCTGCTCTGTGAGAAAGGACCCCTGAGAGAAGATTGACCCGAGGAAGCAAATGTACCGAGTACAGCTGCAGGACTGCACTTCGGAGCAGAAATGCAATGCAACCCGTTAAGGAGGAGAAAGCAGAAAACTGAAAGTTGTCCAGGGGAGTAGATGTCCTCCTTGATGAAATGATGGCTGTAACGGCCCTGAAGGACCTTGGTGCTTAGGCAGGAAGAGACCTGGAACTATCCCTTTTTTAAATTTTACCAATCTTCTGTACAGTGGAAAAGGTAAAGTCTAATGGCCCCAGGAGCAAACCACAGATTACCCTGTGGAGCTGAAGTCTGGGAGCAACAACGGGGTCCCCAGACTGTGATATCATAGGTCACTCAGATCCCACAGAAGCAGGAAGAGGAACTCAGTGACATAACTGTGACAGCAGTGGGTGACCCAGGCTCAGCCACTATGAGTGTCAGGAGTGGCTGATACTTCACCAAGGGTACAGGGCCAGGGGAGGCCTTGTAATGCAAGAAGGAGGAAAAAGAAGATGACTGCAGATGATAACAGTAAAGCATTGTTCAAGAGAAGATGCTGTGGTTCTCAGTCCAAGCGAAGGACAGAAACTCTGCAAGGATTGTAGACAGACTGCCTTATGGAGGTCATGGTCTACAGGGTAGACAAAAACAGAGAAAATTCCCAGTGATGAGATGAACAGCAAAAGAAAGAGATAGGAGAAAACCAGCGATGTTGACCAAGTGAAGCCAGGTGACATTACTCAGAATTTAAGCAAAATTATCTTAAAAAGAGGATGTTAATAAAACTTCAGAGTGCAGTTGGCACAGAAATGTTCAACTGTCCAGACCTATTAAAGAAATTAAAATGAAAGGAGAAAGAATTTGATGCTACTGATGCAGGCAGTAATACCTCAAGCAGAGGAGAGATGTTTGGTACTGTAACTATTACTGACATTTAAGGGTAGCTTGCGAAGTCACTAGGAAGGCAAAAAATCCAAGAAGAAGTTTGTCACAACAGATTTCAGAGGGTGTCTCTGAAGCTGCTATGAGCTATGCTCATTGTGGCAGTTAGTGGCCAAGCTACAAAGGTCAAACCTTTCCTCCTTGGGAGATCTGTAACAAAAACACCAGTTGAGATGAAGGCTGTGGAGATAATTGAACTGACTCACAAAAGTGCAGAAGACCACTACTTTATGTTTGTGCTGGGAGTCTTTCAAATTCAGATAGCTGCACCGGGGTTTAGCTGTGAAAATAATTAAGTCAGAGCAATTGTTTCTTGGTGTGGAAAAAATCAAATCAAGATTCTAATCCTGTCCTGGTTGAAGTCCTTGGCCATTTTTTCATAACATTCGCTGGATATAAGCTTTTATTGGTCACCATAGTGATAAATGAGAACTAAATGCACTTTGGCTGGGTCATAGTCTTAGGGAGCCAAGCCAGAGTAGCTCTTCTGGCATGTTATTCATTGGACATGCCCCATGCCTAAAGCCTTGTTTCTTCCAGAAGAAAATAGCTTACTTCATCTTCTCATCTGTTGTTGTTTGAAATAAGCTTTCATTCTTTAGAAACATATAGCATTCTAGTATCACCTGACATACTCATTTTCTGAGAGCTGACTTGCATATTATGTAAATGACAACCTCTGGTCACTTTTGTTGTGAGCTTTTGCTTCAGTTTGTAAATTTCCTCCCGATTTTGTCTGCAAATCTAATACAAAACTTAGAACTAGAGTTGAGAATCCAAGATTTCAACATCTAGGTTGTGGTTTTGAAGGACACAAAAACCTGATAAAACCTGTCTGCTTTAGTAACTAGACATTATTATCCAACCACTTAATTGCTTGTCCAGTTTTGAAATATTTTCCACTGCTATTTGAACACTATAGTGAGTGATAAACCTGAAATGTAATAATTTACATAGACAATACAAAGCTTCAAACTTGCAAATAGAAATAGCTAGCTAGAGACTTTTGGGAAGTTCATGACCATGTGTTACCAAGGAGTGGGCTGCAGTGTTAGCTTCCAGTTTTCACATAGATGAGTCAGGGTCTTCAGAATGTACAGCTCACTGATACTAATTGATTTCAGTTGTTTAAGCCCTTTCAGTTTTGTTAGGTTCATCTTTTAAATGGAAAGAATAAGACTTTGGTAAATATTAATTTGATAAAGAGAATTCATATCTCAAAAGCATAGCTCCTTCTGAGAATGCCTTTAATCCTGTTGTCAGTGACTTAGTTACTTCTTTACTGTGAAGGTGACTGGAACAGGCTGCCCAGAGAGGTTGTGGAGACACCTGCTCTAGAGACTTTCAAAACCAGTCTGGATGTGTTCCTGTGCAACATGCCCTAGGTGACCCTGCTTTGGCAGGGAGGTTGGACTGGATGATCTCCAGAGGTCCCTTCCAACCCCTAGCATTCTATATATGTTGAATCTGTTGAATTACAAAATGAAGTCTAAAGAAAGGGAGAGCAGGCAAAAGAGAAGTATTAGTAAATGAGGAGTATTAAGGACTCATCGTATTTTTTTTTTCTACACTGTTGTTTACCTTGACTCTGAGCTTATAAGACTCTTGCTTATAAGCCAAGCATTATAAGTGATCTCTCAGATCGTATACTAAAGTAAATATATTCTTCTGTAGTTTATTTTTGTAATTAGATTTGGAGATTGCACACTTTCCATTTCAGTAATTTATGCAGCTCTATAAAAGCTCATCACAAATATATCTTGCCATTCACTGGAAATACGTTCTTAAAAACCTTCTTTCCTCGCCAGTTTCCTTACAGAAATAAACACTGGTGCAGGAGCACCACTTTGCAGAAGTCTGTAGGAGTCATGCAGTTCATGGACCTTAATGATGTGTTAGAAAAAGGGAGACAAATTTCAGATGAAGGCTGTTCAGTAAAAGTGTTCCCTGCCTGTATAAAGCACATGCAATGATACTGTGGTTTGCTACAGAACACAGATCCTTGTTCCATGAGAAGATTTATTAAGTAGTGCCATTATTCAATGTGATAATGGAAACCATTTATGCACAGTTCCACACCTATATCTGCACTGATTGTTAGGTCTTTTGATATTACAAGAGTGGTAGATAGACATGCTGCATGGTAGAAGGTAGCCTCTGAGATTCCAAACATGTCTTTGGATTTATAGATGGAACAGAAAGACTTTGAATGATTTGTCAAAAATTATTTTTTTTCTTTTTTTTTTCTTTTTTACTTGCTTTCCTCCTTGATGTCATTCTTCAAAACCCATTAGCATTTCTTTCCCTCACTCATTTCTCTTAAGTTCCTTGTTTCATCAAGTCCAAAGGACATTGGATCAGACCCAGAGAAAAACAGGTCCTTTCTTTGCTGAACAGTGGTAGATAACAGGAGTTCAAGTTAGAAATGTCAGAATACAGAATATGAAATATTTGCCTTTTACATTAACTTAATGCTGCTGCTAGAAAAAAACCAAATCTCGAAGCTTGCTCTTAGTTAGCAAAATTATACCATATCTTGTCATATGGTAACCAAACTACTTCAGAAAATTAGTTTAGGAATTTCAGTGTAGTTTATCCAACAGATAAAGGCTTTACAACTGATGTTCAGCTCCATAGTTTGGTTTGTAAATCTGGAGTAGTGCTTTGCTGTAAGTAAATGACATATGATTTAATTAGGAAAAAAATGTTTGTTGTAATAAAGCATTTTTACTGCTGGTAGATAAAGCCCTGAAAGTAAGCCTGGTTTTGGTTCTTTTGGGTGGGTTTATTTTATTTGTTTAATTAGTGCATCATAGCCAGTATCTGGAAGGATTCACTTAGAATTATAGAGTCATAGAATATCTCAGGTTGGAAGGAACCCATAAGGATCATTGAGTCTAACTCCCTGCTTCCTGCAGGACCCCCTAAAATGAAACCACATGACAAAGAGTGTTGTGCAGACACTTCTTGAACTCGGACAGGCTTAGTGCTGTGACTTTTCCTTGTGTCCTATTGGACAACTGAAAGAGAGATCAGCACCTCCCCCCTCACTGCCCCCTTTGAGGAAGCTGTAGATTGCCATCAGGTCATCCCTCAGCCTGATCTCCAAGCTGATGCTCCTTGTAAGTCTTGCTCTCTCTCTTGGTTTGAGTTAGAACAGAACTATTTCTGTTCAGTGATTTTAGTTTTCAGCTCAGTCTCTTCTAACTAACTGCCCTTTCTGAAAGAAAAGGCCTGTTTTTGCAGACAGTGTATGTCATAATGTTCACCCAGGACTGGTGTGTAGAAAGGCTCATGCTTGTACTTGCTTCTGTAGAGACTAAGGTCACTGCTAAACCTTGTGTTCCACATCGGGGTGCAGAAAGAGGCCTCACCTCCTGGGAGAAGCAGACCCTGAACTGCCCAGCAAGGTCAGATAAGACCTATCCCAGATCTTTAGTTTAATTCAAAGCTTTAAAAGTTTAGGAAGTCTGATAGCTGTTAAGGAAAGACAGATGGTTTGGAAAGATGAAGACCACATGAAGGATGCTCTTATGGAATTCTTAGACAATTCAAGCCAAGTTCAGAATGACATGCTGAAAATGGCCATATTTATCCTCTTGCTCCTCTGGATAATTTAAGAGCTCACAATGAAGAAATGTCTTTACACATGAGATTGCCATCCAGACCCTTTAGTCAAGCCTCTGTAGGACCAGAGTGGGCTCTGCCAAATTGAATGGTGCCTCTGGAATTGAGATTTCTTCCATGTTAATGATTACAGCAGATGATTTTGGGTATAGTGCAAAAAGGATATTCACTCACTAAGTATTAGTTTTCCAGAATCACAGAACTTCTGAGGCTGGAATAGACTCTCAAGATCAAGTCCAGCCTCTGACCCAACATCATGACATCAGCTAGACCATGTCACTAGGTGCCACATCCAACCTTTCCTTAAACACCTCCAGGGATGGCAATGCTGTCACCTCCCTGGGCAATCCATTCCAGTGACTAGCCACCTTTCTGTGGGGAACCTACAGTAAGGAGAAGGGAAAGCTGAAATGGTTGATTCATGCTTCTGAGATGCCCAGCTCTCATTTCTAGTGCAAGTGACTGGTTTCTCTGAGTTGTCTCCAGCACCTTACACCACTCTCTCTTTTGCAGATAAGTGCTTCTGGTGAAAGGGCTGCTACCATTATCAGTACTACAGGTACTAAAATAAATTGTCTTGTAAGTAAACCTGCATAATTATCTTCAAAATTGTCTTGGAAATGTTACTGATGAAAAGAAATCTTCCTGTAGCTTCAAACCAGAACAAAGTCACACTAGAATTTCCTGCCATTATTTTTTTTCTGGGCTCTAAGTACATACCAAATTAAAGCACATTGCAAGAGACATTGAGCACTGATATTTTTATTGCTGGCTGAAATTTATATCTTCTCTTTGCTCCTTAAAAATAATTGTAATGAGGTATGTACTTGAGAGCTTCTAACAAGCATGGAGTATTTATTATATAATACTTTTTACTGAAGGAAGAGAAGGATCTGCTACTTACATAGCATCCAGATTCGTCCCATTAAAAGCATGGCTTTGGATGCTGATAAAACCATTGTTGTAGAGTTTGCTGCAAGGAAAAAAAAAGAAGTGTATTTTGGACTGCTTCAATACCTGAGTACCTAAAAACTACCTGACATACCTAATAAGTATCACTTTTCTTGACACTAGTGGGATTCATTTTAATTTCTTGAAGAAGCAGCAGCTGTAGTACAAGGTCAAGCAAATTCCCAACAGCATTCTTGAGCGTAGCTGAATCATGAACACCATGTGTCGGGTGGATGTCTCATCTTTCCCTTCTTACAGCAGAGAGACAACTAGACTAAAACAAGTTGCTATAACTTTCCCACCCTCAAACTGAAAGCAAGGAAACAAAATTCTGATTAAGGAAGGCTAAAGGAACTAATACCTAGGAAAATAGGGATGATTTTACTATCAAGCCTGCCTGAATTTTTAGAATTCATTCTTTTGCATTCTGGTGCTTTTCCCCTAGTTCGGGTCATAACTCATTACTCATTTTCACTCCCCTCAGCCCTTTCTTGTAGCTCGTATTGAGAATGACTTGCATAAATTAACTTTATTTAGCAGTTTTCCTTGAAATATTAGTCTTCTGACATTTGCCACCCGTTAGTTTTCATTGTATGTGCCGCTTAGGTTGCACATAAGTTAGTTCTAACCATGCTGTGGCTTTACAGAAGGAGTACTCTACAAACTTGTCACTTTTTGGGGACTTAAACTGGAAGAACTTACAGAGTTAGAGATTCGTTACAAAGCCCGTGGAAAGCATTTGCAGGCACTGAAGTAATGAAAGGATTATCTGCAATTTCGCTGAAAAAGGAGACAAAACATCACAGTCAAACATCTGCCCAACAGAGCTTTTCCAGAACAGTTTTATTATTAATAGTTCTCTGTTTTGATTATAAATAAAAATGTAGAATAAATTAGTTTTAGTTACATCG
The DNA here is from genome assembly GCA_013399075.1 of Chloroceryle aenea. Classification (NCBI taxonomy): domain Eukaryota; kingdom Metazoa; phylum Chordata; class Aves; order Coraciiformes; family Cerylidae; genus Chloroceryle; species Chloroceryle aenea. The sequence goes on from VWZY01013326.1 coordinate 302,916, forward strand.
AAAGCCAGAAGATTAATGTGAGATGACTGAAAATCAAGCATGTTCCAGCATCCAGGAAGTGAGCTTGGGAAGTAAATGGGTTTTCTAGTCCTAGTGAGGTGTGCCAGCCTGTGTGCTTGCAGTGGTTAACAGCACAGAGAGGTCCCTTGTCTTCTAGGCCAGAGAATCAGCGAAGTACGTATTGCTTCAGTGTCAGCTGAGCCAGCACAAGGGACTTTAGAGATGAGGTCCTGCTCTCCAGCTAAGCTCAGCTAAGACCTGAGTTGATACATTATTCAGGACAGAGCATTTCACTTCACAGAACTGCAGCTAGCATGGGTTAAATAAATTATTATATGATCTAACCTAATGATTCTTCTCAACTTTTGTCCAAATGAATGTTTCACGATCTATTTCTTAAATACTTTCTTACTCCCTCTCTGCAGTTTTAAGAAATTCTGTGTAGCTTTAGACCAAAACTCTGTTGTGACAAAAGGGACAAAGGAAAACTGAAGAGATTTACTATGACTAAATTGGGGCAGGGAGAGGAAAAAGCTGGTAGAAACAAAGGGCAGAACAAAATGTCTCATTGTCTTTTTTATTACTTGTTCCTGAGTCATGTTAGAGTCTGGAAATGAAAACACTCCGCAAATTTTTCTTTTCTTCAGCTTGTGGACAAGATGTGGTCTAGTAAAGCTGGCCCATAACAACCATGAACCAAGAAGTCCTAAGAGTTCCCATGTGACAGGAACAGTTTCTTTCCTTTTCTGTTCTATACAGGTGTGTATATATGTGCTAACACAGCACTTGTCACCACAACCATTTTCATTCCAAGTAGTTTTCACAGGACGTAGTTTCCACCACAAGTTATTTCCATTTGACATTTTTCAGGTTGGCTTGCTTTTCTAAACAAACGTTTACTTGTAAGTTGCTTGACCTCAAAGGCTGATAGTGAGATAATAAATGTTTTTTCCCCAGCTCTAACTCATTGGTCATTCAGAAACCTGTTATTCTTCAAGAGCAGGTTTTAATTTTTTTGCTGAGGAAAGAAACAACAAGGCTATTGAATAGCAATGTGTAGAGATACTGCCTTTGAAAGTGCAGATCTACTCTTTCAAAAGTCTTTAGCATGTAAGACTGATGTTTCTTTTTGTTAGTGATCTTTAGCAAAAATTTTCAAGGTAGAATGGTATTTTGCTATCTGCCACTTAGAAAGGCACTGAGTTGGTTGGCAACAAGGACACACATGGTTGTACAAGCTGTTTCTGCTTATTCTTGCCTATTTAATTCTCGGGTCTCTCTACTTTGTAAGTGTAGTGTTTAATTTACAATCTAGCAGGACTTCATTTAAGCTAAAGCCCTTATGGTCTTTGAGAAACTCCCTAACCTCTTAAGATGTAGGTGCATCTCCCTCAGAGCTTTGTCTGACTCGGGCTGCAATCTGTGAGGCCTACAGCCAAGGCAAATAGAGCAGCTCCAGGTTATGGAGTGTGAGTTAGCACAAGGCATTCTCTACTCCTAGAAGATCTTTGGGAAGATCTCATTGCTCACTGCATGTCAAGACTCTTTAGCAGAACAGAGAGCATTTCTACATTGCTCTGAGCTTTGTCTTGCCAGTTGTCAGACCATGAATGCAGCAGGGACATTCTTGACTAAGAACCCCCTGTAGCAGCACTGAAACAATGCCTGGGGTAGACACATCATGTCTCTGCAAGTCACCTTCTAGCATTGTATTTCTCATTCCCTCAGCAGTCAGGCCTCTTCTAGCTGAACACCGCTACAATATAAGATCATTAACTAGGACTAAGTTGTGACCAAGTAATTTTTACCCTGTGTCAGGCTGCAAGTGTTCATCTGAGCTGCATTTCCTTCTTGGCTTGATTACAGTCTGGGCTTCTTGGCTTGATTACAGTCTGGGATTTGAACTTAAATTTCATCTTAGGGTACAAAGATAAATGTCATCTTTGCTCTCTGAATATCAAGAAACACATGCTTTTTTTACAGCAGAACACTTTGTTTCTGAAATACCTTTAAGGACAATAGTGGGAGTCTTCTGTCTGTCCTTGGGGTGGAGTCAGAAAAAAGAAGGCAGATAGCCAATGGAGGTCGTGATTCAACAGTATAGGAGCTCAGTGAAGAGTGGCAGCAGAAAATGTGCAATGTTTCATGCTCACCATGCAAACAGAAATTTGTTAGAAGAATGTTGGCAGGGTGACTTTACCTTAGCAGGCCATATATCAGATCAGGTCACGCGTGTCCTGCTATTCTGACTTCAGACTAATTCAGGTATTACACAGCCATTACAGCCACAGGAGTGAAAGCTGTGGGGAAGTTGTGTATCACACTCTTTGGCTAACCCGAGAGAAATGCGCCTGTGTGTCCATGTCTCTCATCCAGGTCAATGTATGGTGCTAGGTGCCCTGGCATTTTCCAGATTTGGTCCTAATGATAACTGACATACAGCTTGGGGAAAAGTGCTTTGTTGGACCTGGTATTTTCCTCCGAAACAGAAACCTTCTCTATGGGTTTTCTTGGGATCTGAGGATGGCTGAATTCTAACCAGCTGTGAGGACAGATACTTACAGCAAGAAGTTTATATCAGATGAGTAGACTTTAGTGAGGTCTGGAAATGCTTTGAGTCCAGTATTAAAAATACCACTGAAAGAGAGAAGAAACGGAAAGAATTACATGTACTGGATCACTGAACAACAGCCACTGATGTATTTAAAGTATTCATTAGTGCAGGACTGTTATTTCATCTTCTCTACTGTCAGTCAATTAATTTATAATCATCTCTTCCAATATAAGGATACCAGAAAAATTTTAAAAATTAAAGTAGCAGATTTATGCTAAATAATGCTAAATTTGGGAACACAGAATAATAAGACAGCTAAGCAGATCCGCAGAGGAAAGCAGCCTGTGCGGTAGGTAATGGATTTACTTGAGAGCTTAAGCTGCTTCAGACAATAGCCTGGACTCCCGAATTCTCTCTCTCTCCTTGATTTCATTCAAGCTAAGAGCTGTTCACACAGCTCTGAAATGGGAAGCTGTGTTCAAATGTGAGTACAGTTAATGCCACTTAAAGCTAAAGCCCTGTAGAGTGGAAATAATTTAAGAAAAAATAGTTCTTAATGATTAAAACTATTTGCCTGAAATTGTTTTGACTACTTTCTTTTTCCTGCTTTCAGATCTGGAGGAAAAATCTGGAAAAATCTTTCCTCCTTGCTGCTACACCCACCACACACACACGGCCCTTTCTGCAGCTTCCCAGCAGTTATTCTCTTTTTCATCTCTTTTCCTATGCTATCATTTTATAATTTCAAGGTTTTGTTATTTTGTGCTGCTCTTTTGAAACTTAATGGGAATACAGAGAATTCTTTGGGAATTCTTCCTGCCATAGAGTTCATATGAAATTGGGTATCTAGAGATGTGCTTGTCAGATTTAGCTAACATGTATGCTTTAAACCCCTTTGTAAATACCTAGTAAATAGAGAAGGTTCATTGTGTCCTTTCTTCCCACTAATACCTACAAAAACAAAGAAAGAAGGCACTTTTCTTAAAAAGAAATCTAGATGTGGACTTTTGCCAAGGAAACATTAGTGTATTCCAGGTATTTAATGGATAAGAAGATTGGCAAAATTACTGATGAATGACACATGTAGTCAAAAGTTCCAACCCCTAACCTAGCCAGCTGTCTCTCATTGCAATATTTTTCCTAGTTGTTTTAAATCAGATCCAAAATTAAATGCAAAGAAACAAAACTGCTGTAAGTGTGAAGAGTCATCTTTACAGGCTTAAGTGCCAGCTTGTTACATGTGCTAAATACTTACAGGTACTTCAAAAGTGGGAGGTTCTTGAAGGCATCTGGATCTATGTATTCCAAGTTTCTAAGGTTTCTAATTTCACTGTAAAAAAAAAAAAAGAAACATTACCAAACTGATCATTAATATTTGTTTATTTATCATAACAGAAATGAGCAATGGTAAAATGAGATTTCAGGGGCCTGATTCCTTCAGTGAGCTTTGGTACTGGCCAGCACTAGCTCAAGACCACTATGCTTTCTGAGCAGTTCTACAGGGATGAGTTATCATCTGGATAGGTGTGCTCCTGGGGACTGGCTGTTTAAGCAAGGAGGGAAGAAGCACCTGGGATTTGATGATGGATCCTTTGTCTGTATGGTCCTAAAATCAGAGCAATAGCTGTGATAATGGCTGTTGCTTTGAACATGGTGTCTGCAAAGCTGAGGAAAAAGGAGAAAGCTTAAACAAAATTTTCAGCATTGATATATAATAATCCTGTCAATTTACAACCATCTATTTATCATATAATTTTATGTTCTAGTTTTCTGGTTAGTTCCTCCATGTCTCTTAACAGAATTTTGTATTATTTTTCCTGTCACTTTTGCAGAACTCATCAGTGGATCCAAAAGATGGCTCAGGTCACTTAACTCCATTTTGAGACTTGGAATGGAGGTACTATTCACTATGTAGCCATCTCCAGCAGTATAGAGGATAGTGTGTCTGCTTTCTACTAATGCAAAATGTAACCTATTCCAAGCAGAGACAAGTCTTCAGATTAACCCTCAGCCTTGGAAATGAATAATGCATTGGAGTACCATAAAAGCATCAGGTGTTGGCTTGTTGCTACTCAGAATATTCAGTGTAAATTATTTGGCTGAGGGTATATAAAGTTAGAAATCTAAATCTGCAGATGGTACTAAAATTGGAAGCACAAAATAATGCAATGAGATTCAATCAGATTTTATATATTCAATCACTGGGCCATGAGAGGGCATGTGCTGTTTAACAAGGGCAAATGCAAGCTGCTAGATGAGACAGCTGGCACAGTAATCAGAGAAAAGCTGAAATAAGGTAAGAAAATCAATAAGATCCAACTGAATGTTGAGGAAGGGTTTATGTGTCTGCCATTCTGTTTCCTTGAATTAGTAATCAGACACTTTCACAATTATATTGAAGAAAATTAAGATGTTTATACCATTGTGTGGGAGAGGCAGTTCTGAACTTGTAAATATGAACTTTGTCTCATGGACATATTTATAAAAGGTAAAGACAAAAAGAAGGAACAAGAAACCACTGTGAGACCAACTTAACACCACCGCAGACAAAAAAAAAACCAAAAAAACAAAAAAACAAGCCACAGTCTTGGCCTTGTTTTTCACCTTCACAGAGGGGAATTTTACCATGAATTCTAAGCAAAATGAGATCTGGCTCACTAAAATACAGCAGGTGATCAGTATCCTTGTTTTGCAGAAGTTGCTCAGCCCTTGACAGGCACAGGTTCATAAAAATATGACCTATGCAAAAAAAAGAACCAGCCCAGAAGCAGTGAAGATGAAGGCTGAAGCACACCAACGGGCTTGGCAGGCAGACTGGTGACGAACACAGGATGCCTATTCACAGGACACTTGACTCAAACCAAAGCAGGTAGTTCCTCCCTTCCACAAACACTACATTTTCTCCTCAGATGTTCTCATATTTAAAACCAAATGTTTTTAAAATGAACCTTTGTGTATAAGTTTAAATTAGGGTAAAAAGATTATTTACATAAACTTGCACTTTATGAACATCAAATCCATGAAAAATAACCTGTGCAAATGAAATTCTGTGAAATGACTTCTTCTGAAATCTTTTAAGAGTAATTTCAACCTCCTTTAAAATACCATATGATAATCTTTACCCAGTATTATTTTAGCAATAATACCTTGAAAATACCATGCAAGTGGAGAGCTATGAGCCCTACTGACTCCTGCCCAGGCTCGCAGCTTCCTGATGATGGAGAGCACATCACGAGCATGGAAAGCACACCCAGACCTGGGATCTGCAGTGGTTTGGGACCTTGCTGGCATCTCTGGCCTGACTCCAGGGGAGCCATGACAGAGGCAGCTTTTGTTAAGGGGCACTGACTGTCCTCTCAGGCAGGATTATAAATGTTCTTTGGGGGGTGGTTAAAATGAAAATGGACAAGAAACAAGTGAACTGCTCATATTCCTCACCAGCCCTTTAGAGAGTGCTGGAAAATAATGCAAGTTAGGCAGTGCTAGGGAGCACATCCCGAGAATGAGTGCCTTGGGAGGCACTGGCAGCACCAGGGTTCCAGCTACGGCTCTTTCAAACTAGTCACACATTTAGAAGTGTGCATTTTGTGGAAGAGTTCTTTCTGTTCAAAGGAGATCAGTTTTGTGTGATGAATTAAGATCCTGAGGGAGATTTTTCTAGCTCATTATTGACTTTGAATTTAGTACAGAAACAATAGAAAAAGGCTCTCTAGCCAGGTAGCACATTTCTCCTCAAGCTGTTCTCAAGAAGCATTTATATCCATCCCATTTAAAACAGACAGGATGCTACACTGCATGTTGCATGGAAGAACCCTGCAATGAAATGTGATGGTCCAAGAGCATTTTATTTTTAACTTCTAATAAGGTAAAGCACAAAACAAGTGCCACATGAGGAATTTGTAGTGCATAATGCCCAATGCTTTATTCATTGCTTATAAAATGTGCTGACAGTAAATATTTCATTAAATGTTCATTTGTGTTAAATGAGAAATCCTGAAGATTATAATGACTGTGAAAGAGGAGGAGAGAAGATGAAGATGACAGGCCTGGAAAGAACACCTACAGAAGAGGGAATGGCATTATAACCAAAGGTAAGCACTGTTACCATACCAAAGTCTTCCTGCCAAACCCTTTCAGTTATATTATACATTATATTAGACTGAACTAGGTCTCAAGGTTCTGGGCTCTACTTCTTCAAGCTCTGCCTGTTGGATGCTCTTAGGGAAGGCACTTCCACTTTCCAGTATTACCTGCTCTCTATCTATGGTAAAAGTAAAGATATCATCTCCTATATCATTTTTATTCAGCTTTCAGTTTCATGCTGTGTAAAGTAAAAGGAAGAATATATATAGCAAACAGAGCAGTGATAAGAGATCATCTAGGTCAATCTCTTTCTCTCAGTGAAGCTTAAATAGACCTGTGGAATTTCTGATTACACAGCCTTAAAGGCCTTCAGCAAGAGGGACAACCTCTCTGGGGAAACAATTCTCTTCTTTACTTATGCCAGCCATATGAAAACATTTCCTAGAGTCTAATGTCAATCTTGCCTAATATAATTTGTTATTATTACTTTTGCTTTGTCAAACATCAGTATGGAAAATGAGTTGTAGCTTTCACCTCTTGCAACAACCTTAAAAACCTTAAAAAAAAACTTTAAAAAGCAAGGGATGTAGGAAAAAAAAAAAAGAAAGGATGTAGGGAAAGAAAGCACAGTGTCAAAAAAGAAACTGACTCCACTTTGCAGAGAGAGAAAATGAGAAAAGGAATAAATAAGAAAGAATGACAACTCAAACATCAACATGTATGTTAGTTCCACACATCCCCAGATTTATTTTATCACTGCAATGTATTCATTTATCTCCTTACAGTACTTACATATGAGTGACTTTACTTAAACTGTTGAAGGAATGGGCCTCCAGACTGTGAAGTGTTTCATCTATGGTGATGTAGCTAAACACCAGCAAACAGAAAAAGAAACAAGTCTCAGACCGTGGCGAGCCATGGCCAGTGCCCATCGTGCCACTTTTCTGTTCTTCTCATTCTTTTTCTTACCCAGCTGCCATTACACTGCCAGACACACAGATAGGTTCTGAGAGAGGAACTTTAACAGGGGTTTTGATTTTGACTGGTGCCTTAGATGCACACTATACTGCAGCATACAGTTAAATAAAAGAAAAACATAAAATACAAAAAACCAAACCAAACACACACCCCAATCCCCCCAAAAAACAACAAAAATCCCCAACCAAACCACAATGGTGCTATTAAGCAGCAAAAGCAAACATCCATATTTCACATTTCAGAATCATATTCCCTTTCCCTGTGTAAAATCACCTCGGAGCTCTCTATGGGGGATCTAGCCCTCATGGAAATTGGCCTATTTCTCTGTACTGAGGAATTTGAAAAGTAGGAAAGAAACAAAGATTTGAGAGAAACAGATCACCAAGGCAACAGATGCTTAAAGGTTGGTGCTCTAATGTGAATTTAGAGGGAAATCTAGCCATACTGGGAGTGTTGTAAAGGATGCAAGGAGTAATGTGGCTCAGAAACAAAACCAGACAGCAAACTTGAGACACATTTATTTGCACATCCTTTAGCCCGAGCTGCACTTGCACTGCTAGCGACCTGCTGAAGGCGATGAGGAAACAGCTCTGCAGTCTCTCCACCATCATTAGGAGGGTGGTAATACTGGAGCTACTGTGAAGGGCTTTGGAGTGTTGTTACATTTGCCATACAGCTGACTAGTGCAGATGTTCAGAGTCACTGACGTACTGCTGTTTAGCTTAATTGTGGGTTTTAAATATCTCTTCAATTTAGAATTTATTCATTCTGGAAAAGCATTTAACAGAGGTATTTCTGTATTTTATTTACTTTTCTAATCATATTTCGAATCTATAGATCTTTAAAAAGAATTGGTGTGCCTTCTATATTATCATCATATTTAAGGACTGTCCTTTGATCCTTTTGATCAAAGTTACTGACTCACTTTTTAATATTTTGCATGGTTACACATACTCTGAGCAACTTGATCATTAACTTAAACCAGAATCATAGAATTGTTTGGATTGAAAGGGACTCTAAAGGTCATCTGGTTCCAACTCCTTAAAAAGTGTCCAACTGGCATTTTACCTCAGTTCTAATTGGGTTGTGTTTCTTAAATGAAACGCAGAAGGATTTTAACATCATTTCAATTTTTCCAGCAACAGTACTAACAATAATAATAGTAAATAGCAAATTAAAATATGATCATTTAACCCAGGAAGGCTTTTTAGTACAATCAATTATGGATCAGGTTTTTATTTCTGGGGGAATTTTTAAAGAAGATAATTTTTTATTTATTTCAATGGATATTTAAAAAGATTTAAGACACTTTTTAAAATTGGAAAGAGTACTTTGTGACCATTGCATTCTCTAACAGCCAGCAAACTAGTAATTCCACTAGCTGTTCCAGTGGAAGTTATGTCCTCTCCAGGCTGGAACTAAAAGCATATTACCTGAACTAATTTTAACTCTGCTAACATGAGATTTACTTTTTATTGGTCACTTTGGAGATGTATTCAACAGTGTTTGAAAAGATACCAGAAAATGAGCTAGCAGAGGTTGTATCAGCAAGAGATTCTCTTCCTACTGCTTTTACACAGTTATTTGCCTCTTCTAAACTGAAGGCAGGCAATGAAAAAGGAAGAAAGTATTTCCAGTCTGTATACTCTGGGACTGAGCATTGCAGAGTTAGATGTTTATGTGAGGTGCTTTAATTTTATTTTCCTGCTATCAATAAATGTCTATTTCCCAGGAAACTGGAGTTTTAATCTTAAAAAGAAAATCAATTGTTTCATGTTAATGAAGTCAACATTTTAATGTAACAAAAGAGGGGTTATATATATCAATGACACATTAAAAAAAGAGAGTTGTTTAATGTAGCAAACAGCTATATAAAAATCAGCTCGACAGAAAATTCAATTAAAAATTGATAATGAACAAATATTGCACCCACATGCTGGGGCAAGGAGTTAGAGTACTTCTGTGTGATCAGAATGGGTCACCTTACATCAGGCAGTCAGGTGCTTTTCTCTCACGTGTGAGAAGAGGCAGAAAAGCAGCAAGAGGGATTCCTCCTCCCCTTCCTCACCCCTCCAGCCATCACATCCCTTCCCACCACGCTGCATGCCACATTTTTAACTGTACTGCCTGGCTCGAAGCTGATCGACAAAAGTGGGAAGGCAATAACTTATTTTCTCTGCATGTTGACCTCCACTATTCTGCTTTATAAGCAGATGTATTTGTGTATATAAATTAAACCACATCATCACTGATAGGGAAAGGAGTAGTTATTTACTTCAGTGTATCTAGATAAAACCCCAAGCCCCCTCAAACACATTCAAAGTCTCCTCTGAGACAGGAATGTCGAACAGAAACGTGTGTTAATGGTGCATAAACATTTCCTTCCAAGTGCTCAGAGTGCTTTAAAAACCTTTGGGCTCTGGCTGAGGAGCACGTTATACAACGTGTTCAATGTAAGAAATAAATCTCATAGCAATCAGAATGGAAAAGAGTTGTACCAGAGGAGAGGGAAAGCATGCTTAAATGCCCATTTCAAAGTGTGTTGTAATTCATCACCTCCTTTTCCTACTAGTTGCATTTAATTTGTAGGATTTCAAAAGGCCTTCAAAACCCGTCATGAATGCAGCCACAGCTTAAACACAAATGCACAACTGCAGGGACAGTCTGTCCAATCCCATTGCCCATTCAGAAAGACCCTGGGAACACAGGATTCAAAGCAGATTGGCACATGGCAGCAGCCCCAGCACCCTCTTCCTGTCCTTACTTTCTGCCTTCTCCTTCTCGCCACTTTTATTGTCTTTGTTCCAGCCTCAGTATCCCTTTTGTTGTTGCCCACTGTCTGACCCTGTTTTCCTCTCCCGCCGATGGAGAGCAACCTGGTGATGTGTGATTCTTGACCTTAAAAACACTGAACATTCAAACTGTCCTAAGTCAGTGGGAAATACCAGGTGAACCCCATGATTTAATGTTTTTGGAACCTTAAGGATGTAAATCAGAAAATTTTCTTCTGAATACCTTATAAACCTCTTTTTTTTTAATTTTTTTTTTTTTTTAGTGCACTGATGCATTTCTGGCAGGAATTAGCTTTGCACTTGAGCATTTTATTGAAATACTTTCTCTTTAATTTTTGTGGCAAAGCAATAGAGGGAAACAATCTCTACTTCTGACCATCAAGAGTACATAGCTATTCATTAATTTACAAGAAATGCTAGCTCTAAGATTTTTGTTTACATGGGGGTCATACAGAGGACAACTGCATTTTCTATTCAGTACAGAGGAAAAAAAAGATTTGTTTGTGGAAATTGCAGAATAGAAATCATATACCACAATAAAGTGCTATGTTTGGAACAGTAAACAGTCTCCATCACCCTGTGGAAAATACAGAACGTTTTCTAGATGAGTTTACAAAGCAAGGAGTGATGTGGCAATTTTCATTGCTGATGTAATTATGGGCTGGGAGAGGCAAATGAAATGTGGCACATTACAGGCCAAGGCATACACACAAGAACTAGTTAAAGTACAGGTTCTGGTTCCTTAACCCAAAGTTTATGTCACAAAGGTGGGAGTTCATAATTTATAGCAGTAGTAGTAGTAGTAATGCTATCAGAAAAATCCTGAAGGACATTGGCACCATTCAAATTTAAACTGCTGTCTATTCTTCCTAGGCTTTTTAAAATTAACAAAAGAAAGAGAACTGTGGTTGTCCAGAAGGCATTGCACAGCAGGAGGGAGTGTAATGCTGCCCAGTCAGGTCATGATTTTAGGTCGTTGCTGTTCTATTCAACTGTACCTATGGTATTTCCCTACACATAAATGTAGAGTAGGGGTAAGGTCAAATTCCATATTCAGATACTCTCTTGAAAGAATAATGTGGTGAAGATAGTGACATTTGTTTTCCAAGGTAGCCTTGAAATCATGAACCAAATAAACAGATGTGAACGCCAAGATATTATCTTAAGCTTTGTAAAATGCACCTCTTCACCTCATTCAAGGCTATAAGGTCTTTGCAATTTTGATTTCCCTCTTCAACTGAGATGTGATCAAAGCATACAACAGCATATTCATCTATTCCCATGTTACTACCAAGCAGTATAGGCAAAAGATTGTCATTGACTCCAAATGCACATGGAGAGAGACTACGTGGCTACGTGCCCTTAGCCTACGAGGTTGCAAAGGGATCTAGAGACTGCAGCACGAATATCCCTTCCTGCCTTTGGTGTGATGAAGGTTAGGAAGATTTGTTGTCAGACCATTTTAGCCACTGGAACACTAGGCATCTTTAGAGAAGGGTTCACTGAATTCTTCAGATGAACATCCAAGCTTTTACAAATTCATAAATATTACAAGTCAAGACTTTTACAATCTGAGAAGAGTGGATTATGTGTCACTGAAAGCCCAAGAAGAGCTGACGTTTGAACAGAGCTCTGTTTTGAACAGAGTTTATCAGGCTAAGATATGATACTGTATACCACATGAGGGACATTGCCCCCAAAGCAAAACCAAATATACCATCTCTCTGATTAAACTGAGATGGTAAATGAGGCTGCAGATAGTCAAGAACAATTACTTATAAGAAAGTTGTTGCTTCAGTACACCTGGGTAATCTATAATTGGGCAGACTTCCCCATGCTCCCAGTGTCCTACTTCATGAACTCATAAATACTGGTCCATCTCAGCCATTCAGCCAAAGCTCAGCTGGAGTTTCAGGGAATGTCAAGGATAACAAGAAGAGCTCCTATTGCTACATTATTAATAAAGGTTGAACAAGAAAAATATGGTCCTCTTGCTAAATGAGGTGGTTTATTTATCTAGAAGCGAACACAGATGAAGCTGAGCACCAGGCTGTATAAAGCCCTGAGCAATCTGATTGGGTCTTACACTGGACCCAGCTGTGAGGAGGTCGTGGAATAGAGGCCTCCTGAGGTTCTTTCCAAATTACACGACTGACTCTAGGGAGTGAACTGGGAGATGGCAGAGAAGGTCCCTGCAACAAATAGCCATGCACAGGGTGATAGATTATGGGGTAGCCATTGAGAGAATCAAATCTGGGACAATTTTGTTTCAAGACTGCTTACATCAAGGAGAAGTGAAGTGCAAGGGCAGCCACTTTTAATGGGACAAATGTTGATGTGAGGCAAATAGGCAGAGGCTGCCAGTTGTGCATTTATGCATGTGTTTCCAGACAAAGGAAGTGACACAACGGAAGTCCCTCTCATATCACACACGTACTGATGTTTTGGTGGAAGTCCATCCCTAGTTTAGAAATGCCACAGGGTCTCCAAATGAAATGAGTTACAAATCATGCTGAGAGCTAGAAACAAAGTTTTAGCCAGGACCAGCAATAGAAAATGTTAATTTGTTATGAATGAAAACACTTCTAATACTTTGCAAAATGCACAAAAAAAGAAGGTTTTATAATGTTACTTATCACATCCACTTCAGTAAAGGTGTATTCTTATCTAAAAATGCCTAGTATGTCTTCCTACAGCTGATCCAGGTTATAAACAATGGGATGATTACCTGCAGTTCTGCAATGTGAGATAGTAATGGTGCAAGAATAATTATATTTCACAAGATTTTATACACAAAGACAGAATTTTGGAGAAGGACAGTTATTTTTAATAAAAGAGCTAGAAGAATAATATCAAAACCAGAACTTACATCCTAGAGATGTTGGGGAGATTGGAAAAAGCATCACTTGGAATTGTTCTCAGATGAGTCTCCATAAACCTCCTACAGAAATAAAAGGTTGGCAGTTAATATTCTTTTGTAAGTATAATTTAACATTAAAAAGTCTGTCCTGGTTTGAGTTAGANTCCTATTCCTGTCTGCCGCTGGCTCTGGTGTGGGACTTCCCCAGTGCAGTGGGGGGTTGGGTTCAATACTGATTTTGCATATACTTTTATATATACTTTTTTTATTTATTATTATTGCTATTTTCATCAAAGCTTTTCTATTTTTCTTTTCTAATCAATAAATCTCTCCCCCTTATTCCCTTTCTCTTATCCTTTGGTGAGGGAACAGGTTTAACAGAGAGCTTCTGTTATACACCTAGTGGACTGCCCTAAACCTTGACAAAGTGCTACACAACTCCAGCTCTGGACCAATATTTCTGTTCTTATCTTCCCTTTTCCCAACGTTTCCATCTTTGCCTCATTTCTATTTCTGTTCCATTATGTGAGTTGGTTTGCTTGGTATGCTCCCTCAGTCTAAATTACAGCATTCTGATTGTCTCTCCTAGGAATGCCTCATTCAGTGATAATGATGGACCTTCTAAAACTCCAGAGCATGACCAGCAAATATATTTGCCCATTGTAGTAAATTAAGTATTAAGTATGGTAGTAAATTGAGCACTCTTTAATCACTTCAGCCTTCACAAAGATATCTTATCCCTCATTCTAAGCAAGAAATTCAGGTATACTAGCCACAATTGAATTACAGCAATTGCATACCACCCGCATGGCATTCTTCATGTGTTGTAATAAATAAAACATTCTTCCTCCCTGAACCTCTGATGTGGCCATGGCATGTACATTGTTACTTTTTTAGCTTAAACCCAGTTAAAGATGCACTTCAGGAGGGAACAGAATTATATATCTTACCCATCTGCAGGAGGTTTTAGGAAAACAGGCAATATTTAAGGGAGATACTTATCAACAGTCAACTTCTTAACAGAATCTCTAACAGACTGGCTTGTCCAGAAAAAGGGAGAAAATGCTTTGGAAAATTAGCCTATAATGTAACTTACAACATGTCATTGCTGGGTGAGGTAATCTTTGGTTTTCCAGTACATCTGCAAATATGCTTACATAATTTATAGTCAATGAATAGTCTGAAGAGTAATCAAACCCAAATTATACACTTTTCCCATAGCTGCTGCTTAAGAACAGTTCAGTAGAAAAGAAATAAACAAATTAGGATGATTTCCTAATTCTGTTTTCTGTTTCAGAATGTGAAGTATTTAATTATAATAATGATATTTGATTCACACAGACAAAAATATTATCATCCTAAGATTTGTCATGCTTCTGGAGGTTTCATACAAGAAATAAAAATGTCTGGAGAAATTCTTAAAACTTCCATCTTCAGTAAAAATGTAAATTAAGAGAATGTACACTCCTGTCACCCCTGGGGAAGGCTCTACTTCCCAAGTATACCTCTTGTACTCCATATACTCGTTACAAAAATGAGCAAGGAGAACCTAAAGACTTCTCTTTTTCCAGCAGTGACTTGATGCTTTTCCTGACCTCAGTCCACCCAGTGGCTGGTGCCTACACTTGTAGCAGCTGGGAGCTACGTAACTATACATTAACATTGTGTTGGGTTTAGTATTAATTAGTCCTATCATGTATGAGTAGGCAGCTTTAGCCAGGCATAAGACAGTGATACTAGAATCATCCCTGTAAGCTAAGCAAGTGGCATTCATTGGAATGCAATCAGTGATGTTAACTGCCTTCAGTATATTTTGTTCTATCACAATCATTTTTTTCTTGTTTTAGGCTGCACTTTAGAAAAAAAAAATCTATAAATAGTAAACTATTAAAATATGCACTTTACATCTGGCTTAAAACAAGCTGTGCTGGTTTTGGCTGGGATAGAGCTAATTTTCTTCATAGTAGATGGTATGGATCTGTGTTTTGGATTTGTGCTGGCAACTGTTGATAACCCTGGGATATTCTGGTTATTGCTGAGCAGAGCTTGCACAGTCAAAGCTTTTTCTGTTTCTCACCCCACCCCACCAGCAAGTAGTCTGGGGATGCAAAAGGAGTGGGGTGGGGACACAGCCAGGAAGCTGACCAAAGGGATGTTCCAGACCATATGATGTCATGGTCAGCATATAAAGCTGGGGGAAGGCAGTGGCAGTGGGACACACACGTTTGGAGCGATGGTGTTTTTCTTCACAAGCCACCACATGTGTGATGGAGCTCTCCTGGAGTTGGCTGACCACCTGTCTGACAATGGGAAGTGGTGAATGAATTCCTTGCTTTGCTTTGCTTTGCTTTGCTTGCACACGCGGCTTTTGTTTTACCTATTAATGTGTCTTTATCTCAACCCATGAGTTTCCTCACTTTTACCCTTCTTATTCTCTCCCCCATTTCAACGAGGCAGGAGTGAGCAGCTGAGGTGGTGCTGAGCTGCCAGCTGGGGTTAAACCATGACACAAGGGGAAAGTAATAATAAGAGAAATAAATAATTTCACAAAAATATTCCACTAATAATTCAAGGGTAGAAAAATAAGAGAAAAGCTTTGGTCTTATACATGAAGCACTACTAACTCTTCAGATTCTGGTTCCATTAGGCAACCCTCTATTTTAATGTTAAACAAAGCCATAATTACACTTTCAGAATCCACAGCCTCTGCCTAGTTATGACTATTTCATTTCTATTATTGTCATGCTTTATAGCAAAAAGAAATCCAGGGGAAAATGTAGGAGAGGTATAAACCCACTTCAATCACATCTTTTCATCTAATAACTAGGACTAACAGAATGGACTATGTAGCCAAAATGCTATTTTAGTGAGAACTTACAAATGTAGGTGTGATGGAATACATGAAAATCTAAAGAGAAAACATTTCCATTGCTCTCTGGCTTACTTGATAAACCATTTGAAAGCTTTCTTTCTCATCGCTGATGAATCCTGAGTCAGTGCTGACACTCTTGCAATAGCCTGAAGGCACATGGAATGTATTATCTTAGACCTTACATTGAACTTATTTATAAAAAGCACCAGTCTTTTAAAAAGACTTTTTACAGCTGCATTTAGCTATAAGCCTCTCACAAGTTTTGGGTATGTTTCTGGGTGTCTGGGGGGGTGGTTTGTTTCCTAAGCATGAGACTGCTCATCAAGACAGAGCAGCAGCAGAAGGGTGTCCTTCCTCTCTGCCACTTGGGAGAGACTGGTGGGGGGCTGTCCGGGGTTTGCCAGGGTAGGGTTCATTTTCACGTGCAGCTGGGTTAAGCAAGTTAAGCATCCAGTGGGGTATTCGATACCTACTGAGTCATGGCCCTGTGTAGGGGGGAGGGAAGGGTTGGGGAGAGGGTGCCTGCTTTCAGGGAGGGTTTGTTTGACTTGCTTTATATGTTATTTCGTTACTGTTATTACCATTATTGCTCCTCTCTTTGTGTGGTTTTGTTGAACTGTCCTTGTCTCAACCTGTGGGGTTTCACCTTGTTTCTCCCAATGCTCCTTCCTATCCCACTGGTGGTGTTCAGTTGCCAGCACAGGTTAAACCATGATAAAGGGAGAATTCCTTCTTCGAGCAGCACTGATCGTGACTACTTCTCACCTTCATTCTCCAGTACCTTACACCAATCCCAGATGAAGCTGAAGCACTTGAGTTCATGGAGCAGAAAAAGCCCGAACAAAATGGAAAAGCAAAAATGGAACAGAACTTATCTGCAGAGTAAGAGGTGGGAGCAATTGCATGAGAAGTCTGATGGTAGTTTTAACTGGGCTGGTCAAAACTTGTTCATTTGCTAAATGTTGGCAGAAGTGACTGGGCAGTTTGAGTGTGCACTTAGCTCTCCCTTTTGTACAGCCTGGCATATGGATATGGAATTACATCAACAGTGACTTTTATTGGTAAACTGGTCAGGGACCTGGGTGATGGAAAAATGAAACACATGCCTTCAATACTTTTCTGAGATGGGACAGCACAAGAGGAAATTGTAGAAACACCAGATTCTAAAGTGACTAGACAGATTCATGGAATAAAACCAGACAGATTCATGGAATAAAACCACACCTGTGCATATAAAATACAAATTCTCAGGTTCAGAAAGTCCACGAGCCACAAACTATTACTGGGAGAGTATTCCAGGACAGTAGCACTGTGTGTCTGTCTTATTTGTATGGTATTCCTGGGGTATTCTGTACTGGTCACAGCTACAGGCAGGAGACTGGAGGAGATGAAGCTTGGGCACGATCCTGAATGGCCTCTGCTTTGTGCTTACAGCTGGGCACAGGGAGTTCTATAGCCTTTGCAAGGGTCAGTATTAAAGAACTATTATCTTAGTGCATTCTTAATTAATCCTATGAAATGTACAAGTGGGGGATGTTAAACCTTTCAAAACAGACACGCCGTAAAAATGACTTGAGAGAGCTTTCCTTTTTTCCCTATTTTTTGGTTTCCACTTCTCAACAGCAGCAATTTTACACGGTTTTGAAACCAATTCCAGTAAAATGAGCCTTTTAGTTGCTGTCTCTTCATTCCCGTCTTCTGATTTCATCTGCTTTTTCTTTTCATTAAGGTTGATACCATATATAAATATGACCTTCATATTATCTGTAACCGTTCTGTTTCAGCAAAATCTAATGTAACTGCAACTGTGATGACATAATGTTATGAGGATTTGTTAGATGGTAGGACAGACAGCAGTGATCAGGATGGGACTTGGTCAATCATACTGACCAGCCCCATTTCATGTGTAACTGATGCATTTTATACCCCTTTGTTTTATCCTTCCTTCATTCCTCATGATTCCCTTCCCCTTCACACTGCCTCATCAGTTTGTGTAATTCCACCAACCCCCTGACCCAATACCCAGGACCTCCACATCTGCGTCCTTATCAGTTGTGAAGCCCAGGCTGGCCCCTCATTGAAGTGATACCTGCAGTTTCTGGATAGCACTTGGATTAGTGTGACTGACCAGCCTGGTTTCTTGCTGTTATTTTGTCGTTCTTGACATTGTTTCTCTGTGTGTCTCTGTATGTTGTGTTTATTGCCTCTTTTTTCCTTAGCACCCCAATTAACAACATCCTTGATTGGGCAATCTTAGGGGAGCAGACACCCTCTTTCCACATACCCTTACAGGTGTGATTGCTCTGCATAATAGAACAGAGGTGAGTAATTTTTTTATACTTCTAAACTTTGCATGCTTGACTCTCGCAAACAAAAATTAAACCCTGGTTTTCAACTTCCTTCATTTAATCAAGGAATGAAGCCCACCATGAGAAAATGCAAATTGTAATGCAAATGGAAACATTTGTCTAACTACAAAAATTAAACTGTTCAGTTACACTATTTATTCAAATGTCTGTTTAGATTAATGCAGCATTCATGCTGTGTTAGATTTCCCAAATCTGCTCTGAAAAGAAAACTGTACAAAGTATGTAGCATTTAAATTGCCATTTATTCTATACACTAGATTTTTGCCCCAGAGTCTCACGTGTTTTCCTTACACTAGATCATTTCAGTGCACAACAGCCTACTAAAGAATTCCACCTGTCCTGGTTTGAGCTTGAACAGACCTAATTCTGCAGCTACACAGAGAGTCACTGTGGCCGCTCCCACTCAGTCTGCACAGGTACTGGTTACCCTTGTAAGGAGAAAGAAACAAAACCCCTGGGGTGTATCACCCCTATAGCCTGTTTCACCTAGTGATGGATGAGGGAGAGGCTCCATCTCAAGCAGAACCATTGGAGGGGGAGTCAGAAGTAGATGAGCAGGCCAACACCCCTGTGACTGGGAAAAAATGCCCAAGAAAGTCAGATCGTCCAATGTCTGAGGATCTGAGAGCAGTCCTTCTAAAGAAAACCCATCAGATGGGGTGTTGTCAGATGCAGAGTTAATTGTCCATTCTTTATCTGAGAAGGAGTTGCATCGTGTGTGAAAGGACGTGAAGGTCACCTGCTTGGTTGCTCTGGTGCTGGGATAATGGGGCCAATACCATAGACTTGGATGGTAGGAACCCAGGCAGTTGGGATCCCTGGCCAGAAACAAACACTTGTGAGGAAGAACAACATAGTTAATCTCTGAAGGTAACTTTAGTTAGCTGTAAAGACCAGGTATCCCTTTCAGGATGATCCTGAACACTACCTGAGCAAATGCACCACCGTGGAAAAAGGCATTAAGTACCTGAGAGAATTAACTGTGCCACAGGTGACTTATGGTGACAGGCAATAGACCCTGATACAGTCCATGCCAGTGACCTGTGTTGTCAACACTGATCTGGGGAAGAGATGGTGAGGTAACAGCTGTGACTGAAGTAGCACAGAGAGTTTCCCAGTCTGAAGACAGTGTCTCTGGTCCCTGACAGGTCTGTGTATCAGCTGCAGCTAAGGAAATGGCTAAGAAAGCCAAGAAATAATTTGAAAAACCAGACAGGAGGGGGAACAGATTCTGTGTGGTTCCCATCCAGAAGCTGATCTGTCAGTTAGAGGGTGAAGGAGTGGTTAGCAAGGCTTGCTCACCCTTCAACAGTCCGATATGGCCAGTGTGAAGATGTTGGGGAGTGGAGGTTAACAGACTTCTCAGTCACTTGCAGCCTCTCTGCAGAAACCATTTTGTTGGCATTATCTTTTAGACACATAGTCAGCAAAAATTCAAGTGAAACCAACATTGCCCTCAAATACAAATGGTGTCACATTTTCTATATTAAGAACTATATAAATATATGTCTAACCATATATACATCAATTTAACATCATCCTCAGCAATACCTGTGATCCCACTTCTGTAAGATTCATTAGGGAAGTAAATATGTATTTTACATACTTAGTCTCTTAATTTTAAAACATTTTAAAATATCTGTGTACAAAATGTAATAAAAAATGTTTATTAACATCCAAAGAACTTCAGATTAAAGTGACATGATTCATAATTCGATTCATGGCAACATTAGGTGCAAGTGTATTAATGAATTATTCTCTACAAAGACAGGAGAAAAAAAATTGACCATATATGAAACCAAATAAGATACTTTACATACTAATATGAACTTCTGAGAAAATTGTAACAAGCAATGACCTAGATTTATCTAGGAGAAATAACTGACAGAGAAGATAATGGCTAGGTAAATGGTTGTTGACACATTCACTTCTTGTTTTCACATTCAGCTAGACTGAACACAAACTGAGCCAAGTTAAATATATTACTTTTTAACTATTAGTGTGAAATAAATGCATTGATGTATTTCAGGGGTGCAAACCAGCTATCAAATGGCCTTCCACCGAGTGAGATGCATGCTGAGCTTACCAGAAGGCGATTACCACCTAGTGTCTGAACACCAGTATTACCAGTGCGAGAGGAGCGAGGGAAAGACTTGCACAGCAAAGTAACTCGAAACGTGGGAAATCACTTCTGAATTTGAAGACTACGTAGCTGCTTGCCTACAATTAACTAGCAGTCCAAAAGTGTAACATAAAATGTACATCAAAACTGGCACAGCCCAAAGAAATTGAAGTGGCACAGCCTTGCAGAATGAAAGCCTGCAGGCCACCAGCTTCGGTACCGACAGTAAGTTCTTGGTGCTAAAACATCCTCTGCCTGTATCCTGAGGTGCCTGTGGACGCTGTCAGACTGACAGGCAAGAATTCAGGTTGGTGACTTGCTAATCCATAGGCAAACAGAAAAAAAACATCTATAATACTAGAGCTTATTCTTGCTCAGGTTGTGATCACCCACTGCTTCTTGCTGGATGTGAGGAAAAAGTTAAGACTTTACAGGAGACACTGGCTCTGCTGAATGTTATCTTCCATTTCCCAGAAAACAGTAGGCTGCTGATGGTGCCTAACAGATTTCAGGACTGTCAGGGCTGAAGGAAGAATGCCATTTAAGTATCTACAGGGCAGAAATATTTAATCCTAAACAGCCAAGATACTGAGAACTGCAAAAAACCCCAGATGTTAAAGGAGGAATTGTATGAGGAACTGCACTAATACAGGGAACTGCTGAATGATGCTGGCTGAGCAGGTAAGAACATTATTGGTACCACCAAAATCTGAAGAAAAATCAAATAGGAAACTAGACAGTAGCTTAATGTTTTGCTTAGTATGCTTTTAAATACTAAAGGAAGGTGGCTGTACAAAATGCAAACAGCAATAGTACTTCTAGGGTGCCATAGTAGGATGATTTCAGTGAAGATCAGACTTTGATAGGCATTTGTACATTTTTGCAGAAGATTTAACTGAAGTAATACCCATATAAGATAATGAGGCAGTTGCATAACTTCAGAAATGGCAAGAGACAACTGCTAGTTTTAAAGCTGCATTTTAAATACATGACTCAGGAAAATCCTGAACTGGATGTATCAGTAAATCACTTGACCTCTGTTTTACAGATTTTTCAAATACAAAATATTCTCTCAGGAAAATCAGCAACGGCCAATACAATTGAAAGAATCTAAAGAAAAATACTGAGATTTAAAGTGGCTACAAGTCACACTTCAGTATACAACAAATTCAAACTGCTGTTATAAAAATCATACACAACTGCCCTGCATAGTGGTAGAAGCTTTGTAAAGCCTTTGTGTTTAACACTTGAAGAATGCAAGTTATTTTCTCCACTTACAAACACTAAGGCTGTTGGTCAGCTGTTTTAAACGTTTTCTCCTTATTCAAGGAGAAATGGAAAAGAGGGTAAATTAACGAGTAAAATATTGAACTAAAAAACCCCACACCTCTAAAATAAGGCAAGTGACTGCTTTGCTTTGGGAAATACCATTTCCATGCCCTATAAACATGCCCATAAAGTGAGTCCTGAACAAAACCGAGAGCTACCTTTGAAATTTCCAGTACATAGCAGTTTATGATACTGCACACATCCCTCAGAGGAAGTTGTTAATACACGTCACAGGACACGGGGTATCTGTAAACCCAGCACAGAACTGCTGTTGCTGCATCAAATAAAGAAAATAGCAGTCAAGTACACGATGAGACATCAAGCACAGATGTGCAGTGTATTCATTGGTCACATCTGTTACAGCTGAAGGCTTTTCTTTGGCCTTTGGCAATATCTGGATACCCTGCAGGTTACCATAAGAAATGGCTACACTTTTTAGAAATAGAAAGTTTTAGTTGCAGTTAGTTCCCTTTCTGAACACCACTGAGTCATTTTCTTTTGTAGCAATATTTAACCATTTCTGAAGCCAAAACCAGATCTGAGATTTCTTAAGATCGTTGATTACTTTTCTACCAAACACCACTATACTTAGCAAATCCATTAGAATGTCTCAGCAGTTGTCTTGCAGGCAATAAATCCTTTCAGGCATAAAATACTTCCAAAATACTGCATTTTACAAAAATCTGATTTTTAAATAAAAGCTGGTGCTTGATATTGTATTTACCTACATATTTTCCTTGGAAAGATGTAGTATTCCTTCAGTAATCCTGCTGTTGACATACAAAATCCTGCACGTTGACATACACTAGGTCTGAAACCTTAGTATGCATGATCCTCTTAAAGGGAGATGTTAAAGTGAAATGGCTTGTTCAGAACCACAATGGTGAGTCATAAAAACTGTTCTAATGGTTCTTGGAGATATTTACAAGCTAAGCACAGTTCTACAGTACATGCACGACCACAGAGAACAACCCAAGGAAGTGATCAGCTGAAGAACAGGAATGACTGACCGTAGAGACTACTGCAGATCAAAATAGTACTTTCTGAACACTGAATACATTTATTTTTTTCATCAGTCATTGCACCAGTAGCATCTGTAACATTTAAAATTCCTGTGTCATGGCTTGGAAACCCAGCCAGTCCTGAAAACTGAACAAGCATAAACCAAAAAGCCATTCCCATTCCCAGCAGAAGGAAGCCTTATGTACACATACATCACACACATCGCTTGCTCAACAGAAAAGCAGAGAGGCTGCAAATAGTTCTTTTGTAGATGCTATCAAGGGGCTCCCTTAAATGGCAGTCCCATACATTGTCACACAAGATGATGTTGATATGGTGGGAGAAACTCAGTTTTATCTTTTTCTTGTCTGTAGAGATGCCTGGTTCTGAGCAACTGAAGAGCAAAAAAAAGTCGTTTACGCCAGAGTTGAAAAGCTCTGTGTAAGGAGAGGATTTTGACAGTCGTATAACAGACTGATTCTCTAAGTGTTACAGTCTGCTGAATCTTGAATTGCTCCTGCAGTTTTCATTACATTGTTTGCTTTTAACATTAAATTTCCAACCCATTACACTTCATGAGCATGCAAGAGCCTTCTCCTGAATTAAGAAACAGAGCTTACCAATATAACTGCGAAAGGAAAAAACTGAAATATTACAAAATACTGTAATTACCAAGCAATTGTTTACAGAGTATTTTGCAAAAAGCTAATAAGATGTTTTCTGTTGGGATGAGTTTAGAAGGCAACTTCTCACAGATCTGACTCATACAGGATTTTTATGTATTTCCAAAATCGATAGATGTTTGATATTTTCCATAAGGTTTATGGTTTACAGAACCTCAAAACAGCCTAAAAAAGGTGATTATTTTTGGACCATTGGACCTTTTCAGGTAGCGGTTCAAAAAAAATTGGAAACAATCTGCCTCCATCACTAACTGTGATGGAATAATTTCACATGTAGTACTGCTAGAGCACTGTCAAAATCTGCCAAAACAGGGATGGGTAATATGAAGGACAACCTCAGTTCCTCAAAAACTTCAAGGATGCTTTTGTGTTCTTCTGGGCTGGGCCCTTGCACATCTCATGTACACAGGAAACACATTAAAGAGCCTCAAAAAACCTTAACAAATTTAGTTGGGAAGCTGCTAATAGTATAGCAGCCAGTTAGCCACACTTCAGCATCTCTTAAATAGTAGCCATAATTGTAGAGAGTAGAAGAAGTATCTTGTTTTACTCAAAAATTAAAAATGGTCCCATCTGCCAAAAGCCCATTTTATGTCACCATCTGCTACCCAAGGTTCTGCCCTAGCGATGGTGCCCCGATACCTTACCGAAGCCAGTGGGAAACACTGATAGCCAGGGTTTTGCAAAAGTCAGTGCTACTGACTCGGGTAGAAGCAATGGCAGCACCTACAGTAAAGTCATTGCAGTTTAAACCTCAACACAGATCATGAGCTGCTGACACATGCTAAGGCAAGAGTAGCTCTCTCTCGATCTCAGGAAACTGTGTGTGATCTACCTGGATGTAAAGAAGGCACCACAGAGGAATTTTACAGAAATCTTTTAAACTTGTTTTGAACTAAAACCAAAGACCCCAAAGGGTACAGCAATTACCTCTGGTATATCCCCATTTAATGAAAACCCAACATTTCGAATGGCAGTCTTTTTAGAAGAAAGGTTGAGTCACACAACACAGGGAGTTGGAGCTGTTTTCTCTCACTGATAAGGAGATAGTTAAATGTAGCTATTGAAGAACCAGTAATGGTAACTGAAATGAAACCTGGCACTATAGCCTAGCATGTTAACTGTAGAATTATGCATAACTCAGGAGAGAGTTAAACTACTTCAGTGGCACAGTAGAAAACTTTTGAGGCTACCTTTCCACCACAGGTACTAAGGAAGACCATAAAGAGACTGTCTCTACTCTGGCTTCTTATGCCTTTTACTCTTATTTTTTTCTTTCTTCTAGACATTTCCCTGGCTCCCTAGATTTTTCTGCTTTTTTCTGTCTTTGGCACTGCAATACTCTATTTTGCTGTAGCAATACTGCAGATTTCTCTTCTGTTCTGCCCCTTAGCCATGGTGTCTAGGAGAAAGTCCCATAGGTGAAAGAACATTTAATCTCTATATGTTTGTTTGTTTTTTTTCTGACAACTACTAATAAGAATAATAGTGTCCTAAAAACACTGACATACTTCCAGTATGATCGATTCTAAAGGTCCTCTCAGTCTCAACTCACACAGTTTCTTTGAAGATCACAGTGATTTATTCTGCTTAACTAATTCTGGGCAGGTCTACCTGACAGGATCTGGCCCCTCTGCCAGCCTCCCTTCCAAGTGTCCCACGGCCAGGCTCCCTCTGCACCCAAGGAGCGTGTACTCCGGATATGATGGAGAGAAGTTGTGCTCCTGAGATATCAATCCAAGAGTCTATAAATGGCTACACAGAAAGTTCAAATGGGATCGTGAAATTGCAGAAAACAACAATCAGAAGATGTTTTCTTCCTACAGGGAAAGGCTGTAATTGCTGGCTACTACTGGTTCCAATCAGAGGACCACTAAGTGCCTATAATTGCTGATGGCTGCTCAGCAGGGAAACTGAATGCTAGGAATTGCTAAAACAGAAATAGAGAATGAAATAAAGAAAATTGGTTTTCCACTGGTCACATATATAGCACCTGAAGAGGGATGTTCAAAGTACAGAATATTAGGCAAAGGGACCTAGGGGCAGATAAAAAAAACCCAAACAGTGCAAAGAAGGCAATGAGGCCTTTTCCATGTCCTGTGTCACTAGGTCATTTGGCTCACTGAGCAGTGGGCCCAGTTTTTCCTTTCACTGACTGTGCACTTACAGAAGTCCCCCTTGTTACCCTTCTCATCCCTTGCTAGTTTCAGCTCCAGCAGAGTTTTGCCTCTCCTGCTTTGATACTTCTGTATAAGACTGGTCCTACCCTGTGTGTATCTGCAGCTGATCACTGCTCAGAGCAGGACCTCGGGTAAGATGGAACTTTCTTCATGACCCAGTACAATGTTTTTATGCTCCAGAACACTCCAGTTAGTACACACTTGTCCCCTGGGAACTAATGAAGTTAGTTAGCTGCTTTCAACTCAGACCCAGTACTCAGAAAGGAAATGCCCACCAAAATGCTTTAAAAGTTTCCATATTA
>VWZY01013327.1:724-22013 GCA_013399075.1 Chloroceryle aenea
CTTTAAGGCCCAGGCTACAGAAATCTGGCACATGGTTGGTGAATTTTTCATGCCTTGTGGCAATACAACCCACTGATATCTTTCAGCTGATTCAGCCTTATTTATCAAAGGTACCGTAAATGCAAATTTCTCACAATCATCTGGGTGCAGTGGAATAGTGAAAAAACAATCCTTGAGGTCTACCACCAGTAAGTCCCAATTTTTTTGAATCATTACCGGAGATGGTAACCCAGGTTGTAGTGTGCCCATGTCACACATAACAGCATTAATACCATGCAGATCATGTAGCAATCTCCATTTTCTATTCTTTTTTGGAATGGTAATTATTGGGGTGTTCCAAGGGCTAGTAGAGGGGACAACATGGCCTGCACCTAACTGTTCTTTTACTAATTCCTTAATTTTTGACAGCCTTTCTGCATTAAGCGGCCACTGATCTATCCATACTGGCTCCTCTGTTTTCCAATGCAGTTTTTGGATCAGCTGTCTGTCAATGGCAGCTGTTAAAACCAATTTCTCTGGATTCGTGCTCCCATTTGGTTCAAAAGGTCACGTCCAATTAATGCAATGGGTACATTTAACACATACGGCCATGTGGTCACCCTCGACCTGTCCTTGAATTCAAAAGTTATATAATATTTCCCTACCTGTGTTGACTGTTCACCTCCAGTACCAAAAATTACGTTTTGTGTGGCCACTGTGGGCCAATTTGGTGGCCATTTATGTTGGGGTATTATTGTAACATCAGTGCCTGTATCAACAATCATTCCCAACATAATATAATCATTCCCTGGTCCAGTTATTTTTACCATCTCTTCTGGTTTTCCTTTTTTAATGCCTAGCACTAGGAGGACTTCTGGGGATCCTGTAGAACCAAACCCTGCATCTCCATGAGGTTTATTCCCTATATTTGGCACTTTAGCTTTAAATGGTACTAATTGGGCAATTTTGCTTCCAGCTGGTATCGATGCAGGTGGAGTAGGAGTATACACCATAATTTTAATAATTCCGGTAAAATCAGCATCAATAACCCCTGGTAACACAAATATTCCTTGTCGAGACATTGATGATCGTCCTAACAATAACGCGCTTATCCCACAACCCAGTGGACCTCTCATATTAGATTCTATGCATTTCACTGAGCTATCCATTAGAGTCATCCCTACTGCTGTTTCCATGTCCATTCCGGCACTTCCTGCAGTGGTCGAGGAGTGGCTTGCCCAGCACCCTGTACTTCTGTCTGTGCGCGCACAGGTCCCGCGCTCCGTGGGTAGTTTTCCTTCTGCTGGTTAGAATGGCGGTTCCAACACTCATGTGTAAAGTGACCTCTTTTCCCACAGCTACCACAAACTTTTGGTTCTCTTCCTTCAGTTTTGTTTCGGCGTTCCACTCTAACGTGCCTCTCTTTGCCACAATTACAAAATTTCTTACCCCTCTTTCCCCCTTTTTTGTTTTGGACCAGTGATCGCACTGCTGCTGAGACTGCAGTGGCCACATAAGCCACTTTACCCTCATTTTCCATGCGTTCTGCCACTTCCAGCATTTCCCCGGCTGTCGTACCTATTGGCAAGGTACACAAGATTCGTTTAGTTTTAGCATTAGCATTTTCAAATGTCAACATGTCAAAAAATTTTACTTTCATCAGTTCGCTTAGATCAGGATGAGCCTGTAATGCCGCATGGAGCCTGTCAACAAATTTAGCAAAAGGCTCTGTATCCCCTTGTTTAATAGAAGTAAAAGAGGGAGTAGACAGATTTGGATCATGCACATCCCGCAATGCCTTAAACGCCAGTTCTTGCGATAACTGCAAGATCGCAGTCTCAAATCGCAGTTGCCATGCAGCTTTCGCGTAGGGACCTGACCCTGTCAACATTTGCGCGGTAATTTGGTACAAAGGATCATTCGCTTGCCATGGCTGTGCAGCAGCCTGTTCACATAAAAGATTCCATTTATGATAGAACTGCAATTGCTGTGATGCTGTTAAAATAGTATTGATTATCATTTTCGTGTCATGGGGGATAATTAACTGCCCAGTAAACAAATGCGATAAAAGAGACTGAGTAAATGGAGATTTCAACCCATACTGTGAAATTGCCATTCTCACTTCCTTCAAAATCTCTGGGAATGCCATCGGACCCTCTGCTGCTATTGCCTCTCCTTCTATTAACGCACCCCTAATTATACTGCCCCAGCATTGGGTTGGATCTCTCTCAGGGGCCGGATTTATACAGTCGTCACAAGTAGGAGCAGGCAGGACAGGCATAGGCATAGGAGCAGGGAGGATAGGGTTAGAAGGGGCAGGGGGCGTGGGTGGGCAAGGGTAAAGGTGAGGTTTAGGTGTTAAAGGTGGGGGTATAGGAACATCAAAGGATACAGGTGGTGCTTTTCCTGGAGTCTCTTGCGCCACCTCTAATCTTTCCAATTTTTCAATCAGTAATTGAAATTGTTTATTCCCCAAACCTCTGCTATCATCCTGCGGTGTAGGAGTATGAGGTGTAGAGGAAGATAAAGGAGAATACAGAGGGCGTGTAGATTTCATAGGTTCCGATTCTTCATCTGAATTGTCTCTCGTTTCGGAATCAGAGTTGTCTTTCTGTTTGGAATCGCTTGGCTCTTTTGGCAAGGGAATCGACACTCGCTCCAATGTCTTTTTCTTTTCTTTTGGCCTTGCTCCTGGGGCTGGTGGTTGCAAACCAAGTCCGCCAGAGCTTAATATCGGAGCAGGTGGGGGCACTCCCAGGAAAGCAAACAGAGTTTCAGAGGGGGATTCCGGCTTCTTTCCAGAAGTTGTGGCCATTGCTGCAAAAGCTGAAGCGGCCGCAGCCCGCTCTGACTTCATTTCCCGCAATGTATCTCGAATTAATCGCCAAAGTGTGGCTAGAGCTAGCGCCTCTTTCGATCCACGTGATATCTCATCCCATAGGGAAGTCCCAATTGCTTCCCAAGTGTCTTAGCTCAAAAGCCTTTCCAACACTTGCTAATAAATTCCTCTCCTTTGACCACTGTAATAAGCAGCGAAGCAAAAGTTCCTCATATTTAACCCCTCTCTTAGAGAGAATAAGTTGGAGGAGCTTCACCACTGCTTCTTCTTCTTTAGTAAGCATGTTCCCCATCTCCTCCCCGACCGCTCACCTCTTTAGGCAAGATGCCGCCTAATTTTCTGGACAGCTGTCCTTCCTCGGTTCACTGGGAATGCATCTGTCGCGGCAGCGAGTCTTTCAGTCAGCTTTCCTGCAGTTTCTCCCAGTTTCACCCTCTCATTCCAGCTGCTTTATGTTCCCAAAGAAACACCAACAAGAGGGTCCCTGTTTCGGCACTACTCGTGGGAGCTGAATGAACGGGCTCAACACTGAGCAGTGTGATCTAAGTTGCTGTCCTTTATTCAAGCACACACACCGCTTATATATCTTTTCTGTATCAGTACACGAGCTACATTACATTGCTATTGGCTACGTGCCCTGTCCATCCTCCTAATTATCACTAATGATTGGTTAAAGCTACACAGCCATGTCTTCCGTATAAGGCAGTTGTTGACATTCTCGCAGTTTCTTATCCTGTTATTGACATTCTCGCAGTTTCTTATCCTGTTGTTGATGTTCTCGCAGTTTCTTCTGTTGTTGACATTCTCACAGTTTCTTATCTTGTTGTTGACATTCTTGAAGTTTCTATCTTGTTCTAGCAGCCTTCAGCTTACTGTTATTGCAAACCGGCCCTGCCTTGATATGTCTCTGCTCGCCCCTCAGGCCTGATTACATGAGGGCAAGCCCAGACATGGCAAGGCAATGCTGAGACTAGATGGGCCAAATGTCCATTCTTCTCAAGATACATTGCTACAGCTGAATATGAGCAAAGTGGCTGAATATGAGCCAGCAGTGTGCCCAGGTAGCCAGGAAAGCCAATGGCATCCTGGCCTGTAGAAACAGTGTGAGCAGCAGAAGTAGGTAGGGGATTGTGCTGTACTCAGCACTGCCCAAGCCTTGAGTGTTGTGTCCAGTTTTGGTCAAGTCAGTACAAGAGAGATATTGAGGCGCTGGAGCGAGTGCAGAGGAGGGCAACGAAGCTGGTGAAGGGCCTGGTGAATAATTATTATGAAGTGCTCCCNAATCTTATGAAGAGCGATTGAAATGGCTGGGACTGTTTAGTTTGAGGAAGAGAAGGCTAAGGGCAGACCTCATCACTCTCTGCAACTACCTGAAAGGACATGGTAGAGAGGTTGGTGCTGTCTCTTCTCACAGGTAATTAGAGATAGAACAAGAGGGAATGGCTTCAGGCTGCAACAGGGTAGGTTTAGACTGGATATTAGGGAAAAAAATTTCACAGAAAGAGTAGTCAGACACTGGAATAGGCTGCCCAGGGAGGTGGTTGAGTCACCATCCCTGGATATGTTTAAGGGTCATTTAGATCTAGTTTTGAGGGACATGGTTTAGGGGTGAACTTTGTAGAGCAGGGTTAATGGTTGGACTTGATGATCTCAGGGGTCTTTTCCAATCTGAATTATTCTAAGAATGACACAGTTGACAGCCTTCAGTGGCTGTCCTGCTTGTGCAAATTGTGCGCGATCTACCACTGTGCATCAAGGCAACGACATGAATGCGCTACCTTCATCTATCCAGTCATGCAAAGGGACATACATTGTCACAATGTGCAGGTTCTGAGAAGTTCATAAAGCTGGGTACAGTGGATTCATATGACTCATAGCTATCATGACTTAGAGATTTGAGACTGTGTCAAGGCAGAATTACCAGTGGTAAGCTGAAAATTTATGACAATGAAGTGGGGAAAAAGTGTTTGGGTTTGTTTTTTGTTTTTTGTTTTTTAATTAATGATGGAATGCAATACAAGGGAGGAAGACTTCTTACAACAGATTTTGGACCATACTAGCCCCAGCCTTTACAGAAACCTGAAGGTGCCCAACATTATGGTGTATCAGACTCTGAACAATGTAAGCCAGGCTTGAAATGTACCAATAGCTTTGATTCCCTGGACCAATTTCTTGCAGAAGCAAGTTATGCATAATACACTAGTCCTTGGGCCCTCTGCTCTTTCTTGGGTTCCCTGAAGCCATGTAGCTTCATTGGGATACTCTGAAGAGTACCTCTGTAGTCAAATCCTTGAGCGTAACTTGAAGGTTATAATGATCCCTCTATGGCCACCTTCACCTTTTAGCAATGCAGCAGTTAGGAACACACCTCATCTTCCAACAGGAGGGTTTCTGAGAAATAAGAACTGTAGATACTAGCATCACAATAAACATGCTGCCAGAGAGGAAGAGAAAAGAAAGGGGAGGAAAGGAGGCTTTTAGATGCCCATTTACCACAAAATTATATGTGAGCAAAAAGTTTATCAGTCTTGCTACTGCTCATTGTGTATGAATTCTATGATTTTATTCTTCTATGTTTCTACTCCTTCTCTCATCTGTGTTACAAGCTGACTGTTGATCCCTGCATAGGATGGGGAAGAAAAGATGCACAAAAGGCTGTTGAAATATCCTGGACTGTGTCAGGCAGCCATTGCTACCCCTCATGTAACTATAATTGTTATCTCTGCTCTTTCCATACAAAATTAGAGACTCAAAGGGAAAAATGTCTTCGATGAAAAGACAGAGAAAGATAAGAATCAGTAAAGATTCTTGAATATCTCTAATTAATATCAGATTTCTCAAAGGAATCATCACAGAATCATAGAATGTGAAGGGCTGGAAGGGACCTCGAAAGATCATCTAGTCCAACCCCCCTGCCAGAGCAGGATCACCTACACTAGATGAAACAGGAACGCACCCAGGTGGGTCTTGAACATCTTCAGAGAGGGAGACTCCACAACCCCCCTGGGCAGCCTGTTCCAGTGTTCCGTCACTCTAACTGTGAAAAAAATTCTCCTTATGTTTCTGTGAAACTTCCTATGCCTCATCTTCCACCCATTACCCCTTGTCCTATCATCAGGCATTACCAAGAAGAGCCTGGCTCCATCCTCCTGGCACTCACCCTTTATGTATTTATAAACATTGATCAAATCACCCCTCAGTCTTCTTTTCTCTAGGCTAAAAAGCCCCAGCTTCCTCAGTCTTTCCTCATAAGAGAGATGTTCCACTCCCTTAATCATCTTTCATCTTGGCCCTGCGCTGGACTCTCTCAAGCAGTTCTCTGTCCCACTTGAACTGGGGGGCCCAGAACTGGACATAATACTCCAGATGTGGCTTTACCAGGGCAGAGTAGAGGGGCAGGAGAACCTCTCTCGACCTACCGGCCATCCCCCTTCTGATACACCCCAGAATGGCATTAGCCCTCTTGGCCACAAGAGCACATTGCTGACTCATGGTCAGCTTCCCATCAGATAGGACCCCCAGGTCCTTAATCCTTTGCTGCCTTCCAACAGGTCAGTCCCCAGCCTATAATGATAGCTGGGGTTGTTCTTTCCCTTGTTGAATTTCATCACATTTCTTCCTGCCCCACCCTCCAGCCTGTCCAGATCTCACCGGATGGCAGCACAGCGTGCTGGTGTGTCAGACACTGCACCCAGCTTGGCATCATCAGCAAACATGCTGACAGTGCACTCTGTGTCGTCATCCAGGTCACTGATGAATACGTTGAACAGGACTGGTCCTAGCACTGACCCCTGTGGAACCCCACTAGTTACAGGCCTCCAACTAGACTCCATCCCATTGACCACAGTTCTCTGGATTCTTTCCTTCAACTAGTTCCCAATCCACCTCACTACCTGATCATGCAGACCATACTGTCTCAGTTTAGCCAGAAGGGTGCTGTGGGAGACAGTGTCAAATGCCTTACTGAAATCAAGATAAATCACATCCACTGCTCTGCCATCATCTATCCACCTGGTTATGTCCTTATAAAAGGTTATCAGGTTGGTCAGACATGACCTCCCCTTGATAAAACCATGTTGACTGCTCCTGATGACCCCCTTGTCCTTGCCATGCCTAAGGATAGTGTCAAGGATAAGTTGCTCCATTATCTTTCCTGGGATGGAGGTGAGGCTGATTGGTCTAGAGTTGCCAGGGTTCTCCTTCTTGCCTCTTTTGAAGATTGGAGTGATGTTTGCCCTCCTCCAGTCCCCAGGCACCTCTTCTGTCTGCCATGACTTACTGAAGATAATGGAGAGTGGTCTGGCAATGACCTGGGCCAGCTCCCTCAGCAGCCGTGGATGCATGCCATCAGGATCCATGGTCTTATGGATGTCCAGCTTACTCAGCTGTTCTTTAACCCAGTCCTCATCAACCAGGAATGACTCCTTAGTCATGCCATCAATGAGAATCATCAAGGAGATATCAGAGAATATCAAGGAGAATCATCAAGGCTGACATTTGTTATGGCTCCTCTTTAAGTTGCCTTGTTGCTCTTGAGTTGGTCATTAGCCCAGTGCAAGTTTCCTCGATGAAAAATAGTTGATGCTGAGTTGCTGTCGCAGCTGCTCCAGCCAAAACTGGCAACCCTGACAGCTCCACTCAATGATGTGATGATTCCCAATAAGGTCCCAACTAGACTGACCATCCTGATTAGCTTAGCTTTGTTTTGTTTTGTTTTGTTCTTCCGGATTTTGCATCTTTCCATGCTGGCAATTTTGACCTCGAAACTTGCAGCTACTGCTGATTCTGTCTCAACAATCCTGTCTGTACACAGGTCTTTCAGAGCAGTCTGAGTCCAGGTTCTGTGTTTGTGCCATATCAGAGCATGGTGCTTGGCATGCAGATGCCCAGACAGCTGTGCATGTGTGTATACCTGTGTGCTAGCGGACAGCATGAGCTACAGAAACAGGGAGTGGCATCACCTTCCTCCTTACACCTGCTTGTTTCTTCCCCCTCGGTAGTGCTGTTGTTGGGGCTTGTGTAGCTGTGCAGTGAGCCAACTCAGTTCGAGGAGCTGGAAATGAATCCAGCTGCTGGCGCGGCCAGCTGCTTACTGCAGTCCAGTAAGCAGGGCTTCATTTTGTGAACTGGCACACTGAAACCAGCAAACTGCTTATGAAAATCAGTAAAGATGGCCAAAGAGTGAGAAAAAGTTCAGAAGAAGAGGAGCACTTTGTTTAAAGTAAAAATATTACTTTTTTTGTTTTCCTTCTGTATACCTCCCTCATGGGCTTCATTACCTAGCTACTCTACAACAGAACAGCGTTTCCAGATTCTGTTTCCAGACTCTTTAAAATTCACCATTTTAAGTTGCTTACATTACTATATTTAGTGAATGATTTATGAATGAGAAGCCTAGTATGCTGATTGCTACCAACATGGCAGTACTTTCTAGTCAGAAAGTCCTTCTTTCCCAAGTTTGAGCTGAGTCCTATGGGAGACCTGAGATGATTTCACATATCCAGCACTGCTCAGTATTGCCATGCTGTCAAGAATCCACTCCATTCTGAACAGCATATTTCTACCAACTTGTTAAATACACCAAACAAATCACTAAACTGCCTTTCTTCTGTGGAGTTTGTTATACAACAGACCAACAATACATTTTTGAGTCTGATGTAATAATTTTAGCTCAGTTCCCATTTAGCAGATTTGATATTCTCTGTGTGAGGCACATGCATACTTCTTTGTAAAATGTTAAAATTCCTATGGCATCTAAAGATGTGCACCCAGAAGGAGATTATATTGTTATCTGGTTATTTTTCTTTTAAAGTTAGGTTATAGGTATGCACGTCTGTTTACTGATTTATAAAGTTTAGTTTACAATATTTAAGAAGCTGTCTAGCTATCTGTCTCAATTCAAGTAAAGAAAAAACATACTTGCTAAAGCAGAAATAGAATCAATTTCAAGGAATTGACTTTTTTTTTATGTTAACTGAACATCTGGTGTATGGATTACATCTGTTTTCATAGTCACATATTCAGAGAAAAACATATTTCAGCCATCTTTTGGCTGAGTTCCTGATACTATTTTAGCATATGATTTTCTTCCATAGACAAGTTTTTATCCATTATACAGAATTTACTCCCTATTTGATTTTATTATTTCATTTGAAGAGCAAATAAAATAAGCAGCTCTTCTAAAAATACAGCAAGATGAAGAAAACCCCCAAACTTTTAGCTATAATCATATTTTTTTTGTAATAACTCTGATATACTCCGGTAAATTGAAATGTGAACTACTGCAAAAATGTTCTTAATTTATTATGAGTCTGGTGTACTTTGTGAAATTAGAGACACCTGGTTTTGTCATTGCATTCCATTTTATATATTACACAGTCATATGTGACCTGAATGTTTTGAACAGAACCACAGGAACAAAAATATGAGAAACAGAAGAGATCTACCAGTTCCTCCTGTCTCCCTTATGTTGTTGAGGAATTTCTTATCATTCTTCTAACCTGTTCCTTTGTCAGCAGTTCTATAATCTAAAGATACATTTGGGAGGGTATCTTTTTCCTGTTATCCTAGATCCTCCCTCTTCAACATCTCATTACTTTGTTCATCATTTTCAAACCAGGGCTATCTCTAGCAATCTATCCTTTTACCTCTTGCCTTCTGGTATTAATCAGCTATTACGATATTCTTTGCTAGCACCTAGCAAGTTATGCACAAAGACTCAGATCACCTGTTACCAGTCAAAGACAAGAGTCTTTTTGCTCCACTGAATTGTGGTGTGGCAGTCTGGCACAAGCTGGTGCAGCTTTCAGGGACATTAGAGCTCCTCCTGACCTGTGGGAAGTATAGGCAGGCTGAGTTGTGTGACACTGAGGACTCCTTTGTGGTCCCTGTCATGCCAGAACAACTGTACTGGAGGGTGATATCTATCTTTAGGTCAGGGGATGTATTGGAATGCAGCTTTCCAGACAGGAGCAATTTGGATTACTCTATAAATTTTTTTTCAAGTAAAGAACATAAGTAGGAGCATTTGAACAAATGGAAGGTGGTAGCATGGAAAGCAGCATCTCTGAAAAGAATTTCAGGAGCACAGCTGACAGACAGAAGGAACTCCCATGTTGTCATGTTGCAATTTAAGGCTAACATAATCCTTGGTTCTGTGAGGAAGGAACATTTAGATGGCTTATCTCTGCATGGCACAACTTTTACTTCGGGCTTGAGGCTTCCTTAAGTAGTCCTGATTTATATCATAGTCCTCTTTATCTTTTACCTTTCTTGCCTGAAGTAATGTTCTTGTCCTACAAGACTGGCATTATGCTCCAGATCTCCTCGGGTGCAAGATTTGTTCTGTGTATGCAATTCTTTTTTTGAGCAATAACTTAGCTAGTGGTGAATAGATTTTTTCAATGCAGATGCAGTTCATGTAGCAGAAAACAATATTAAACAATAGGCATTCTCTATGTTCCTAACCTTATCGTTGCTTATTCAGCCTTGTCTGACTGTGACTCATTAATGAATCACTATAATGGCAGAAGGCCCAGGGGAGATGGGAAGGGTGACATGCTCATGGAGCTTAGGGAAAGATGTGGGGGATGGTCAAGCCTATTGCAAAGAAAGATGAGCTTCGCACATGGGAGACTGGAAGGTTGTCTTTCTTCTGGGTAAATGACTACATCATCTCAGTAGATCAGCCACCTGTCTTGGTGGAGTGGATCAACTGGCTAAATTAGTTGAGTGTATAGTATAAAACCTGGGAAAACAAACAAAAAGGACATCGAAGACAGCAAAGACTTGAGGTGGATTTAGGCCACGTATTCCTTCCCAGCATCTGAGGTATCTAGTGTTGTGATGGTAAGCGTGTTACAGAGAATTAGGTTAGTACTGTGATTCAACTCTATATTGCAATTGCTATACTCTGATTATTTGTACTTGAGATTTAAGTATGTTGTTCTATCCATCTGCAAAATCAAAATCCTATGTAACATCAAAAGAGATTTAAATATATAATTTTGGGGTTGAACTTTGAATCCTTCACGTGTGGAATAGCTAAAGCAAATCGGTCTGAATATTAGGCCCTGACACTGATACAGGCTTATCGGGTCCTCATTCCAGACTTTGTTTCATTGCCAGTTCTGTGTCCTGTATTTCATCTCTCGTTAGACACAGCTTTTTATGCCTCTCAAATTTGGAAATTTCTGCAGGTGAATGTACTTCAGGTACAATAATGATTCACAATAATTCCCCTCATCTTCACAGTGGTTTCTCCAAAAATCATCACTCATTGAGCCAGGAAGAGGTGCATATAACAAGGATACTTCCATATAACAGTCTTTTGCTATACTTTGTAGGTTAAGAATATGTAACTTGTCAAGGTATCTGTCTTTGAAAGGCTTATGATTCCAAAATATTAACTCCAGCACAGAAGATTGGTCCTGAAATTGTGCAAATTGATCTGCTATCTATATTTTAATATTGTTGAAAAAATAGCAGAAGTTAGAAAAGATACACAAGCAGTTATCTGTGGGTGTTGTGGTTTAAGGGTGAACAGACTGAGTCAGGGGGGGGACAGATGGTAACCTCAGGACTCTGAGGGGTCAGAGGGCAGCTGTTATTCCCTCCCCTTCCCTGCCGCACTCCATGTAACAAGGAGACTGGTAGTTTGGGGGCTCTTCCTTCCCGGGCTCTGGGAGCTGCGAGGGCATCTCAGCTCTGCTGGGCCTGACTCCATGTGCGCTGCACAAGCCATCACCATCTGAGACTGGGTTTTGTATATAGTTCTATATCCTCCTTCCCTTAATATTCCTTTTTCTGTTTTTCTCCTGTTACTCATTAAATTGGTTACAGTCTTAACTTCCAGTCTTGAGTGAGGCTTTTTTTTTCTTTATTCCCCTTTTTACCCTCCCCTGTGAGGGAGGAGGGAGGGGGGCTAATACTGCTCCATGTTTCATGTGGGCTTGCCCTGAGCCTTAAACAGAGACAGTGGGCTAGAGGAAATGACTTAAAACAAATGGTTTAGCTCAGTCTTTTTATCTTTTCAAGAAGATTTGAGTTAATTTGATTGTATTGTTTAAGTACTTTCATAGGCAGAGAATACTCTGAAATGATATTCAGCTCCTGAAATGATATTTATCCTCATGAACAACAGCATAGTAAAAAATAAAGCCATGAAAATTGAAATTAGAAATCTTGCATAAATGTTTCACTGTATAGATGATCAACCAAAGGGACAAAGTTCTGAAGTTGGTGGTGAGCTTTCAGTCTTTTGAGTTCTTTCAGCTGAACTGAGATACCTACCTGGAAGATGTAGTTTAGACAATGGTATTTTATTACACTCGAGTAAGTTAGCCTAGAAATGTAACAGCCTGTGATTACAGGACATCAAACTAGGTAACTTAATGGTATCTGCAAACCTTAGGCTCTGTGAATCTATTTGTACCTGTTATGCTGTACCGGAGATACATAAACCCACCCCAGAAAAAAAACTGAGACAGGTATGCATTTTTTTTTCCTGGTATTTATAATGTAGGACCTAGAGTTGTCATGGACCACTGGGATCATTGATTGTAGTCTCCTGTTTTTACATGTCACAGTATTTTATAATAATTTTGGAAAAAGCCCCAACTATTCCTACTCAAAGGCTGTTTCCAGAGCTTCACTGCTCTGCTGACTGAATTTCCATCTCTGATCTATCCATGGCTACTTTACACCTATTCATTCTCATGACAGCATTGTCCTTCAGGTTATACTCCTGATGTACATGAATATATTTATGTAGAACAGTCACGTCTGTATTCAATTCCGGTTAGATCAGTGGGACTGCAATTTTTTCTGTCTTTTTTGATAATACATGCCTGTGTTCTGTTTACCCCAGCACTCCTTCCCTACATTTGTTTCAGTCTGAGCTTGAGTGTTGAAGGATGTTTGTATTGTTTGCTGTATTTTATTCCTTTTTTCTTCTCCATCACTGATCTTCTGCTCCTTTTTCATCCTTCACTGTTCTGTGTTCCGTGATCTGACCTATTTTTCATTTTTCTATTGCCTTCATTCACTTATTTCCCTTTTACCATCCACTTTGCTCTGGTTTCTTATCCATTCTCTCAACTTGAAGTTTTATGAGTGCCACACCAGATTAAATCAAAGTCTGTAGTTAGGCTAGCATCCTCTCTCCAACAGTGGCCAATGGCCATGAATACATAGGTGAAAATATTTTGTTATACTGCAGAAAGTCTCCTAGTCTCTAGTAAATAATGATCCCTGGGGTTAAGATGTCTTAGTATTTCATAACACAATCAACTTTTCTTCAACAAACCAGCCAGCCTTGCATGGAGCTACTGTCAACTTTACCACAACATTTAGGAACAAAAAATTTCCTGTGTTTAACTACGTTACATTTCTTTACATTGCTATTGAATCTAGTTGCATTTGCTATCACTTAGCTCTTGTATTGGAAGAGACACTGAACAGGTGTTCAGAAGCCTGCTCTCTTTACCATACTGAAGAGAGCTAGTCTAGTCTATTTAATTTGATTTTGTACTGAGGCTGTTTCTGATGTTTGACTCAGAAGGTGGTACTGGAACTACGTAGAGTACTCTAAAAATGGGTACGCATTTTCTGTGTACACTGACACCATCATGTTTTCTGCTTTTAACTTATTTTATCCCCAGAGCTGCCTCACAGTGGTAATACTGAATTACAACTCAGCATGTATGCAGTCAATCACTCTGCATATAATGTTAATTTGTTTCCCTCTGTTTCATTTTACATCTGTTTTGCACTGAACATCATTCTGCTCCTTCACTTTCCTTTATTAGTCTCTCTTGTAAGGCCTTTCTGCACATTCAGTCATTGTCTTTACCATCACAAATACTGTGAGATATCAAAGTGTCACCTCAATATCATCAAGAATTTCCACACCTTTATGAATAGATAAGTAGATTGAATTCCACTTGCAACTTCCATATATGTGGAAAACCAAATGTTAATTCCAACCTTTTAATCGTTATTCAATCATGTGAAGGACTTGCTTCTTATCCTGTCATAGAATAATTTCTTGAAGAGCATTGATGACCAACCTTGTTGAATGCCTTTTCAAAGTCTAAATAGACTTTATGCATAGGATGTTTAACTTAAAATGTTGGGGGTTTTATAGAGATATATAGTGACGTTATCTCTACAAAAGTTTTCTTGACTACCCCAGTGCCTGTTTAACATCTTTATTAATGATCTTGATGAGGGGATTGAATGCACCCTCAGTAAGTTCACAGATGACACCAAGTTGGGAGGCAGTGTTGATCTGATGGAGGGTAGTAAGGCTCTACAGAGGAACCTGGACAGACTGGATCGATGTGCCGAGGCCAATTGCATGAGTTTTAATAGGGACAAGTGTCAGGTCCTGCATTTTGGTCACAACAACCCCAAGCAACACTACAGGCTTGGGAAGAGTGGCTGGAAATCTGCGAGGCAGAAAAGAACATTGGTGTATTGATTGACAGTCTGTTGAATATGAGCCAGCAGTGTGCCCAGGTGGCCAAGAAGGACAACAGCATCCTGGCCTGTATCAGAAATGGCGTGACCAGCAGGACTAGGGAAGTAATCCTGCCCCTGTACTCAGCACTTGTGAGGTCCCACCTGAAGTACTGTGTGCAGTTTTTGGGCACCTCAATACAGAAAGGACATTGAAGTCCTGGAGCAGGTCCAAAGGAGAGCAACAAGGCTGGTGAAGGGTTTGGAAACAATACCCTATGAGGAGCAACTGAGGGAGCTGGAGCTGTTTAGTCTGAGGAAGAGGAGGCTGAGGGGAGAACTTACTGCTCTACAAAAAGGAGGTTGTAGTAAGAGCAGGTCTGGTCTCTTCTCACTGGTGACAGGACAAGGGGAAATGGCCTCAAGTTGCATCAGGGTGGGTTTAGGTTGGATATCAGGATAAACTTCTTTAGAGAAAGTGTTGTTAAGTGCTGGAACAGGCTTCCCAGGGAAGTGGTTGAGTTGCCATCCCCGAATGTGTTTAAAAATCATTTGAATGTGGTGCTCAGTGACATGGTTTAGTGGTGGCTTGTTAAGAGTTAGGGTAGTAGTGTTAGGTTGAGGTTGGAATTGATGATCTTGAAGGTCTTTTCCAACCTGAACAATTCTGTGATATCTCTCTGTCTTCTCTAATTCTATTCTTTGTCATGATTGTCACTGATTTGTCTGTGTAAGCACCAGATGTACTGGCCTGTAGTTATGGATCCCACAAATATAATTAAAAATTATCACTGTATTCTGATTTTTGAAGTTTTATGGGAGAGGTTGCAAACCTGAGTTACTAGTTAAGCTACTTTACCCTCTAATTTCTTAGGAAAACCTGGGTAAAAGTTTTCTTGTGTCAGTGATTTGATATTACTGCTGATGTTTTCTTTGACATTTCTACTTAATTTCAATTTAAAATTTAC
Organism: Chloroceryle aenea; assembly: GCA_013399075.1. Lineage (NCBI taxonomy): Eukaryota > Metazoa > Chordata > Aves > Coraciiformes > Cerylidae > Chloroceryle > Chloroceryle aenea. The sequence continues at coordinate 15,971 of VWZY01013327.1, forward strand.
TCTTATGAAAATTTCTCCATTATGCCAATTTTAACATCAATTCCTAACCCCTAGAACAATCCCCACAGCCTATCACAAGCTCCAACCACTCACACCATTTATATTTAGAGTTCAGGGACAGGGTTTGAGTTAGGGGTGTCTGTGGTTGGAGTTTTGGTTTACTGTTAGTGTTCAGACTTGGTATCTAAGTTAGAGGTAAGTGATTTGGTTTGGTTTAGGATTTGGATTTGGTTTAGCATTATGGTTGGGTTATGGTTAAGGATAAGGAGAACTTTTAAGGTTAGGTTTTAGGATTAGGCTAAAGCTGTTTTTAAGCTTTAGGTTTAGATTTTGTCTTTTAGTCAGGGTGCAGTTAGGTTTAGCTTGATGAGCAATATTAAGGATAGGTTTTAAATTTGGGTTAGATTTAGGGTCTGGGTTAGTGTTATTCCTAGGGTTTAGCTGAATTTTAGGATTAGGGTTCGGGTTAAGTATTAGGGTTACCATTTGGCTTTGGTCAGACATTACAGTTTATTATTAGTCATATATTGTTAGGGTTTGTTACACTTAGAGAGATTACATTTCAGCATTTGTTTGGACCCCAGCAGTTTTTATCAAGGCTATAACAACTCTCTGTTTCTAGATTGACATATATTTGGAACCAAATAGGCAGTTAAACATATTCTTATAAGAAAGTCAGATATATGCAGTTTGGTTTAGACAGGCAATTATCTTAAGTACACATCCAAGTGCTGTAAGAATTTTTGTCTATGTTTTCTACTAGGGTCAGTTAATGAAAAGTTTCAGCAAAAGAACATTAAAACTTTTTGAAGTACTGTATATTAAAGAGCTGATAGTGTGATAAAAGCAGCATCAACTGAGGCAGAACACAATCAGAAATGCAGGTGATGGCAAGGACCCAGACTACATGAAGTTCAATCAAGATATTATCCAGCCTGAAGAAATCTTAAGTTAATCACATGAAATCTTTGTAAGGGATACAGCCAGATGATAGCAAAATTTAAATCATTGCCAACATAAACCATCCACCATGAACATAAGCAAGGAGAACATAACATTGCTGTAGATACTTGAAGTTAAAGTTTTGATGTGGTACATACTTTTAGAAGAAGCCTGGAGTGCTTTAAAGAATTGATTATTTTGTAGCAATACAGCTAGGACAGCAGTCACAAAAAAATGCAGCAATGAACACAAGTTAAGACTCCTAATTAGTTGGGATACATGTTTCCAGATGTGTAGTCACCATTCACACAAAAGGAGCCTGGAATGGAATAGGAATTTACCTACTGTTAAGGTCCTAATTCATGTATATCCTGAGTTTTCATGTCACCCAAATTATTACCAAGGCTACTTCATTTGTAATAGGGTTTTTTGATTTATTTTTTTTTCTCCCCTTTGAATGCAAAAGATCAGACTGCAGAACTGTCACTTAACAGGCACTGCTGTGACCCTCTAAACCTCTAACGGGTTTACTGAGCTTGAGGCAAAATGCAAGCAATGCTATGATTTGACAGCCATCCACAACTGGGCACCATTTCACCTTCAGATCTGCAAGACATGGAAATAACATGCCATGACATAAAGAAAGAAATGCTCAGTCAAGAGTCAAAATGGAGAATTAGCCACAGATTTTGTTAGTGTTACACAATTTGCACAAATATTCTTATTCATGCAAAACACCACATAAAAGTTACCTGGCAGATGTATCAAAATAAGCACATAAGTGATAGCAACCTCTGTGGTGTGTTACGAACTTCTGAAATTGATGCTAACAGGTTCTGATAATGTAAATTTGTACAACTGTCATTGGTGCTGATACCATGGCACTTGACATACACACAGAGGCTGAAACAGTGGTGATGACTTGATCCAGGGGATTATGACCTGTGGTCCTCACAGATATGTTTGACCCTGTTTCACAGGACATTGTTTCACAGGAAAGATTTAAGAGTGAAGAATTATTAATGCTGTTTAATTACTATTAGTTAATTAATAGTTAAAATTAATTCTGCTAGCTCAGCAGAGAATCTCTTCTTGGAAGGGCTCTTTCATACACTGCAACAGCTTGCTCAGGGTCTGGAATGCCAGAATATCTGTACAAGCTATGGTCATTCTGTGCAGTGTTCTGGTTTGGCTTAGTGTTCATGATATTACTCTGTGATCCTGATGTACTGACACTGCAGATGTAAGAAAGTTGCTCATAGATTTAACCTCCATGATTGTGAAGAACCCTCCCTTTTTCTTCTGAAATTGAAATCATATTTCTGAAACAGTTGATATATCTTCCAGGTGTATCTTGCTTATGCTGCTCAATACAACACAAAGTACAGTCTATGAAAGTAACACTGCTTCAAACTAGGAATGTGAAAGGCCATATTGCATCTTTTGGACTACTGCTTTGGGCAGCTCTGCAAATGCTATGCTTTGCCTGAGCTAGTGGGGTTCCCCCTGTGTAGAAGGCACTGTCCACATGATATGCTTCCTGGAGTCTTAACAAAATCATTCCTTCACATAGATACACCCTTACAGATTGTAGGGTGTACTGAGTATCAAAGGTAAGGATACTCTGTTTTCTGTTGACATAGACAAACTTTAGAGGTGGAAGAAGCCTGCTTTCACACTGGTTTCCATAGACATTCTGCTGACATTAATGGAAAGCAAGCAATTCTAAAATCACCAAATCCAGAGGAACTTTCTTAGACTGACATCTACTTAAATAGCATGTAGACTTCTGCAACATTGCAATGTACATTGCAATAATGGAATTGTAGATATTGCAGTGTAGATGTCTAATGCACTGTAAGTTACCTACACTCTTTTTATTTCTGGATAGAGAAAGAGAGAAACCCAGAGTTAGATTCTTCTTATCTGAATGTGGGTATCTATATTAATAGATCAGATAGTTCTGCCAAGTTATAGCAGATAAATCTCAGCCCTAATGTTCCCAGGATGCTTGTTTGTTACACATGATTCCATTTTATGTGTGATTGGCAATTTTTTAATCGTAATATAAATTTCCATGGGTTTGTGACATCTTGTAGTTTGAATTGTGAGAGACACCATGGAAGTAGTTGGTAGTGAAACATGACTTCTTAGTGTGTTGCTCTTTTCCTGTTGAATGTTGTGCTAAAAGAAAAACAAAATCATTTTTCAAGTGCAGATGCAATTCATCTTTCCCATCCTTTGTATAATGTGTTGTACATTACAAAGGCCAACACTTACCATATGTTTCAGCCTACATGCTATCTTCCACCTGTCACTATATCAATGATGTCATGTGTAGGTCACTTTAGGATGTTAATGTTTATGATATGATTACTTCTCTAATTAAAAAAAAATCCACAGATTTACATCTGGTTTTATGTGTTAGTAGACAAATTTTCCAAGGCACACGTGCCTTCCAATTTGTTAGAGATTCTCCCAGGAAGTTCTTATGCCATTAGGTAAGGCGTACATCCTATTTTATTTTAGCTGTAATCTCACACAAACCTTATCACCAGAAATGTGAGCACTAATAATATTTTTCCAAGTCATTGGTCTATTAGGATTTTATATGTGACATTACGACAAAGTCCTGAAGGGATGACAGTCAATTACACTGCAGTGTCCAAGATCAGTTGCTGTACCCATTGTCAATTTTGTAAGCATATGTTTTCCTCTATTAGAATCTGTAAATTTTTCTGCCTGGGTGAAATCTAATATACTGTTTCATTTCTGTAGTGAAGAAAGTGTTGCTTTCCTGTTTAGCTGTGTGAATGTCAAGCTAATTCTAAAGTAATTATTTTCAGGAACGTTTAATTCATCTTCTATTTCTACTGGTTTAGATCAATGCTGTAATCAAAGCTTCGATGGTTTCAAAGGTTTTCTTGTAGATTGATGATGTGAAAGAGAGTTGACAGCTCATAGCTCCTGTGTATTGGCAGTTTGGAAGTTAGTATGTGTTCCCTCTACTCACACATCAGCCATGTGTGAACTTACTACTCGTAAAAGGGATTTTTTTTTGTGTGTTATTAACCTGAAATGAGATATAAGAGTAATGAACAGATTCAGCACTCATTAACAATGCATTGTAGCTGTTGGACTTCAAACCTCTTTGAGCAGACTGGCTTTGGGAGGAAAAAGGGAAAGAAAAAGGCACTTATGTTCTACTATTATTTATGGTTTTGCTGGGGTCCAGATTTACTCCCAGTGCATCCATTAATAATAATGAGAATGATAGCAGTGGAAATATCACATCTCCATGTATATGGCTTTTTCTTTCCAAAGTGTTTGTATATCTGTAAGATAAGAAATTTCATGTACAATAGTCATACATATTTATCACTTCCTGGTTTAATCTCCTATCTGAACTGCTTATAAATGGAAGATACTTCACATAAATATCAGTTAAGTTGTTGTCATTACAAAGTCAACTCACAGTGGGAAAATAATTTCTGTATTTTCTGTTCTTTGCTCAGGATCAATGTTCATTGGATCTCTCTTACTGTGCTGGGGTTTTTTCCTGCACTAATTATTAAAGGCAGCCAAATAAATCATGGAGAATAAATTTTTCAGTTACATTAGCCTTTGTTTGCGTTTTTAAATGCAGATACATTTTTAAGTCCGCAATACATGACTTAATATCTTTTCAGATATTAATGTAATTAATAAATTACTTTAATGCATACCTTGATATCTTTTAATACCTTAACAACTTGTAAGTTTTTCTCTTAAGCTATTAATTTTCTTTGTTGTGTAGACAGTCACAACGGTTCTGCTGGAACTTTTCTCTCTGCTTGCACAAGTTAAGCTTTCCAGAACAGGAGCAAGTAGCACGCAATGAAACACTGCTGTTACAATTGGCTCTTGCAGAGAAAGCTGTATGCTAAAGATTTTGAAAGATCAGGAGATCCTCATTTATTTCTCTAAGTGGATCATTTAGATGAACAACTGTTTCAAGTTTTTCAGTCACAGGAAAATTTAGCAACCTTTTGCTATGGCACTGAGTTCTAAAGATGAAGACATTTGAACAAGCAGGATATAATGCTTTTTAAAGAGCATCACATTTCTTTTGGCTTGCAACCATTAAAAAAAATACCATAGAAGCCAGTCATATGGTCAAAACTGTATGGTGTCTCCAGACTCCTTTTGTGTTAACCATAGGCATCCACCCCCACCCTACCTAGTCTAGCTACCTCACTTAGGATAAGAAAAATTGCTTCTGGCGTTAAGTCTGTCTCCAACTGACTGTGAAGACTTCCCAGATGATAAACTGAATGGTGAATGCTTTTTGATAGATAGAATTGGGCAAGATGAATCCCAAGCATGTTATGCCCCAAGAAATTCACAACAGACATTTGTTTTATAGGGCTCCTGAGGCTTCACAGCCTCTCCAGCAATTCCATCTGGTGCTGACTGTTAGAAGGAATTCTTTTTTCCTAACATAGAACTTGCTTCTCTTTTGTTGTAATGCTGGACTCTTATTTTGTTCAACTAGTCACACGGGCATGGGAGTTGTTACTTCCTTCTGTTTAGCAAGAACTTTTTATGTATTTGCAAACTCTTGTCCTTTTTCCCTTCGTCTCTTCTCCTCAGGCTAAAAAAAGCCAGATACAGACTTCATTCAAATTGGTCTTCCTCTTTCTCAACTTTCTAGAAAAAAAAGCACTAGAGCATGAACATTGTTCTGGCTAAAACCTCCAAATGGTAGAGGAACTGACAAGGAAAGGGGCTATTCTGGACCGTGTTCTGACCAACAGGGAAGGGCTAGTGATTGATGTGAAACCTGGGGGCAACCTAGGCTGATCACAAAGCGATAGAATTTAAGATTCTCAGGGCTGCTAGGAGGATGTACTCCAAGCTTATGACCCTGGACTTTAGGCGTGCAGACTTTGATCACTTCAGGGATCTGCTGGACAAAGTGCTGTGAGACAAAGCCCTAGAGGGTAGGGGGGGCCCGGGACAGCTGATCAGTATCCAAGGATCACCTTCTCTGTGTCCAGGAGCAAACTATACCGATAAAGAGAAAGGCAGGAAAGAATGCTAGGAGACCTGCCTGGATGAA
>VWZY01013328.1:28109-46060 GCA_013399075.1 Chloroceryle aenea
GTTTGTGTTGTTCCCCTGAAGTATAGCTGTTGTCTATTCAGAGGTACATCTCTAGAGTCACTCTTTAAAAACACATGAGAGCACAATTATAACAGAGGGTGAGTCCTGGAAAGAAAAACCCAGTTATATTGATTAAAACTGAGCCCTGAAAAAGGCAATCAGATACGCTTCCATCCAACTCTGTGGTGCTGATGGCAATGTTTTAATTAATTTTTTTGGTGAAAGTTTTCCTGTGTTGTTTTTACATTATTTGTTTAATTCACTTTTTTAAAAGTTCCACATTGAAAGAACCTTTCAAATTCACTATCAAATTCAGATATGGTCATACATGTCCTTCCTCTGGAGACATCCACATGAATATATTGCTCAGAACAGCCCGTGGTGAAAGTTGGTAAATAAAGGAAAGGAACAACTTTCTAGAGAAAACAAAGTTGGTGAGCCTGCAGTCCCATGCTGGTTTGGTTTCTAAACACCTTAAAGCACCATTTTCCTTTTTTTGTTCATAATGACAGTTGACAATGATTTTGGTGATCTTTATTTGATTTCAAGACTGTCAGAATTATGCATATGTTACACACATGGTCTAAAAGAATATTTGAAGCTCTAACTTTAGGAGTTTACTGACATGGTGAAATTGCATCATTAATGTTACCTGACATACAGTTACAGAGATTGCTAGCTGAGTGATATTGAAATATGCCAGAAAAGAGGTCATGACACAGCATATAGACTGAATTGTGACAGTGGAGCTGTTGGTTTCTGCTGCTGGTTTCCTCTGCGCTCAGGGTCTCCTCATGCTTAGTGTGGATTAGAAGAGCTGGATGCCAGATCCAGATACTTTCTCATGCTTTTTCACTGCCAAAGAAGCTGAACCATTGCATCTATGGATAATTTGCAAATGGGAGGACAAATAGGAAAGGAAGAGCTTTATTGTTTGTTGCAGGAAGGTCTCTAGGTCTTTACAGGAAGTCCTAGTTACCAACCCTTCTTTGAACATTTCTCTGTGTACATATTGGCAAGATTTATTCTATATACTGGAAAATGTGATTGTGTCTATTTGTTTCTTCTGCAATATATACTTAGAAGACATAGTAACAGAAAATAATTTTTTAACCCAGTATGATACTTAACAGTATTTTCATCTGGATGTTATGGATGTTTAGAAATTGTCCAAGATACAAATGCAAAAAAACATACTGGAAAAATATGAAGGAGAAACAGCCTTTGCAAGAGAAAATCTGAGGATTTTTAAGCTTCTTTGAGGTAATTACTACTTTATTTAAAGGTAGAGGGGAAAGAATTATAGATACTTTTAAACACCTGGTTTTGCACTTTATTTGCCACTAATGTTTTTTCTTTGCCAGCATTTTCTAATGACAAGACTGTACAATTATTTGAGACCTGTAAAATAATCCTGTATTTCTCTCCGATATTGTAATTTAGGTAACTGTTGTTGGTTATATAAAGATTTTCTTGGCATTGCCTTGTTTCATGGCATCCAAATGTGGACTAAACTGGCACCTTCCTATGGAAAAATGCCCTTCTTTGGGGCATAGTGTGATAGAAAAGAATTGAATCAGCCTTTTCTTACTTAACTGATTCTACACATTCTATGATACTTGTTTACAATTTTGTTTGTTTGTTTCTGTAGCTATTTTGCATTCTGAATCTCTCTCTAGGTTTCCATAGCAACTGTTGTACAGCTTGATCATTAGAAAGAAGTTGTCTTTAATTGATCTCCTAATGTATAGCTTAATAGTTACTGTTAAGCAGTCTTTTGTTTCCAGGTCATATTTAAGGCTCATATATTTGCATAAAAACATCTCATTAGCTCAAACCAATCATTATTAGTAATTTTATTCCTTTAGCTTTTTAATAACTAAACCCTCAATGAGATTTTACAAATAGCAAATATTTACAGCTTGGAGAAAGGGCTTTCTCTGTGAGCATTGGTGCTTTGTTTCTACAAGCAGCAAGAAAATTACAGAGCTTCAAAATTTGATCACATCATACAAAAAGGTGTCTTTTTCTCCAACTGAAATTTAAATAGACTGTGATAACTATAGACCAGAGGCAATATTTATTGGCAAAGTTACAGTGTATTAGAAGCCTATACAAATATGAACAACAATGTAAAAAATAACCAAGAATAACTGAGATTTTTTCCACCTCATCTCACTGCACAAAAGCTATATAATTCTTGCACTAAGTAACAGTGTCTTCTATGGCATTCTTAAATGAAACAAAGTATAGATACGTAAAGCTAAGTGAAAAGATCACTTAGACATTGCTACTTATTTGACAATAAGGCAGTTAATTTGATATCTATGATTTTAGAGGAAGAATTGAAGTTAATAATCTGTATCTGAGCACATGCAGTTGTAGATTTATATGGGTAAGAAAAAAGTTTTATTGAACATGATCTGCTGTAAACATGTAAGTATGTAGTTTGCTTCATTCTCTTGTGTGTGGAAGAACTGAAATATAAATTTGGATAAATGGAAAAGGGAAGATTTTTCCCTTAGAGAAACTGGTGGGGAAACAGATTTCACAAATGTAGGAGGATCATATTTTCCCCTGTTCTATACCATATATTATACCGTACTCTAGAACAAGTTAGTATTTAAAGAATAGTTTTAAAATAATATCATCAGGTCAAAACATAAATAGAGGTCACACCATCATGCTAAGCTCCAGAAAATTTAATTAGGACATATAATTTTTCTTCTTTTCCCTTTTCTTTTTTTTTTTTTTTTGCCTCTTGCATCCTTGACCTCTGTGTGTCTTTATAGAAACTCTAATAGCATTAACATTATGCTACGATTAAAAAGCTAGACAGCACAACAATGCTTCTTGACAAGATATTTTTACAATCCTCTTTGATGTCATTCTGTTGGGATTGAATGTCCTTTGAACTCTTGCAGATTAAGTGGACATTCAGTGAATGCATTCTCATATCTGTGTTATCTGCTAGGTCTCTTCTACTGTTTGGAATGAAGGATTGGTTTCCATTTTTCCTAGCACCTACAATTTTGATAAACAGTAATTATTCATGCATAACATGGATTTCAGAATTAGGTTTAACTGGGTTTACTATCACTTTTCAATATATTATGTTGTAAAAAAAAAATAGTTGATGCAAACTAAGGTGATAAAAATGCATAAATTTTTATTTCCTAAAGTATTTTCATCAAATGACATCAGAGTTTAACCACTAAAAATGTTCCAAGCCCCTACACACTTGTATTATAATATCCTTACTGTTTCTAGTATATTGTCTATAGTCTAGTCACATTATACAGGTGCAACTACAGACAAGGGATGGAGACTGAAAAGTTCTGTGTAAACTAAAAGCATACTGTCTAGAAAAAGCATTAAAGCTTTTAATGTAGCAAAAGGAATGGCATTATCATAGCACAAATAATAACGAGGTTCATGCAGGGAAGTATAAGTTGTGTATTTTATTTTAATTTAATTAATATCCCTTCAATCTCTCTGTATTTTTACATACAGTACCACTGATAAGAATCATCAATATTGCAAGAACCCTTTCCTCTGAAAGATCCAACCTAAAAAACTAAACATGTGAAAGTTTATTATCTAGAGTTGAAAGTGAGCAACCTTCCAGGGAAAAGCCAGGAAGGAATAGAGATGGAATTCCTGAGCAATATCACGGGAAGAGATATCATGGAGTGTTTTGACACTAACAGGTTCCAACAAGTCATGAAGCATGAACCATGATTAAAGTAGATAATAAAGGGACCAAGTTACTCAGTGACATTTAACTTACTAATAAAGAACAGGAGGTCTGTAGTTAAGCTGCAAGCAGATTTCTTTGCTTAAGAGAAAAAAAAATGGAGGAATGGAAACAGGATCTAAAACTGCTGATAGAAAGTAGTAAACCCAGGTTAGGTTCTGATGCCTGTACTATTTCACTCTGGACTGTCGTCAGAGATCACAAGTCCAGGTAACATGTAGGATAGCTCTGCAAAAGCCTAAAAGGACATGGGACAATGTGGCAGCATGACTATCACTGTTTAGGGTCAGGGCAGCCCCTTAGACCTATAACAGATGCTATAATAGATAACCTTCCTCCCCAAAGGGGAAGAGAAAAGGATAAGGGAGAGAGTCCTCCTTAGATGCCTCAGTGAAAGAACCAAGAGGACCTGAGCCAAGCAAAACCAAGCTGTCAAAGCAGTCCAAGAGGGGAGAAAAGCATGGGAACCCCAGAAAGATGGCAAGCAAGCAAGAAAACAAGCTAGCAAGAAAACAGAACTAGCCAGCTAACAAAAAGAACCCCCTAGACCCTCATGATCCCTCTGCTTTATACCAAATATGACATATATGGGCTGGAATACCTCACTGGTGAGTTTGGGGTCACCTGCCCTGTCTGCTCCTCCCTGCAGGTGCATCCTTTCACTCTCCTGCACCCTCAATGTGTTACACAAGATCCAGAAGTGGCCTTGGTCTGCACACCAGTCGTTGGTAGTAACTCTACCCATGGGGTGTTATCACCGCCAGCAGCAGACACTGTCTGTGCAAACAGGCTGCTAACCTCAGAAAGTGCAGTGAGTTGGAAGTACTGAACTGAAAAGAATTAGTTCTGTTCTCACTCAAACCAGTACAATGACAAAATGAAAGGAAATTGAGAGGAAGATGCTCAATTTATACACCTGCAATAGGTATTTTGCCATTGAGAAGGATGAGAAAGATTTTGACAGTGATTAACTTATGAAGAAACTGGAAATTAGCAGGTCTCAGAAAAATATGGTAGGTTCTAGATACACATTTTTGTTATGTATGAAAGGTATATCCTAACAGGATGTTATTAGCTATTCAGAAAATAAGTTTTACACTGTCTTCCCTTGGTCTAGGCTTGTGAATCTGCATTAAGATGTAGTTTTCAGATGGTGACCTCGGACTGGTTTTTCCCTTTTTCACTGAAACAGTTGCCTATTGGTATCAAGGAAGGAAATTTTTATCTGTTTATGTGATATCTAGTGCTTTTGCAGTGTACAATTCATCCACTGTATTGAAGACAAACCTACTAACTCAGACATTCTCCAACAGTCATCAGTTAAGTGCATCACAAACTTTACTGCCCTAATTATCAGCTGAAAGGCTGTTATTTCCATTGTACATTTGCTAAACTAAGGCCTAAAGGTTTATTTTCTGAGAGAGATTTCTATTTCCAGATTGCTGAATAAAGATTAGGTTCAAGCATGTTAACTTGATTTCAAGCTCTGAAAGAGCAATCTGTAGTGAGAACAGATTTTTTTTCTGTCCATTTCCTCTTCCATAGCACCTTCTCTTTCACCTGCCCCAAGCAATCCTTCCTTCAGTTTTTTTTTTCTATTTTAACACTGCCTCTTCACTTTAATCTCATTTGCTTTATATAATATGCCTCATTCAGCATTTCTCAGGCTTCAGATCTCCGTTAAACTCTCATTCTCACTGAATTTTCTCTTAACCTAGTTTCAACATTGAAATGCTCCATTGCCTTCCCAGGCTTCATGAGATCTGCTGACTACTCTTTGTTCCCTTCCCTGGGTCACTCTTTGGGGCTGCGGTCTGAGAGAAAGCACTGCACAGTATATCCAGCAATTCAGGTCGAATGAGCTCTGATGGGAAGATTACACAGCAGTGTGCAAGGTTCCTTGCAAGGCACACAAGAGTAAAGCAAACTAACTTTAGGCTTCCTATTTATCTGTTAAGGAATACCACAATCAGAGGCACTTCCAGAAGTATGTGCAAAAAAAACCAAGGCAGCTAAAGTGGCAGTTGGTATGTAGGGGTTCACAGTGGTCCCAGAGGTGCTGCTAGTGGAAGAGAGAAGCCCCAGTATGCAGATCGGGTCTAGTGGCATGTCCTAAGCTAGCTGGTGCAGTATTTATGATACTGTACAACTCCAGAAGGTAGCAGTTTTTGTGTCGGTCATGGTCTGCAGCATATGTTTTGGCCCCAGGGTCAGGGGTGGTGGCAGTAGTCTCCGCTGTAACAGGTGAGCACTGATAGTTGTGGTACTGCAAGCAAGGAACCATAATAAGGCTTCAGTGCATCCAGAGGTAATCAGAGGTAACAAACAGGGGTAACAAACAGGGCGACAGGAGGGACACTAAGAGACAATAGCCTAAGGGCTCACAAGGACAAAAAGGCAGGCATGAGTGAGGAAAAGCAGGAGCTCTTGAAGAGGTTACTTCTGGCAGCAATAACAAGACTCTACATCCATGCACACCATATCACCTATAAAACAGGTTCAGGGATGTAGCATTGAGAAGGGAAAACATGTTTTCATGGGGGTAATCCAGGTGGACCACTAAATGAACTGTGTTAGGACCAGAGATGAAAAGAAGCAGCAAAAAGTCATAGCTTTTGATCACTCGTGTGTGCAGAGACACCCATCTGCTAGTCTGAATTACCCTCCAGAGGGGTGTCAACAAAAATGGATGGGTTTTATAACTCTTGGATCTCTTTTTAATGCTGAAGCACACATAAACAGTTAAGAAATTGTGGATTTATCTTTCAGAACATTTGCTTAGAATTATAGTTAGATAAACTGGCTTTCTACAAATAGTGAGATTTTTAGCTCATGGACTGTGGAGCACAAAGTAATGGAAATAGCTAATAAGGTATTGAATATTCATATTTGCTATCAGCAATAGACAACTAAAGAAAAGTAAGTATAGTACTAAGAATCTGAAAGCTATACTTCAGTAATATAACTACTATGTCTGCAATAAATACACATTTTTAAAAGTGCTTGGGAATAATAGCATGGATTAGTAAAGATGAGGTCTTAGCTGTTTGTTGGTACTATTGCAAAGTTAGTGCATGAAAGCTATACAAAAAGTTAGAATTAAATATTCAAATACAACTGCTACACTGTGTTCCAGCATAATTTGGCAGTTAAGCCTGCCTAAACTCCTCCCAGGAAATTTTTTCACAGCAAGAATGACCTAGTAATTTTATAGAGCCAGAACAATTTTGTATGCCTTTCTTGACAATTTCTTCTCAATTTAATGAAAGAACTAAGTTTTAGTGAAAAGTTGTTACTCCCAGAAAGCTCTGATCCCATCTTTGCTGTCACATGAATCTCCATCTTCTTCCTTCACTGAGACAGCAGACTGAACGACCTTGCTAGCACACCATCCCACAAACACTGGTGTGCTGCCCCAGGCTTACCTCTGTCAAGCCTGGTTTTGTCCCTTTCCCCCTTCAACTCTTGTTTAAAGCTCTTTCAATGAGCCCGGACAGCTGTACAAAGATCCTTTTCCCCCTTTGCAACAGGGCTATCCCCTCTGTTGCCCGCAAGCCTGGTGTCATGATCAAAAAACTCCAAGTCAGTGTTTCTGTAAGGGTTTGAGAGAAGATCTTTAGGAAGTGTTGTAATTGCTGGATTAATAACTAGACAAACTGTATTGTTGCGATACTACTAATAGCTAAAAATGTCCTTAGTACACCACTGCACAAATGGAAGAATATATGTAATGCATACAATAAAATGATTAAATAAAAATATTAATCCATGAAGGAATGCCCTGATATAGCAACTTCCTCAGCTTCCTCCCGGACTACAGCTTCCTATTGCATGTTTGTCAGAATAAAGTTTTAACAAGTGTGTTTTGATGTTAAGATAAATTTGAATGATGTTGAAGTTCCTCTAGCCTTCCTTCTGAAGCTCAGAAAAGGGTGCAAAATTGAAGAGACAGAAAAAGCACACAGTCCTTGTCAGATAAGGTGAGGAAAGGTATTCAAAGGATCATACCCAAACCATTGAAGCTGTGCAAAGTATTTCACAGTGTATCAAGCTACACCAAACTTTTCAAAGCTTAATACTGCAAAGAGGTAATCTACCTAATACTAATTTTTATAATCTTCCTTCACTATCCTGATGCATTTTAGACATACATCATTAATTTATTTCCAATTATTGTACAAAACACTGAAAACAATGTATCAATAGAATAAATCAATGTCTTAATGATTTACAAAAAAAAATATGTAAAAGCTTGATTATCTCAAGTGAGAAGAATGTAACATGGTTGAAAGAAAAGAAAGAAACCTCAATTCAATAGATCCAGCGTTCAAAAAAGACAAACAAATATCTTGAGAAGTAATTCAAGAGCCTGAGAATATTAAAAGGAAAAAAATCAAGATAGGAGTGTAGTTACTAACCTAAAAAAAAAAGACAGTATCATAATTATAAATTGTAATTCGGATCATAATGTAACAGTTCTGAAAGACTGAATGAGAACAAAAATGAGAATCAAAGGAGCCAGATATTGGGAAAGAGTCAGTGATCACATCAAATGCCACAGTGAGAATATCAAAATAAGAGTCCAGATGAATCAGAACTTTGAAGTGAACAAAAGAAAGGTGAGAGGTGTCAGTGAAAGCAAGGCTACAATTATGTTTCCTGTAAGAAGTCTGGACATACTGATACTGCTTAAAGGAACAGCTTAGAAGACCACCATGTTCAAAACCCAAGACTGATAATAGCTAATGCATTCAAAGTTTGTGAAATATACACTTCTGTATTTCTTCAGAAAACCACAAAGATAGTTTATGGTGAAAGCAATTTGTACAACCATGGTTTTTAGTCAGAAAAAATGTTGAATTATATCCTCATGACACTTGTGAAGCAGTGGTATGCAAAATGGCACATCGTCAGTCCTGTGTTGAGTGTGATAATTCATAATGTCATCCCGAAGAATGGTAGTGTTGAATTTGCAGACTACTGATATACCGCAATAGTCAATAGTTTAAATAATTAGTTAATACTTTTCTAATTAGGCATGTAATTGCCTAGAGAGCCTTAAATAAAGGTATCTACCAGTTAGGCTGAATATTGTTATATCACCTCCTGTACAAAACCTTTTGTGAGAAATAACTATGCCTTAACTCAGTCTGCCTTATAGGAATCCGATTTGTTCGAAGACATGATAGTACAGAGTGTTCCTAGGTATAGTTACTACTGGTCGTGCAGAAAACAATTCACCTCACCAGGTGCACAGTTCAAACAGAAGAAAAATGTTAGAATGACAAAAAGTGTTTTGGCATATACAATTCAATATTCAGGGTGTAATGCTTAAGTAATGCAAGGAATCAATACTGACTTGAAGGATTTTACATAATTCTGTTTAGTCAAAGATCAATAATATAGAGATGATTTAAATTCTAAGTCAAGATTAGATTGAATGGAATCCAAAACAAAAATATCTCACTGCAGTTGTTCAATTAAAGCCTTCAGAGTTGAACTTTTGTCTAAAATGGGCTCTTATTTTTCTTGCTGGCTGAAAGCACTGTGAAAAGCACCTAAAAGATCATATACTTCACAGAAGCAGGTAGTTGATTAGAGTTAATTATCATAATCAAGAACAATTAATTCAACAAGTCAAAACAATAGGTAAGCAGTGCTAATTTTTCCCTGAATTAGCTATGTAATCAAAAGCTTTGTAAGCCATTCTAAGAATACAGTAAGGGTAAAAGCTGAATTTATGTAAGTTTAAAAAACATTTCTTCTCTATGTAAAAAATGTAAGCCAAAGTTGGATTCCTAATACCAGTAAGCAATCAGGTTTGTTTAGCACTCATGTGCTAAAGTTCTATTTGCTGCTAAACTGAAAGAAAAACATAAATATATGTATAATATAAATCCTTAATGTCATTGAAAATATGAATGTGGCATTGAAGCTTATCTAACAAGGTTTTTGACTGACAGCTCAAGCCAGAGTTACCAATCTGAAACAAAAGAAGGAGAAAGAATTGATGGAGCAATCTTACTCCTATTCAAGTCAATGAAGCACTCTCATTCAAGCATGATCAGGCTCCTTTTGTGCTATATACTAAGTACATAAGACTCTCCATCTTTATCCAAAGGGGCTTACCTGAGGATAAGGTGAAATTTACAATCTTTCTTGATCATCAGTCTTAAGTTNACAACCTTCCTGATAAACATTTACACCCTCCTCAGTGTTTCTCACAATGTGTCCAGTTCTGCTTTGGGCATGTGGCAGTGCCACAACAGTGCCAGTTTGTACAACTATATCTTATTTAACCTAATCAGAATTAAAAATGGAAAACATTACATGCTCTGATTCACCTGACCCTGTCCCCATGCTCAGATTGCTATTAAACCCATTTATTTTTNTCCTTAATGTCATTGAAAATATGAATGTGGCATTGAAGCTTATCTAACAAGGTTTTTGACTGACAGCTCAAGCCAGAGTTACCAATCTGAAACAAAAGAAGGAGAAAGAATTGATGGAGCAATCTTACTCCTATTCAAGTCAATGAAGCACTCTCATTCAAGCATGATCAGGCTCCTTTTGTGCTATATACTAAGTACATAAGACTCTCCATCTTTATCCAAAGGGGCTTACCTGAGGATAAGGTGAAATTTACAATCTTTCTTGATCATCAGTCTTAAGTTGAACATCAATATATTCATTATGATTGTTTTTATATATCACTACAAGGGATTTTAGCATCAACGAACTGTCTAAAACCTGAGGATCTTTACATTTTCCTGAAAATTTTCAAAATTACAAACTGGATTGCATTTTCTTATTTATGAAGTCTTTTACTATTTATTTTATTGATATTTTATTTTTTACTACTATTCATTCTGACATGGATAAAAATTCTTTTTTTTTTTTTTTTTTAAATTCGAATATTTCCTAGAGTCTGCATAAAAAAACTTTTTCTAATTAAGCATAATTTGCTGGGTTTGGTAACAGCTTCATATTTTTTTCCTACAGAAAACTGTCTCTAACAGATGTGCATTCTTACAAAAATTTCTTATTTTAAACAATAAAGATTGGTTTAGTGGGATGCAGGTATGTATCTAGGGATCATAAGAAGATTGTAGGTTTTGTTATAATTACCTGTATTTAAAACCAGGATATAAGGTAGTTTTCTGCTTTCTGCCTTGTAATATTANCTGTTATTTTAATAGAAAGGCACAACAGGGGGTTTCATTCAGGGTTAGCCTCCAGTTTTACAGGGAGTTTTAGTCTTATTCCTGACACCTCAGCAGTCATCATAGCTTGCCAGAACAAACCAGAGCCTTTGTATAAACAGATTTAGGAGTGAGGGGTTGAATGCTGCAAGTAGCTCCAAACCTGCAAATAAAGTATTGGGCTATTTCCATTCTCCACTCTTAAAGGCTTTAGTCTCAAAACTGAAATAATTAAATAATTCTACTGGAAGTTAAATTTTTCCTCTAGGCCAAGTGTACTTGCAGTTCAGCTCTTCCACCTAATTGTTTCATAACCTATTTTCTGCTGCACAACTGCAACAAGAAGAGGCGAAATGTTACAGTTGTTCTGTACTATCCCCCTGAGTGTTTGTGGAAGAATAAAAGATATTTGTATCTAACTAAGCTGAGGAATTTGGATGTAAATCACTGCTCTCTGAGCAAATACATCTATTGACAAGTAAATTATGGTGTCTGAGGGCTGATGGTAACTGTTCTAGGGAAATGAAAATACTTACCTGTGTCCCTCAATTTAAATACCAAAGCTATTGAGAGGAATATGTTTTAGGAACTCCCTTTGGTTGGTACTTTTTAAAACAAACCCATCTCCCTTTCCACACTGACTTTCATGAAATTACAGCTTTTAACTGTTATTCTCTTCTCATGATCTGCACAAGTATGAAAGTCCAGCTTTGATAATTGTACTTTAATCATCAGGGCCAGGCACTGAAAAGTGAGACACTGGTGCATATGTCTCTTACTGGATGCCATATGCACTGCCTCCATGCACACAGCAGCTCTGCTCTGTACTCACTTTAGAACAGCTACATGTCTACTAAAGAAGGTATACAAATTCTTATGTTAAGTGTAATGATGGTTGGGTTCACAAATGAACAAACCCATGATTTTTTCCTGTCTAGCACCATGGACTGCTGTGAGAATTTTCAAAGCCATATAGCACTGAAAGTCTTCTAGTTGGAATATCAGGAATGCTTAGCATGAGAGAGCAGTCCTTCAGATGGAAGACAAAAGGTGGCTTCTCCCAAGATTTGCTTCCATGCATAGATACTGAGATCTCAAAAATTACCCATTTAAAGGGAAAATGGGTCCTTTATCTGCATACGCTGAAGTCAGGAAGTATTTGAGCTTCACTGCAATTTTGTCACTGATGGAGAAATCTTAAAAAAACCCAACTGCTTTTCTGGTACAAAATATGGAGTTTGCTTTCAAATCAAATTTGGAAACTAAGTTGTAGGGCTATAATGATTTCATTAGTTTTAAATAGATAAAATTCATAAAATTAAATTAATAAAATTTACTGTTCATCCATTTTAATTCATAAAATGTATTTGGTATAAAAATCAAAATCATACTACTTATATTTATTTTCATACTTGGAGACAGATTCTTAGGTGATATAAAGTATTATACTAATTTACCCAGGACACTGTCTTAGACTGGCTAAAACATTATTCCCTAAATCCTTTAAAATCTACATAAATCCTATGAAGAGTAGAGCATGAAGCAATAAGCACTTCCCCTGCATCCATATTAGTGCTAAGAATCTTTTTTCAGGTGATATCCAGGCTTTCTTCTAAACCAGGCAACTATTGCACTGTGTAAAAAGTGGAGTGTAATATCATTTAGCACTCTGAAATTACAGCACCCAACATTATGATAGACTCAATTTCAGCAATATTTATTTTAGATAAACTAGTTTACTTATCTGTAAATTGATTGTAGTCAGACTTAATAAAACCTTTATCTTCAGATTTTATATTTTCTGTACCCTTAACTAGAAAAGACATTTCCACAGACTTGTAAAATGTAACAGTTAAAATCTATTGTAAGCTAAAGGAACTCGGATACTTTAGGAATATTTCAAATTATTAGGTTGTCATTAGGAGAATATTAATAATTATTTTTTATAACTGTTACAACTACAGTCAAAGACAGTTCAGCAGCTCAGGTTACCCTCAAGTAGTCCCAGAGGGATTCAGGTCAGCTCAGTCAGCCTGGCAGACCCAGTAATTTGACTGCTCTCACAGATGTTGCCTGGTCGTGCACAAGCAGGGGCTTGTCGCACACAGACTGGCTTTGCTGCAGCACCTTCTGTGACATGCTCTAGGGTGAAATAATACGCAAGACAGCTGTAGTTTTTTCTAAGGAAACCTGTGACATTCAGTGTCAGGCCTGTGTCTTTACTTTGTCATGGGAAAGCAATACCCTCAACAAACAATAAAAACCATTTCTCCATTTCTTTCTCAGATTTGCTTTAGCTTAGAGGAAAATTCTGTTTGTAGCAGATAGAGAAAAATGTTCAGTTCACTGGAGCATCAAATTCCCCTCCTAATTTTTTCCTTTCTAGTTGTGAGACACCCTTTATTGGACCCAAGCTACTCAATAGGCTTCTAATTCCAAGGGATAGAGGAGATATTTCAAATGGATTGTTACTAGTGATTCACACCATTTACTCTCTCTTTGAAAATTTTCCATTAACAATACTTAGTAAAAAAATATTCACTTTCTTATATAAGGGAGATATAGAACCATAATATTTCTTTAAAATGTGTGATCCATACTTAATCATCCCAGTCAGTGTTGGTTTAAATCTAGAAAAAATATAATAGAAATAAGAACATTGCTAAAGTTCTTTGGACCTAAAGCATCCTATAGCATTTTTTTTTTTTCATTTTTATCTACATCTATACAGACATTTTACCCTACCAGATTGTTTATGCTCTTGCTTTTAGCATGTAAACACAGGACTGGAAACACTTTCTGTATCACTGAGTCCAGTTGCCTCTCATAACAGACATTTTTTCTTCACAGTTCTTTTAAGATCTGTCATAAATGTTTGGGGGTTTCTATTGTTTAAACCTTTCCATCTATTTTCTTCAACCTTCATTTGTCTTGTTAGAAGAAAATATTCTTGAATCAGTTTGAAAGAAACTATAATTTCCTCTGATTAGTAAATTCCTTTTTTTCCCTTGATTCTAAAGAGTAAAGAAAATATTCATTTAGTCTCTTTTAATAGCAGTCTAACACCTCCTAACCATCTTAATAGCCATGACATCCTACAAATGATCAAAACATTCAGGACTATAATTATCTGACTTCTTTTCAGCTGTTATCCTTGCATAGAGCAGAAGTTTCTTACTAATCCCCAAGTCAATGAACTTCCACTTTTCAATATTACATCCCAATATTTTAGTCCTTCAAGATCACTCAGTTATTTCCAAATGATATCTATGTACACCTTTTACTTTGATAACTCAGTTTTGTTCATCAATAAGTTTTATTCATGATCCTAATACTTTTTGGAACTCCCCTCCCCCCTTATTTTTTATGTCATTAACAGAAATAAACACATCTTTCTCAAGATTTATCCTTGAACTCTGCAAATAACCTCCACAGAACCCAACAGTTCCTCTTTAGTAAGCCTTTGTTGTCCTCTACAATTCTTTATCCACTGTATAATTTTTGTTTTAATCCCTGCATTCTCTAGCTGAAGTAGTAATTTCCTACGTGACACCATACCAAATACTTAAGTAAATCTGGTTTATCTTTTCCTTGTGTAGAAAAAAATTATTGTCAAAACAGGATATCAGCTTAGTCAACATGATCTGTCTTTAGCAAACCTGTATTTCATTTTCTATTTTATCTCAATATCTTTTTATTCAACTCTTTAAAAGCTAATGCCTGGTGCACTGTTGAGATCAGACTAATCTCCTCTTGCCCTTCTCTTCCACCCATGCTTCTTTATACCAAGTCTTACATTTCTTATCCTGTAATCTTACAGCACTACCACTGACTTGATAGATTCTTTTAAAATACTTATTCACTCTACATTCAGATCTCAGGAGTCAGTGTAGCCAACAACTTTACTAATGAGTTCACTCAATTTATTAAGGTTTGCCCTTTTGAAACCCAAGCTCTCATAACAAACTTACTATAGTTTAATTTAAAGTGGGTCAGTGCACAATCACTCAATCAGACATTATTTGTACTTCCAGCTCTTTTTATAGCAACTCTCCTTAGATTTGTTTTTATATAAAATAGCATTACTTTTTGCTGGTTCAAGGTTAAATGGATAAAGAATATAACAGTTAAACCTAGAAAGTCTTGACCCTATTGCTGTAGTGATGCTGCTACCTGCTCAAGCCATAGAGACTTTTAAACAGGAATTACAAGTGACCAGCACAATCCTGGAGGTGTCCAGCTCAGGGCTGAAATACTGTCAGAGTGAAAAGACTGTGATGTGAAAAGTTTTAGAATAAGCAGACTGTCAATGGTGGAGTTTTTTTGAGATACAACAAAGAGACAAAAAGGCACTTGAATTTGGAAGGAAAACAAGAAAGGCAAGGGCAACTTTGAGACAATTATTTTTTTCCAGTTTATTCTTGTGTGTTCTATGACTAGGCAGAGTTATGATACTAATTGCTCCTTAACTGTCACCTTTCAGTCTTCTCTATAACACTGCTCAGTCAAAGCAGTTCTGGAATAACTTTATTAAATACAAGGGTGTTTCTCCAGAATGATCCTCCAAATGCTTTAGAGTTTCTGATCTGGAAGCAGAGTTTTTAATTTAATATCCCATATTGGATTTTATTTGCTTAGTCAATTTTTCAATTCAGATACACTGATAGGACCTTCAGCCTTCTGTTGCAAGGTGTCTTGCAGCTCAACTATGTAACATGAAGAAACATTTCCTTTAATTAAACAAACACTGTCATAGTTGCATTTGCTATATGTGTTTGAAACTTGCTGGTTTTGCCTGTGGAAATACAGTGACCAGCCTCATTTTTACTGTCTTCCCAGTGTCACTCATATTTCTTTAGACTACCTTATCTCTCTGTGGTCAAGACTTTTCATCTTACTTATTTTCTGCTACAAATATTATTCCATGTTCTTGAGTTTTAGAAAATATATACTGCATTTATAGAAGCATGTGGGAAATTTTAAGAGAAACAGAAATAAAAAAATGCCTACTAGGGCCATGAAACATTACAGTCAATCTTTGTTCTTTTCTCAGTGAGTAAAATGATGTTTGAAGAACTCACTTATGATTAGCAATTTTTTGTGACATCATAAGCCCTTATTACTGTTATTTAGGTCAGTTTGAAAAAATAATTCAAGCAAAAGCCATGACAGATCAGCTGACTTTCTGAAAGATGTAAACAGAGGTGTCTCGCAGGTGCATAACTCTTGGAGTACCTCTGTGCAAACAAACAGAATCACTATGGCAGTCAAGCATAACAAACATGTCCTCAGCACTCACCTGAATTTAGACCTGTTCTGATTCACCAAAACCAACCTAATCAAACCACTGTTTACCAGGCTTATCTTTTATGGCCACGTTTTGTACCTAAGAAATGCATACAAATCACCTAAGTTTTGTGCATATGCAAAATCATGAATTTAAATCAAAACTGTTTACAAGACAATTTTCCTAGCCCCAGATTTGTGGCAATAGGTTAGAATTTGATTTACCAAGTGTATAAAATTTAACACAGAGATTTGGGTAACAATATTAGCACACGAAAAGGAAACAAAAGTACACTTTATCAGTAGTGAACAGGTGATCTGTATTTGGAAGGTTACGCTGTTCTTCAGTAATGCCATGCATAAGCAAGAAAAGGTGGCATATGAAGGACTTTGCTCACAGTAGCAGTGCAATTCTGGACTGATGGAATGAAGCTAATTTTGAGTACTGAATTTAGCAGGAATGATTTATTACCTTTTAGTATAAAATATTCATTTGTTAACTATGAGCAATAATTAGCTCAAAGTACAATTAGTACAATAACTTCCAGTAATTTTGGTCAGATAAGCCCACATGTTGCTCATAATATTTAATAAAATATTTAAAATTGTGACTACTTTTATATCATCATCTTTTAAAACCACACTAAGTTATTCTAATCAATATACTTGTTTTAAGTAAAAGCCATTTAATCTTCTGACATATACATTAACCTTCCATTAAGTATTAGTGAAAAAGTTAAATGCACCTTAGTCAATAATGCTAATGCAGGAACTGTTGTATTACCTATGGAGAAATGCGTATTCATATTATGTTAAAGTGGCTATCTTTAACGATTAGCTATTATATGTCAGGAAACTGATCATAAATTTGAAATATTCTGTAGGAAAAAGAATTATAATGTTGAAACTGAGTTCTTGGTACTGTAATAATTCTGCAATGAGGTCATCTACTTCTCCTGGTCAGTGCTTTTTAAGGCAATGATATTGAAGTGATGAAGACACCCTTGATGTTACTTTAACCTCACCTTGTGGTTTCATATCTTGGTGGGTAATAAATGAGACTGGTAATTGAACTGTACTAAACTGAAATATATGAGTCTATCTACAGGTATATGGTGAAGTTGTTTTAGCATAAATTCTCATAGCTCTGTTTCTAATTAGAAATTACTAAATGTATCACTAAAATGAGGAATATATTATAGTTATGCCAATAGATTTCTGTGAGTCTTAACCTAAATACAACATCAAACTACCTCCTTGTAGATTTTGTTTTGTATGACTTTTTCTACATTCCTCTTTTCCTAGAAGAGATTTTATTCTAAGCCAGTCTGTCCTATAAGATACATTTTTTACACTAATCTAACAAGCAGCTTCCATAGTGGGGTATTCCCATCCCCCTTGCTTTTGGCTGCACCCTGCTGCTGTTTTCCTTCTATCATGTCTAGTATCTGTGTGACTGAATCAACTCAACTAACATTTTTTATTTTTTTTTAGGAAAAAAAAGGGTTTCCATTGAGTCAGGACTAAAAATCCATTTCTCCTTTAGTTACATGATAGCTAAAGCCAACATGAGGGGAGACAATTTGTGGATGGGGAAGCAAGTTGAGACTACATCTTTTGTCAGTAGGCAGTAGTTAGGTTAGCTTTGCTATGATGCAAAAAAGTATCTACATAATACATAGTGAGGACGATCATGAAACAGACAG
>VWZY01013330.1:6293-22530 GCA_013399075.1 Chloroceryle aenea
TTCCTATGTGATGTACTCTAGGTGGCCCTGCTCTGGCAGGGGGGGTTGGACTAGATGATCTTTCGAGGTCCCTTCCAACCCCTAGGATTCTGTGATTCTGTGTGATTCTGTGATTAACAGCTGCAACACTTTTAAGAGATGTGTGAGTTTACTTTGGATTATGAGAAATCCTATTCTACACTGGTTTAGGGTTCAAGTGAAAATGAATGACCTGTGAATGTGCAAAAACACTATCCATATCAGATAAATTATGAAACCACCTAGTCCTGGAAGTCCAGCAGGACCACATCCCTGCCAACAAGACTCCAGAAGCATGTGTGGACATTCTCATCCTCCTGGGCCCCAGGACACCATATGCAGTACTTGACTTCATCTGTTAACAGCTGAAGCTGAGACAAGACCTAGCATTAGCATTTCCTACCACAGGCTAGTCAAATGCCAATTAATGCATTAATAATTTTTTTTTCCAGAAATTCTTTTAAAAAAATATTCCTTTGTACGAATTTATGAATTTTATTTGTGTCCTGGTTCTGTTGTTACTTGGGGGTATCCTAGCATTTCCAGCCACAGTGTCTACTGTTGACTTACCTGGCAGTCAAGTACCTCAAGGCAAAATTCCAGTTAGAAAATCCCCTAGAAGAAATGCAGCTTTAATCATCATGCTAATACATAACCAGGACTTGAGTTTTTTGAAGGGAAAAGGAGTCACTTTATTTTTTGAGTTGAAAAGAGAAAATAATGCTACAGAATCATAAAATCGTAGAATCATATAGGTTGGAAAAGAACCTCTAGATCATCAAGTCCAAACAATAACCTTTCTGTGTGTCCACTGCTAAAACATGTCCCTAATCACCATATCTACTCAACTTTTAAACATGGCCAGGGACGGTGATGCATCCAGTTCCTTGGGCTGCCTGTTCCAATGCTTGACATCCCTTTCAGTGAAAAATTTTTTCCTAATGTCCATTTTAAACCTCCCCAGGTGCAACTTCAGGTCATTTCCTCTTGTCCTATGTATTGGGTCTGCCTGAGATGGAGATATTTTCCACATAGCAGACCTCCCAGTGCTATGCTTTGTGTTGAGAGATGGAAAGGTGCTGATAACACACGTGTTGTGGCTGCTGCTGAGAAGCACCAAGGTTGATTTTCAACATTCCCCCTACTGTGGGATGGTGTGGACAAGATCTTGGGAGGGGACACAACTGGAACAGCTGAGATAAAGGGACCAAAGGGATATTCCATACCATATGACAACAGTTTAACAATAAAAGCTAGAAAAGGAGGGTGGTGGTGGGGTGGTGGTGCATCCACTTGTCCTCTGGAGTAATCGTTATGTGTTTGGAGCCCTGCTTCCTGGAAAAGGGTCCAGACATTACCTGCTGATGGGAAGTAAAGAGTAAAAGTTTGTTTTGTTTTGCTTCCGTGGCCTTGCTTCACTTTTCATTAAACTGCCTTTGTCTTAACCTACAAGCTTCATATTTTTTCCTGTGGCTCCAGTTGAAATGAGGAGTAGGTATGGGAGTGATAGAGCAGTCTAGTGGGCACTTGGCATTCAGCCAATGTCAAAACACCACAATGTATAAACAAAAGTTGTGGAATGAATGCTCAGAATTTTAAACATAGTTTGACAAGTCAGTGAAAAACCTGTGCTTGCCCTCTAGCCTTCTTGAATCACCACATGACACTGTGATGTTTAAAGCTTAGATTAGCAAGTGATAGTTTTACTACTGTAACAGAAATATGGTGACTGACATGGTTTCAGATATAAGAAGGAAAGAAAACAATTTATAGTTGAAATGTGGATAACCGACACTGAAATATTTTAGGGACCTCTGTTCTCATCCAGATCTTCTAGGCAGTTAAGAGCATATTCCTTACTACATTTGTACTGTGATTCTACATTTCTTTTACAAGGAATATATTTTGTTTCCCTCTTCTCTTTTTTTAATGCCTCATTTTTATATTTTCTGCCAAGTTGATAGAATATTTCTTACTGAATCATGACATCTGAGTAAGGACAGATCTGTTAACAGCATTTTCTTAATACAAATTTGCCAGTGCTAGAACTAGAAAATTATTGGCCCATGTCTTGATTTTGGGTCTGATGTGGGAAACAACTGAAAATATCTAGTTCTCTCCTTCCCCCAACATACTCGGCTGGTGCAAGTGTAGTCTAAACTTCATTTAATATTAGTTGGAAGTGAAATGCTTTATTGTAAACTGAAGAGAACACTATATATTATTGCACATAAGAAAGACATCTAGCATAACAAAAATCCTGTCATAGTCTTATGCTTTTGGATGCTTCCTCAATAAACAGTGTTTCTAATATAAGACAAAGACTGTAACAGGATAAAATTATAGAACAGGAAAAGTAATAGCAGTGGTTTAAAAGCCTAAGAAAAGGACCAAGTTTACTTTTAATACATCTCTGCATTCATAACCTGACTCTAAAGTCACAGAAGCTGATGAAAATACTCTCATTTATTTCAGGGACCTGTGGTTTCTGACTTTTTAATCTGCTGTGTGATCTGTGTAATTCTAGATTTAATGAGACCATGAAATTGCTGAGTATATGAAAGGTTATTTTCAAGTACAAATGTGAAATTTAACAGCACAAATTTGCCCTAAGCAGTAAGCAATAATGTTGCTCTTCCTACGTGTACCTCTCCCTTTATTTCTACTAACATTTTCATATTCCCAAATGAAGACAAGTAATGGGATTATGTGGCTCCTGATCTCTCAACCCTGATCCCATTGTTCATAAACTTTGTGCTATTAAAGGAATACTATTCTTTCTGTGTTACTACTGTCTACTGATCCTGCAAGAACAGCTATAAAGTATGTAGCCCATTACTGATAAACATCTCTGTTTGACAGTGTGCAAAAGGCGCATGCAGAAATAGAAGTCAAAAAATAATTCTAAACAATGTTCCTAATTATGATGGTACACTAAAGAAACATTAGAAACTCCTAGTAACAGACTTTAAGGTCCATAAGGAGTTGTTTTTCAAAGCCAGGAGTCTTTGGCAGAGAAAGTCTTGTGATTTTAGTGATTGCTTTCCTCACTTCATTGGAGTAAGGCAACAAGTGAGGAGGTACAATTACTGTCAGTGGATTGTCACTAGCACTGATTTGGTGGACCTATATTACTGTAGTCACGTTTAACATTCTTCAAGAAAATTGTCAGCTGATGGAAGCATTGAGTGTAATGTACCACATCGAGGATGCCCTTGCTTGGTTCCTCTTACTAATAAGCCCTCAAAAAAAAAAACCTGTGTGTATTATAAACTGATGAAAACTATGTTGTGCAATGATCAGGGATCAGCACAAGAAAGTAAATATTTACCTTTGCTTGGAGAGTTTCCTTTGACACTTTATTGCCTGTCCACAGTCTGATGATGTGACAATTCACTCACTTCCATATGGATCAGTCTTCTTCATAAAAATGTATATTTCTTAGGCCAAAATCTAGCAAAAGGCCACCAAATAAATTAAAGGTCCTTGCAAATAACAGGTGTGTGTCCAAAAACCCATTCATGTTGAAGTCCATCCATACTCCAGAAAGCTTGAAATACTTATACAAGAACCTTAGAAACCCCTAAATGATTCTTTAAAACAGTTACTTCATGTGATATTAAATTTGTTCTGTTTTTCCCTAGTTGCTTTCATTACTTTTTAATGAGATGGATGCTCCAAACTGCCCTCATTGTCAGCTCAGCTACTTTATATATGTCCTAAATTTAGGATTAGAAGTTAGTTCCTAAAGGCAAACATTCAATAGGAACAACTAAGGTAACTTTAAAAAGATCAATGCATTTTGATTCTATTGTTCCTATCTTCGCATTAAACACACTGCAAAAAGGAATGTCAGGTTTTGTTTATGCAGGGAGAAGGTGGTTTTGCAGTGAGAAATGAGTAGCACCTTTTCCTCCATCATGAGTTAAACACACACACACTTTGCATAGAATAAAAGTAACTCAAGAAATGAGGCTGAGGTTTTGAATATGACTAGAATCACCTATTCACAATAGCAATCATAATGTTCGCTTGCTTAAGATGACAGAATGAATTAATCTGTATTGTATTTGAGTAACATAACTACTAACATTAGCACTGTTCTACATGTGGGATTTTGTAGTAGCATTTATCTAGCGTATATTAAAAGAAAAGACTATAGACTAAAATATCTGAATGAGTGGATCTGATTCTGCATTCTGATATTACTTTGTTATAATGACTCTTACTTTCTGGGAAGTACCACTAAAATAAGTAAAATTGAAAGAAGTGAAATACAATGGATTAAAGAGAGCATAATAGTCATAAAGAACATAATCCTTCATTACAACAATCTCTTCCACTTAAGCAGACAAATTCTGTCTGGACAAAAATGTTAGCCAATCACAGAGATTGTTCTTGAAAAAAATGGGAATAAATTTGTAGAGACATGTGGATTGCTTTTTGCCTACATGAACTCTAGGGTTAAACAAGAAGATAAAAGGTTAGTTGCCTTGGGAACTATGATGCATCCTGTGCTCCTCACAGTATTTACTTTTTATTAATGACTTATTGCCACTTCTACATACACGTGTTGGAACACAGGCAACATAAAAAATCTCTATAATACCATTTTCAAACATTTTGCATTCACACATCTATCATTTGCACTGTAGAAAACTTGATGCCTGACAAGAATTAAATACATAGTGGAAAGTGTGGAGATTCAGTTGCATGACTAAGCATGTAGTCTTACATCTTGTAGATACAGAGGACTGGCAAACCTTTTAATGATCTGGTTTCACTTGGAAGATGGAAAGAGACAGTACTTATGAAAATTTTTCTACACTAATCTCAAGGGCTTCTACTGCTAAATTTGTACAATGTATACAAAATTAGTTTAACGTATCATTAGTTTGAAACATAAAGGTTTAGTACAAGTATCTTCCTGAACAAGACATTAAGATTGTGAATGGGTTTAGTAAACTCCAGCATAGCTAACATCGCCATAGATTTTGTGCACAAGATTGAATGGAAAGAATAAACTTGGGTGGGAATCCAAAACTGGGTTTATGATATATAGCATAATTCCAGTTTGCAAACATTAGAAAAATTCCTACAAAGACCCTAATAATCCCTCTTCTCCTCTACCCTAACTCCAGTCTGCTTGCTAAAAAAAACCAAGCAAACCAACTTCAGAGTCATAAAAATGAAATATTACAAATTTCAGAAATCTCAAATTTAGGGGCCGCTTCTGTGTTCACTCATCCCTTTCATATACATGTACCAGTGCTAAGAAATCACTCTTTAATCCTGTGCTATTTTCCTCACAGGATCTCTGCTCCTCAGTAAGTGAAACAACATGCAGTATGTTTGTCTTCTTCATGTAAATTCTAAGTCTACAGATGAAGAAATGATTTAGTCTTGGAAGCTTGACCCCTTGCCCTCTTCTGTTCAGTTCGTTTAAAAACAGAGTAATTTCCCGTGAGGCAATCAGGTTTCACACTTGGGTAGATGGTCACCTCACAAGCATAGGTGTTGTATAAGAGATTGTAGTCTTTATACAATTAGAGCTATCATGTAGGTTCTGGAAAGAACTGATCCCCGGTGCAGCTTTGAGCACATTTTCTATACTTAGCAAAAAAAGAGCCTTCAGGGCTCCCATTGGAGCATCTCTTTCTTTTGTGAGGGCTACAGAGAGAACAAGTTTCTTCAGGGACCAATCCCATACGACTCCTTATCAAAGGGATTTTAACTCAGAAAAGTTACAAGGAACAAATGGAAATCAGGTAGCTATATTAGTTGCACAAAAGTGGATGCTCTGGATATAACCTCTCACACTGCAACTACTTGTCCAGATTAATTCTGAATGCGGCTCTTAAATGCCACTATGATGCATAATCCAAAGAACAGTATTAAAATTCAACAGCTCTTGATATAAATTCAATCTGTACGACTTCAGAATACCCACAGAAGGAAGCAGAATTGTCCACTCTCTACCTCCTTCCTGTTCCTTCCAGGACTCTTTCCATCTATCATTTCTGGCATCATGAGCTTTTTTGTGTCTGGGGAAAATAAATAATAAAATTAAGAAAATATAATAATAATAATAATAATAATAAAAAGTAGTGTTGAGGTTTAGCTCTTCTTGTTTCCCTGTGTTCATGTTGTCAGAAGATCACAGAAATGGCTCTGTTGCCACAGGAAGAAGACAGTACTAAGACTGGAGCAGGGAAGGATGAAATGGTAGAGCCAGTGTAAATTATTTATGAATTTGTGATTGACATTTTCAGATAGAAAATTCTCTGTAAATAGCAAGAAAATTGCCTTTCAAAGGCATCATCTGAGAAATAAATTATAAAAAGTCTTAGCAAATGTGAAGAATACTGAAAGGGCAGTACCCCATGCTTATTGCCTGAGAGCATAATTCAGACCTAACACTTCATAGTAATAAGGACATGCATTTACTTTAGTAGCATGTTATGACTCATCATGTTCATAAGGCAGAAAATCCAAGACAGACCAGTATTTATAATTACTGTACAGTATAGTTCAAATGAAACTCAGCACTGTATTGAGTAAATATATAGAAAAAGCATATATACATGGTTTATTCATCCAGGAAGTAAAATTGAGGTGTTTTAAAAAAGAAAAAAATATTTAAGGCCACAACACACTCAGTGATAGTCTCCTGCACTTGTCTCTAGTCTTCAAATAGAAAGGGTTTTATTATTTATCATTCGGTGATACACATCATTGAAACACATATATACAATGTGATTGTCAGCACAATGTTTAACTTTTGTTATAGAATATAAAAAAAAAAAAGAAGAAAAATTTTAGCAAGCCAGAAATCCAGTCCATCAAATTCTTTCATAGGTAAGCTAGTGTTGAATTTAAAACTGTGGTAATAATTTTTCATTAAGCAAAACAAATTTTCATCACAGAATAGGTATTTGCATATTGTGTTTTATTTAGATAAGAGAAAGTTTTAGGCTATGACACATTTAGAGAAACCTGTAGACTATGACACATTGACCCATAAACCAGCTTAGTTTATCGACTGAAAAAAGACTTAGTTCACTCTAATTTCACTCTCTCCGAATCTCTTTTCAAAAAGTAATGGAATAAAAACCAGAGGCCAATAGATTTCCATTTTATAGACATTTTTGTATATGACAACTGGAGATTAGTTTGACTTCGTGCTAAATTCTTCATGTCATTCACCAAGATTTCTGACTATGATACTCTACTATATTTCATGACATTATGAAAAATAAGTGTAATAAATCAATTTACAACCTTATAATTATTTAACTTTTCAGATTACACTGCACCTCTGTGAGTTAGCTATTTGCTTTAGCAACAGATTACCTGGAGAATCTGTCTTATTGATGCTGCACAATAATGAAAATATATTGCATGCTAGGGATTACTTTTTTTCCCAGTTGTTCTATATTATGAGGAACAAAAAGCATTTCCACTCCCCCAAAAACACTGATTTAGTGACGATTTAAAAGATCCACCTAAAAATTTACACAAATTTAAAAGAGAAATTATGAGAAGGTAGAAAAGACAACAGACTTGATTTTGAGAATTATACTCACTGACTGCCATTTCCAGAGAGTTCTCTGTTTCTACTTTGCTAGTGTTACAACATTCTCAATGTTTTCTGAATATCAGAATAAGATGATGGAATTATATAGAATATACAGCTCATTTTTTAATATTCAAGAAAAGAGAGGAAGTGAAGGAACCAGAACAGAAAAGTCAGCGAACTACCAAACAGATCAAAAGACATAAAAAGAAAGAAACAATTGATTTTGATTATACTTATAATTTCAGTTGGTTTACCCAGCAAGAAATTTGATGCATAAAATTATTGATTCCTGATTTCATTGGATAAAAAAGAAACTCTCTAAAAGTTGTAGGGGAATTCCTTGTTGAACAAGGAATTGCAATGGCCCTTTAAGGATTGGACAATGCTGACTAGGTTAGCATGAGTCCTAAGTGTTCTTAAGATCACTGTGAAGGGCAGAAAGGAGGGAAGCCTAGAATTGAACATGCGGGAGAGTGGAACATGAACAAGCTGTATTAACTGCAAAAGAGGGCTGTGCAGAACATGTACCCGGATGCATATAACCAATTAGCTTAGAGCTTACTATGTGTGCTTTTAACCACTATCCAATGAAAGTAGTGAATGTACCCATGTACAGCTTAGAAGACTATATAAGCAAACTGCATAGGGGAATAAATGAGGATGATATGTAGACATATTGGTGTGGTTGTCATTACTTGGCCAGCTCCCTGTAGGGACCCTCTTCAAAAAGTCTGTCCATATTCTTATCTGAACTTGGAAATTAAACTGGTTCATTGATTGTACATGGAAGAATGAGCAAAGACTGTTCTTCCACACATTGGTCCTTCTTACATATCTGCTTCTGTTGTGCTGAGAAAAGAAAAGAAATTGTGTCAGTTTACACAGCACATTATGACTTTAATTTCCCTTTTTTCTCAAGACCTGGCTATTTTCTGGTACAATTGCTTAGTGCAGGTTCTATCCCTTCTTAAACAGTCACAAATACCAAACATTCCTTTTACTGCTTTGATTTTATAACACTGTCAATATTCATCCTACGAGTGAAAAATCATCTGTTGATAGTACAAAAAAAAAAATAATAATCATTTGAGTTCTGCTTTAAAGAATAGCTGCTTTCAGTTAAAAAAGATGGCTATAGTTAGCCTTGTGTTCATTGTAAACCAAATTTTAGAAGTTCCTTAGTCATTTGTATGTTGGAAAATACAACAGGCAAAAGTGCACACACCAGTTCACACCAGTTTTTACTTCCACACTGTCCTAAAAATTACATGTCTCCAGAGTTATAAAGCAGTAGTCAAGGCTGTGACACCATCTGATCCTGTGGAGGTCATGATCATCTGATCATGAAGGTTAAAAGTCCTGCAAGGAGTATATCCAGTAATAAAATGAATAGTCTGTGACAGTTCAGTAAAGGGGTATCAGCCTTGAAATAAACTATCATTCCTTTAAAGCAGAAGGGAGTAGTTCTGCAAAAATGTATTTCTTAAACAATCTAGTGATTATACATTACAATATAAGCTTAGCAGGACCTGAAGGTAATCTAGATCTGATTAACTTTTGTAGTTAATACAACCAGAAAAGTAAATTAATACTGCTACCAAACTACTTTCTGTCCTCACACAGAGGATAAATTCCCTTATTAAACTGCATTTTTTTCTTTGATTCTGAGGCTATTTTCCATCCTGCTAAAGTCACATGACAGCTCTGGTGTCTGCTGAGAATGGCCTTACTTTGTTGCCTGTTTTTCTTACAGTGTCCATTTGACTAAATTAACACATTTGCACATAAACATTCTAATTAGTCACTCAGCATGCATAGCCGTTCATTTCTAGCACTGTCACAGAGATTTTCAATGGGATTTCCATAAAGTGAATAATATTCAGGAAAAATATTACAAAACTGGCTGGTATTATTAACAAGGCCTCTTCATCTATATAAAGAGACATCTTTTAATGTTCTTATAACAATGGACAAAGAAGCATCTTTTTGGATAGGTAGCATAAAATTCAGTGTGTTTATAGTTGCATAACTTTTAAAATGTTTCTTATTTCATCAACCAATATAACCACAATTTAAATCGTATCTGAGATGTTCATAACACTAACTCATATTTGAACTTAAACCATAGATGCTGAGTTTATTATTAGATGTTAGATGGTACAATATTCTAAAAATCAGGCTGTAAAAGAATCCTCTGAGAAAGATATAAGCATTCTGCCTCAGAAAAGCCATGATTTTCCTTAGGAATCTGGACTCATTCCACCCTCTGTACTTTTTTCATCAGTTGTTTGTTTGTTTTTCTGAGAAACAGCAGAATACATTGTCTATCTGCACCATAATCTTCTGATAAATGAATGTGGAAAGATAGTGATCAGTGTTTGGTTATTTAAACTGAATCAGTGTGGATTTTTTTGCAAAAAACAATGTAAATACTACATTAACTTTCATGTTCAAACCTCTAATGAGCATTTCAGTATAAAACAGTAAATAAATTATGGACTTCTTATCTACAGCACATACACTAATCAATTAATCATTGTTTTTTGGATGCCATAAGTGCTTCAAAGAAATTGTTTTTATGAGATATTTATCCATTGCCAATCAATGCACTCCAGAGGATTAGAAATAATTGTTGTACTATTTGTAGCAAATCAGATAATGCAGTCCAGTTTTAGCAGTAAAACAAACTTAACATTCAGCAAGGCTTTTGTGTTGTTTTTTTGAGTTGGAACTTCTGTACGCTGGAGATTGGCAGTACATGGATTTACTAAATAGACAATAGCAATAATAAACAATAAAGGTATTTCAGGACAAATTCAGCCTTGAAATTACTATACTGAAGGTCATGACATTGTACAAGAAAGATTGCTGAGTTATTGCATATGAACATTGGAACAGTAGTGTTGATTTGACACAGTGGTATTCTGCCATGTATTTCTGCTCCAACAAAAAGCTTTTTACAGTGGTGGTGAAAACCTTTCCTCCAGGAAAGACATTTCCCTGCTTCTCAATATTGTGATTAAGGGTTTAATCCACTTATACCATTTACTGTTTTCTGTCTATTCAGTGAATATTTTTATAGTTCCAAATTCAATACTTCCTAGTAACTTAGGTTACTAAGTCTAGAAGCTACTTGAAAAAAGAGCATTTTTTCTCTCATGTTTCCTCTTTAATTTTGTCAGTACTGTAAGAACACAATGTAGACTCAAAGGGATGAAAGAAAAAACCACAGTACTTGGTCCAAGAACTTCGAATCTGCAATTGAAATGACTTTTGTATTTCTTCCCACATGCCTGTTAAACATTTCTAAAGCTATCTTCAATTGTAAAAAAAAGCTGACCTTCCAAAAGCATATCAGAAACAAACAAAAATTTCAGACATTTCCTTCACACCTTTGCATATCAGCCTTTGAGATAACCATATTTCAGTTTATTTGCCAAGCTATAACACAAATCTTCACAATTAAAAAAAAATATGATAAAATACCATTTTCACCCTTGCCCCTTTATCAGTTTGCTCAGATGAAAGAATCCCAGAATGGCTGAGGAAGCAACCTATGGACCAATGCTCACAGGCCAACATTGGACAAAATCAGACCAATATTCCTGTTCTAGACAGAATCAATTAGACTAGATGGCTCTGAATCTCATTAAGGGTTTTCTGTGTCTCCAAGGAAGAAATCTCCAGAGTCTCTCTGGGCAACTATTTCCAGTGTTTGACTACCCACACAGTAAAAAATATATTTCTTATGATTAAATAGAATTTTCTGTGTTTCAGTCTGTGGCCATTGTCTCTTGGCCTTTCATTGGATACTACTGGTAAGACTCAAGGTCCACATTCTTTACTTCTTCCCAACAAGTCTTTAAGCACATTGTTAAGATCTTCATTATTCTTCTCGGAGCTAAGTAGTACCAGCTCTCTGAACTTCTCATATCAGATACTCTAACTCCTTGATCATCTTCATGGACTCGCTACAGTACATCCATGTCTTTCATAATGTCAAACTCAAAACTGGACCCAGCATTCCAGATGTAGTCTTATCACTGTTATAGAGAATTATCTCTACTCTCCCCACAAAAACCCTACCTCCATTCCCAGTTGCAGTGGTAAATATCAGGTCAGTTCCTCAGCTCATGTAAATGAGGATAAGGGAGTTACACTAACACAGACTAGCTGAAGAGCTGTCTCAAAATGCCATGATTTAATATATTTTCAAGTCATTCCCTTTCTGCTCACCTGGTCTGCTTATAACATCAGTATAAACTAGAGTATTTAAAAGTGTATTTTTTTTTTAACTACAAGTTTCAAATGACCTTTTAATGAAGGACTGAACTTCTTTTCAGACAAAATTAAGTTGTTAATCAAACTTCTATTTTCTTCTCTTTCCACTACTAGCTTCAAGTTTTCATATTCCTGGGTTTTGGTGCAGTGCCTGGAGTTTCTGCTTTTCTTTATGACAATTACCTTTACAAGCACTTCTGAAATACCATCTCCAGCGTTAACTTTATTACTTCATTCTTTAAGTAGAAGCAGGTCAGTTTCAGCAACACCTTTCCAATCTCCTCAGCCAGCAGCCTCAGGATGGACTTATTTTAAAATGTTTTCAAAGTTAAGGAACTAGTAGCAGTGATCTGCCTTCTACTGAATGTGTTAACTGACTTGAACATGTTGCCAATAATTATTTTTTTCCCTTGCAATAATCTCTGCAAACAGTATGTCTGCTTAGCTGTAGTCCTTCCTGCTCAGTTTGTGCTCCACTACCTTTGTGCTACCATTAATGCTTTTACAACCAAAAGTCTTCATCAGTATACCTCAGTCTATGGATTGTCACTGGATTGTTGGTGTCATTTGTCCAATATAAAGGGGGAAGTCAACCAGTTTAAGTTAACAGCAAAATCAGATTTCCATGGCACAGGCATTTCCACTGAGCATTTTGTGTTACTGCACGATTACACAAGTACAGTATAATGCCAGGTGTTATTACAAAATAATATACTGACACTCATGTGTTTGACATGTATAGGTAACAGCAGCTTGGTTTTAGACAAAATATGGTAGGTTTTGCTTTTGGAAATAAAAATTCCTCTGAGGGTAGGATTCCATTTCTTGCATTTTTGAGTCTCTGACCTAAGTTGAACTACACTGTTTCTTCTCTCCAGTGGATAAGCAACAAATCCCAAACAAGGGATGTGGTGTTCCCTCTAATAAAAAGGCATAAAGAATTTTTCTCAAGGAGATGAATGGTGATGATTTTCTGCTGCACAGAGCATAGCTCAAGAGAAAAGATGATCCTTCTGGTTTGGAAGGCAGTTGAAAACTATTAATCATCCTATATTCTACTTGTTTTGAAAGTGCTGGAGAAAATTCTATTATTTCAATTTCAACATTCATTACATAACCTTTCTACAAAGAGAACAATGTTAAAAATGAGTTCTGCTTCTCTCATACACATTAAGCAATATCAGAATATCACATGCAGACTCTAATAACATGGAACTAGCAGATAAAACCTATTCTTAAAGAGGCAGAAAGAGAAAAGGTTGTTTAAGCGTGATGCCATAAATAGAACTTTCTATGTAGAGGAAGTTGTTGATGAGTCATTCATGACCTGCTGGTCACTCACAGAATTGTTGCAGGTCAAGATTTCCAGCTGTGATAAATGTCATTGAAAATCAATGAAAGGCATGAAGAACTTGATTTCAGAGATTATGAACATACTTTTTTTTCCCATAAACATCTTCATGGACTTATCAGTTCTTAAAATTTGGGGAAAAAAATCAAGCTCATCTAATACTTTTCCATGTAGCAGTTTCTTTAGATGTTAGAGGAATGGTTTTAAGTATTAGAAATAGGTAGCCTGGAAAGAAAGCAGAGGGAGAAATAACCTAGAAAACAGACTCTCTGTTAAAGTGTCATTCGTACCATAATAATCCCTGTTAAACCATTTCTTCCCTCTCTTTGCTGTCACTATAACATGAACAAAGGGAATCATATGAACATAGTATACATAACCACTGCATGTTTGGAAAAATTCAGTAAGGCCCAGGTAGGAATTAACAGCATTCTTTTTTTTGGTAAGATT
The DNA here is from genome assembly GCA_013399075.1 of Chloroceryle aenea. Taxonomy (NCBI): domain Eukaryota; kingdom Metazoa; phylum Chordata; class Aves; order Coraciiformes; family Cerylidae; genus Chloroceryle; species Chloroceryle aenea. Next base: position 19,973 of record VWZY01013330.1, read on the forward strand.
TCCAGAACTGCAACTTTATTGTTCAGATGCATGTCTCTTAAAGATTTAATTTTTTTCTTTCTGTTTTCAATAGACATTTTAACATTTGCTAAAACTAATTACTAGTTATGCATTAAATGTTACAGATGGAAGTCTTTTATTTTTCTCTACATTCTGCAGAGCATTTTTAAAGGTGCAGTTTCTGTATAATGAAATAACTGGATCAGACCTAAGTACTAATTAAAAGCTACATATTCCCAGTCATATAGCCTTTGTAATGTTCAGGGACACTTTGATCCAGATTTAGTTCAACAATATGCTTATTAACATATAAAATACTGCTAACACTAGGTGTTTGATCTTTGCTTCCAGTATACCCACATTCAATTTACCTTGGTCTTTACTTCCAACAGGAGGGGAAAAAGAAAGAAAACAGAATTTCACCAAAAAAAAAAAGACTGGAGAAGCCACAGCCACTTGACAAGATGCTTTTACAAAAACAGTCCATTTGAACTTTCTGAGAACTTGTTCTAAGTGTTTTCCATTAAGTTCCTGACTCCTGATTCCATTAAGTTCCTGATTCCTTCATCTTCATCAGGAAATTCAGAAGTATCCTGAAAATTAAAGTGGAAATTCTAACATAGTAATCTGACCCAAGATGATCCTGGTATCGTTTCTTTATAATAGAATAAAATATAACCTCCAAGTATCAAATAGCTATTTTAAAGGTTGACAGCAGTACCAGCAATATATGTTTTCTCCCAACAACAAAACACTCTGATAAATAAAGTCTGTTAGCAAATTCTGCCAAACAATGCACATGTTCTTTAAAACTTTCAAAGTAGACATTTGATATTGGCCAGAGACACCAGGAAAGTAGACAGGACATTTAGGTAATCTAGAGCTATTGTGCTATTTTGCACAATGTCGTCTTTCTCTTAACCAGAGATAACTACTAGTGCCCTTAATGATCTCCTGCTGATTTTCCTCATGGATCAAGTAATATTATGCCATTTTCTACTTTATTTTATCACTTGTTTCCAAAGATTCCAGAAGAGGAAGTGTTCCTGCTCCAGGCATGGAAAAAAAAAAAACACTATGAAAAGACTATTACTTTGTAAAAGACTCCCCCTTTGGGAGGAGTTTCTGCCGAGTGTCTTAACAACATTAGCAGCCTTGTGCTTCACCCACTTTCCTTTAATGTCTTATTCATGCTGCCAGTGTGAGCCATCAGGTTTCTAAGAACAAATCAGAAAAATTAGGTAAAATAATGGGCAAATCTTCATGGTAAACAAAATTGGATTTTGCTACTAATTTAAAGATATCAAAGATAGAAATAGATAACAGCATACACAACAGCTGGGAGGGACTAACTCAAAATTTAAAGACAGCAGTAATATCAGCATACAAGTTAAAAGATGAATACAGATTTAAAAATTAAGAAATGTCAGACCAATATCTGTCCATAATTAAGAGGTTAGCTCATTATTTTGCCTGTTCACATGATACCAAGATTTCTCCATTTCCACTGAAGTCATGAGGAGAATTTAAGGATTCTTGGTATCCTTGTGACATTAAACTCTTTGAAAAGTAGCACTGAAACTTCTTATAAATTTAATTCCTTAATATGATATAGATTTGTTTCCATTTAAATTCAAAGTACACCCATACACCACTCTGTCTTCGCTTTCCATTGTTCTAATAAATGACATAGCTTAGAGGGTTTAAAATACATGGTACAACAGGCTCCATGCACTTATACCAAGCTGGTGTTAAGTCCACTGCACATGATTTCCTCATTATCAACACAGCTATTGGGACAGAGGATCTCCAACTCACAATAAAGCATATCTGTCTTCAGAGCTGTGGTCATCTTTGTCCAGAATTTACTCTACTGGCCCCATCTGGGATGTACATGGATCATCAATGTACCCTTTGTGTTCCCATGAGCTGACTCAACTGATTAACCCTGACAGTTATTTCACTGCAACTTAAGGCTATTAGCATCCACGGATGATCTGCCCCCAGATGGAAAAAGAAAAACGCATAGATGTTTGTGTCTAAATGTGCCACCTCTGACTATTAAAATGTCAGTGGAAGAGGTTCAATTTAATTCAAATTGTTCATTAGCATATCTGCCTTTCCTTTGGCAATAAAAGGAAAAAAATGCTCCACTTAGGTAAACCTCTACAAAACAATAAACAGACCAAAAGAAAGAATAAATAACAGCACACCCCCAATCCCATATTTTTGTGTAAAAATTTGCTTTTCCCATAAGTTTCAGTTCTGGAGGGGAGAGGAGGAAGAGGAGTAGCTGCCCTCTTAGCACATTGTAATCGTTTGAAAAAAAAGCAAAACAGGGAGGGACTCAAGTCAGAAGTACAAAACAAGAGAAATTCAATGGTACAAACTAAAACCACCCCGAAACAGAGTCCGCATACAACCCGACACTGTCGGCTGGGGTGGTGGTAGCAGTCCCGGTGAAACAGTCCTGGTGCATCAGTAGTCCCGATGAAAGCAGAGGGAGAAAGGTTTGGCGCTCTACTCCTCCGGAACAGACCGGCCACATGCTCAGACAG
>VWZY01013333.1:0-11389 GCA_013399075.1 Chloroceryle aenea
CCAGTGGTATGATGTTCAACAAGTCCATGTGCCACGTCTTGTATTTGGAACACAACATCCCCCTGCAATACTACAGACTTCAGGATGAGTGGCTGGAAAGCTCCTGGGTGGAAAANGTTTCCCATTCTAATCTTCTATAGTCTAGTTATTTACCATTTTTATCTAAAGAGCTGTTTTTGCCAGCCCCTGAAATAACCAAGGGATGTATTTAGTTCTGAAAAGTAAGTGTATTCTTGGTTGTTATTAGTCCAGATAGCTATAGCTATAAGTGTTTTGGGCTTACCATCCACCACAGCAGCTTGTCACAGTTGTCAAAAAAACAGGAGATTAGATTTAGCCCTGATGGGCACTTTACTTAGAAGACACTAAAGAAAACTTTTGGGTTGTGTATGAAAGAATTTATTACCATACAATGTGTACATTCACACCTGCAAATCCTGTAAGATAAAACAACAGTCTTTACAGTGTAAAACTCTGTAAGGAAGTCCTGCATGTAAATGCAGACATTGCATATACAGCATATGTTGTTCTTGGACACAAGAAATTGGACAAAGAGGACTATCAGCTGCTTTTGCCTGATCTTTTAAAGCAGCTCCAGAACAGGTGAAAACAATGCATGCAGTATACTTGAGAACTATTTTTATAAGCTTCAGATCATAGATAACTTACCACTTATCCTCAAGACACATTTCCTTTTTAGTATTATTTCTGTATGTTGCAATACCCAAGTGTTACTTCAGCATTACTACTTCTACTTCTGAAAGATTGAAACTGTCATTCTCAATGAGATGGAGTTATGACTGTTCATACTGTGTAATCCCTTTCATAAAGTCATTGTTATGGCACTGTAATGTTCTCTTATTTTAGTGGCTATTGAGATTGATTCTGAAGGGGAGGTTATGAACTTATCCCAGGTTGTCTGTCTCAAGTCTGTATAATATTGTCAAAGTGTGAGACAGTAACATAGTTAATGGGAAATTTTTGCTTCTTTGTTTGCCAACTTCTGTTATTTTGGTTGTAGGAATTTGTATTGTTCTTTTTGTACCCTTAAGGAAAGGGTAAACAGAAACAATGTACTGCTTAGGAAAAAAAACACAAAACAAAACCAACAAACTCACAAACAAACAAACAAAAAAGAAAGAAAGAAAATACTAAGAATCTATTTTTTGTTTTTTCATCAGCAATGCTTCCTATAGTATATGCTGAATTATTTTTACTTCAACAATGTAATTAATATATCCCTCTTGATTCTTGCTTTTGTAGGGAAAAAAAATACTCTCTCCAAATGAAGAATTTCGGGGAGTTAACTTATTGTTTCCCCATATGAATGGGCTCAGCATTAAGTAGGATTTCTTCTTTTATTAATTTGGTTTTTTTTGTTAAACATGCACTCTGTATCAATGAACAGTTTATAGTTTATTTAGCTAATCCATTCCATGTTTAATATTCTATACGTTTTAGCATCTATGGGTCACCATTCAGAAAAGCAGCAGCCAGCATTTGTATTTTCTGTTACTTCTGTTAATTTAGGATTCTGCAGGCAAAACTCTGATGTCAGTTACATGGGATTGGGATCAAAAGAATTTATATTGGTTCTCTTGAAGCAGCACCCTGCTTATGCTAGTATAATAGAATTGGAAATCACAAAATCATAGAATGGTAAGGGTTGGAAGGGACCTCTGGAGATCATTGATTGAGTGGTGATGTCCTTTTGAAAAAAAAAAAAAAGCAAACAAACTCACACTTATTTTTCCTGATGCTTGTTTTGTTTTGTTTTGATGTTGCGTTCATTCAAAAGGTAACCGGGTTTAATTCAATAAGAAAAAAAAAGTTTTTGAAAGTAAGGCTCACTAGAGTGATAGCTTGCAGAGAGAGTCACCCCGAGGTCACTTGCTGAAACCCAGCACAGATCGGTAGCAATGATGCTTGCTTGGAAGATTTAAAAACTCTTCAGTGGACTTCAATCCAAGCCAAAAGTTCTTCTGCAGAGATATCAGGGAGTCTGGGATTGCCCTTCATTGAATTAAACTTCTAAAGCAGGGCTGATAGCTGTGGATAAATTTCATATGCAACGATGAGAAAGAAAATTTATAATTTCTGAATAAACCAAATCATTCACTGCTCTGAACAATCTGTGCAGCATTTTTTTCTAGCATTAAAAATAATTAATATAATCACTGAAGAATTCTCTGTACACTGTCATTTATATGAAGCAGCTGATTGTGTGCATTTTCTTATGGACACCCTGGTTATAAATGTTTCTTTTATTTATCAGAGGTCAGCAAAATAAGTATGAGACATAAGTGTGAGAAGCAAAGTTGGAGTTGAGGAAATTTTACAGCTTTCATAATTCTCCATTTTAGTCCTGCCATTTACTCAGTTTTCTCTCTTTTTAATATGATCTTCAATGTTACATTGAAAGACAAATTAGGAACATAAAAACTGAGTACAGATTACCCAGACATAAGCATATTTCTGTTTGATATTTTGTGTATTCAAAATAACAGAAAGCAAAATATGATTCTTATGAAGAAAAGAAAAGAAAAAACCAAACCAAACAACAAAACCAAGACCCACACTTTTAGTGGGGAAAAAGTACGGTAAGGAACTATGAAAATACCCTTAAATGCATTAAAAATACCTTCAAAACATATTTAAATGTTACCCTTTCTGAATATGAAACACTTACATTTAGCTTTTTGCCTGGTCTCAATCTGTTCCTTTTCTTCCATCTCTGAGTAAAAGTTTTTTTTATTCCTAGAGTTAACCTCTCACCGTATGCAGCAATTGCATTAATAAGACAGAACAAGTCTATGTATAAACATTATCTTACATATGTTTTTAAGAGCTACTACCACATAGCTGTAGGTTACAATTTACAGATGGAGAAAAAAACAAACATCACAGTTACAAGGTGGTTTGGTTTGTTTTGGGTTGAGTTTTTTTGAGGAAAAAAACAACAGACAAACAAAAACTATTCTAGAAAGACTAGCACTCCAGATACCTTACCTGTGATAATTCTCAAGAATGTAAATATTTTTCTACATTTACTGTATGTCTATATAAGTCTCTGGTGTCATAGATATACCAGTCTAATAAATTCAACAGTTACACAGAATATTTCTGGATACTAGAAATCAATTTGCTGTAAAAGTAAATTGTGATCGTGGTCCCCAACACACTTTTTAACTATCCAGCTTCAGATATCCTTATTTCCAGGTGAGCTTCAGATTTAGCACAAGCCTGGGACCAGTTTTCACACATCCAGCTTCTTCTGAAGGTGAAAATAATTTAATAATATGGACATATCCTTTTTCCTGCTAGTTTGCCTCAGTGCCAGAAAACATTGGACACAGTTAAACCGATAATTTCTGTGTTTATGTTCAGATCCATCTGCTTATAGATCCATAAACATTTATTTTCTGCCATTGCTAACAAACCACACAGTCATGGTGTAGTTTAGACTACAGAGATTGCTGGAAATCATCTTGCCCAACCTCTCACTGAGAGAAGGGCCAACTTAAACTTCTCAGGACCGTGTTTGGTCATAGTCTGAAAATCATGAAAGGATATTCCCACAAGACCTTTGGGAACTTTTCCAGCATTTGACCATCCTTCAGGCAGAAAGATTTTGCCCATCTAATCAGATTTTCCATTGTATTATGGATCTGAGGTCATATATCCATACTGTGAGTTTACCAGAATAGAAACTCATGTCAGGTACCAGTCCCATTTATGTGCTGCACAAGCCATAAAAGGCTAATTGCTGGGGACCTAAGCGACGTGATTGAAACATGTGGCATGTAGACAGAGGTCTGGTGAGCACCTTCTGCCTTGGTTCCCCTGGAAGGAATCACCTCAGAGTAAACTAGTAGTGCTCCCAGCTTTCTACAGCAAGAATCCGAATACTAACACAAAGCACAAACATATGTCTAACTTAACAAATCCTTAAGGTAGATGCAGCTTATTCTATATGCACAGGAGAGCATCAAGAATTTCCAGAGGATTATTCAGAATTTAGTCAGGCAACAGCAAGCTCATGACCAGCCTTGGCATTGCACTGGTCTTTAAATGCTCTTTCCAACTTAGCTGTAGCTTAACTTTCTTTGTTGACAGCAGTATATATGGAGATCATGGTGACTTCTGACTGACATTAGCAAAATAGTGGGATTGTAGTAGTTTTAGTATCCTTGGTAATTTTTTGCCCTAAGCAACTATTTTGCTTATGCTTTGAGTCAGTCTTATGCTTCTTTCTTTAACAAAAACATCTGCTTTTCTTAAATCTCTTTGAAAGTAAGTTATTTGGCTGATGTTTCTGAATGTATGTGTATAGAAAACCACTGAATAATGTAATGAGATAAAAGAAGCAAATAGAGCATTTGTAAGTCTTTGCCAGTATGGTAAAAGGAAAACAGAGTGTAGAGAGCATACACTGCTAAACATGACAAGGAAAAAAGCAGGCAATTAGAGTGAAGAGATATATACTGTAATGTGTGTGGATCCATATGGAGACAAATTATGTGTGTATGTGTGCATGCATTAATAAACATACCCACAGAAATGCAAACATATACATGGATACAGACATGATGAATTTCTAATTAAGAGGAAAATGACATTCAAGCCTAGACTCAAAAGTTATCAGAGGCCTTGCAGAGATTCCCCCCGGACTTTCTGAGAGCTGAGGATAGTAGCCAGTAATTTCCAATTTCTTAGATAGTGTGTAGGACCATGGTGTTGATTAGCCCTTAAATCATGCTCTCCCTGGAAACGTAAAGTCTTTAATTTCTTTAATGGTTAAAAACATGTCTCTGCTTTTCTTTTTTTCACCTTCAGAAGCTCTTGGTTAATTACGATCTGGCCTTAGTATTTATTTTTGGGTGCTGAGGATAAGTAAGTGTAGTCCTGTTGAAGAAAAAGAGAAAGGGGTCCCATATTTGGGGAATTGATTTCTTTAGTGGAGAAATGATACATCACTTTAATTCTTACATTTTTAAAGTGATGCCTGGGGTTTTTAATCTTGAGTCTCCCTTTGACATTAATGAGAGTCATGTTGCTGAAATAAGCACGTGATACTTTGATAATTGAAAGGGCCCATGTGTGATAGAATCATAGGCACTAGAGAGGTAAAATACCTGTTCCACTAGGAAATCCTTCCAGTTTTCCTCAGGAAATGAAGAGATTTACAGATCATTTATTAATTTATTGTTCAACCCATCTGAAAATGAGTCAGAAGAGCTACCTTCACTCTCTTCACTGGAAGACTGTTGCACAGGATAAATAGACTTTATCAAGTGTAAATGTCCCCTTCCTTCATCTTACCCCACAACTTGTTATTCTTTTTGTGACCCATGAATAATCCCTCTCACTCCACATATTTTACACCATTTTGGATATTTTCAGAACATTACCCCTCTTTCCCCTAGGCTCTGTTTAGTTGATTTATACATATTTGGTTATTTTAATCTGCTGAGTTCATAAGTCAAGCATTAAAGTACCCACAGGGATTTTGTCTATTTCTTTTATTCCTGAATACTCTAGACTCTTGGTTTTTTTACAAACAAGAAAAACTTTTAGCTCTGGACTGAGGAATACATTCATAATACCAGGTGGAGTAAGAATGTGTAAAGGGGTCTCCATGATCATCTACAGACCATATGGGGGTACCACGGTATTATTCCCTGTTTTATGAAGTTCATATAATCAGTGGAAGCAATGTGTACACCCTTTTTCTAAAAAATGATTTATTTTTTCCAACAAGCATTTCAGAAAGTGACATCAAAGGCTTTTGGAGATAACAAGGTCCTCGACCCTTTCAAAGTCCATTACTGTGTACAGTGCAGAAGAGAAGGAACTGAGACTCAAGATCTTGTGGTTTAAATATTGCCTATGTAGTCTGTTGTTTTATCAGTTTACTCTATTCTCACCCTGTGTAATGTAATGGCACGACAATTTCTCATCAGTAATACAAAACATTGTTATAAATATTTACTTTCCCTATTCATCCTCTGAAAAAAATCTTGTACATATTCAAGTGGGAAGAAGGAAGACAAATGAAGATAATATACTCCTTTACAATTTGTATGAGGCAAAATAAAAGGAATTTACTGCAGCAACATTTATGTGGTTCACCATGTAGAAAACACATCAGGGACTTCAAAAAAGAAAATGAAAAACTAGTCAAAATTTGAGCTTGTATTTTTAAAGCTTAGGAAAAATTTCTAAGGAAATTAATTGGATAAAATAGTCATTAAAGCACTTTTAAGGTTGCTACCACAAATCATTTAAACATCAAAAGCAAAACTTTCTGTCTTTTAATGTTCATGTTCTCTTTCACCCTGTGAAGAATATTTTCTGGTTGCTGCTTTATTATATTTGCATCAAAAGGCCATGGAAGTACCTAGAGCATCATGACAGTGGAAGCTGAAACTGAGACATTTTGCATGACCAAAATGTGAGAATTATCATGTGCTTCTTCCAGTTAATTATCAAGTAGCTCAGCAGTCCTGTGTGTCTGATAGGAACAACATAAATTCTTTCTGTAGAGTTATGGCCATTCACAGATTAAGAGAATGGGCTATTGTAAGGGCAAATGTAGGAATGGGTATAATTAACTTGTCTAAGATTAATCTCAGAATCATTGATTAAAAGTAACGTTATTTCTCTTAAGTACCAGCAGAATACCATGAGGCCACATTTCAATCCTGAAAATTCCCTGAATTTCACCCTGGAAATATGCCTTTAGTACCTGCCTTAACTTCTAGTAATTCCAAAAGTTGTGTGGGCATGAGCACCTCTGTTGACTTCTTCATGTTAACCACACATGATTTTTTTTTTGACTGAAAAATACAATCATTGATACTGGAATCATCCATCTTTCAGAAAGAGCACACAGCAAGGTGTACTTGATAAAAGCAAACAAACAAACAAACAAACAAACAAAAAAAAACAAAACCAAAGCAAAACAAAAAATCCCCAAACAAACATAAAAAACCCCAAACCAAACAGGAAGTCTGGCTTCGTGTCCCTTGTTTTTTCAAGGGATTCAAAACTTCAACCCTTGTTTCCTTTGCAAGTATCCTACCCAGCAAACTCCAGAGTACAGTGACTGAAGAGACAGAAGGGTAATAGAACAACTTTCTTCTAGCCTGAGGTTAAGCTGTTTTTCAGATGAGAAAACAAGTCATGAATCCAGGATGACGGGAATGTGTTTCCCATTGATGAATGTTTGACCACTCAGCTAGAAAAGGGAGATATGCACTAATAACTACTCCTCAAATATTTCCCTACAGATGTGTAAATATAAATAAGCAGAAAAATGTACTTCTGTGTGCTAGAAGTGCAAGACATTTCCAGTGTCTAACCAACACAAAATTTCTTAGACTTGGAGGAAATTAAGGCACAAACTGCCTTTCCAGCCCACTATCTCGGCCATCAGACTACACTCCCAAGTTCCATCTTGCTGTTTTCCCATGCTGCCATTTCTACTGTGCTGTCTGAACAGTAACCTGGTTTCAGCAAGACAGACAGTGACCTTAATGGGAAGTATTGTCAGCAATATAAGATATGAAATTCAGTAGGTCTTTCAGGAACCAATTTACACTACAAAAGTTGAGCACTGCTCTCCTGTACGGTTTGAATTAGACAACACCGCTCAGTTTAGTATTAGTTCCTGCATAGGCAGAAGTGCTTAAATTCACATACATAATGTTTCCTACTATATAATTACAAGCAATACTCCAACTGGCATGCAAGTGCTTAGGAATCCCCCAGGTGACTTAATGTCACTCTTCCGTTGCATTAATCAACCATTGGAAGTACCCAGTCTCTTATTCACTCTCAGGTGACTTTGCTGTTTGGAACCACTGCTTTGCAGCTAAACAAGTATGTGGTTTATTATGGTTAGGATATCCATAGTAAAACACTGGAACAGTTTAAGGAAGTTTTATTCTAAATAACTAGGTACAGTGAGATGGAAAGACAGAGGCAGAGCTGTGGTTAGACCTCAGCCATTGTGATTTGCAGTTCCCCCTGACATAAACATTAGTGAGAACAAAAACAGTTCTGATATCACAACGACAGGTCATGTAATCCTTAGACGATATAATACTTTTCTTTTATAGCTGTGCCAATGCAATTTTATTTTGGTGGTTTCGAAGCTTGCACATTAATATGAAGCTCTGAACACCTCTAATATTGAAGCTTTAGCTCAGTAAAAGTAATAGCATGAAAACATCAAGCACATTCTCTTGAGTTTTCATGGTCTATTTCTTTGCTTGCAGCAAAGTTGGATAAAAGTATTTACCTCTTAAATGTTTACCTAATACAGTATGAAATGTTGACCTTAAATGGTCTTTACAGCTCATAGACCATAAAAATAAAATTATGAATGAGCAATTTTTATTCTTATGGAGCCAATGACTGTAGCAAACTCTTTTTTTCCTAGTCTTATCCTAAGAATACATTCATGTCGTCTTGTACAGTTACTATCATTTGCAGATGTCAGTGGTCACTTTTTGAATTAATTTTGAAGCCAAATGCATCAATACTGGTAGAAAGGAGGAAATACTGAAATTATTAGACATTATCTTCTTTCATTCACTGCTAGAGTCAGTAAGGAAGACCTAGATTCTTCTGAAAAGCAGAGAACTTGCTTCAGTCAGTTAGACCAGGCCATCTGGGCAAGGAACAAAAGACAAAGAAGCCCTGACATTAACTGTTCAGATCAAGCTGTTAAATGCAAAGCAGAAAACTCTCCCTTTTAGTTGTGCAAGAATTTATATCTCAGTATAATCTCACCTCTGTGTTTAACACTGATCATGCAAAATAAGCATTAAGAGAATCTATCTGTGGGGTTGAAGTTAGTACTTTGTTACTTCTGTGAGCAGTTTTTATCCCCCTCTTTACCCTCAAAAGAAGTTTACGTATTTGCAGAGCCAAACTGCCCTAAGCAATACTGCAAATCTAACATCATTTTCTCTGTTGTCTCGATTGTTTCCACACCCCACCTAAGCGTACTTCCAGATTCCTACTATGCTCCATCTTCCTTCCAAACCCTTCATTGCTGATTTTTTTTAACAACCATGTGCCTGCAATGCATTTCACACCAAATAGGTAGAAATCTCTTCACCCTTTAAATAACAGGCTACATTTGCAAGGTTTACCTTTTTTTCTCCTTTCATGTTAAGCTCTAGACTAGAATACTCTCCAACTCAAAACTCACAGAGACAGGCTGGGCAAAGGACTGCAGCACATGGGTTATTCATGACATGACAGAGACACACCTAAGAGACTTTAGCCATGGACCACTCCTCTACTCTTTCAAGAAAAGTATGTTTTCTAAGATACCAGACTTAAAAAATTTCCCCTTTCTCTTCCTTTGGTTTTCAAATACCTTTTCAGAAAAGTCAGGCACTTCTAATGAGCAAAAAGCTCAGATATATATATATCTAGAGAGAGCATATACATACACATCTATATTTTACATATATATTTGTTAAGAGAAAATACTGTATTATATTCACAAAATGTGATGGTTGCTTTGCTTAGGATTTGCGATGAGACTATATTACTAAGAGAAAAAGTGCAGTGCACTTGAAAAACATTTCTCCCTCTTTCATGGCTAGTCCTTTGATCTCTTTTTCTCATGTTTCCAGCTTTTAGTTTTGTTTTGTTTTGTTTTGCTTTTCCTTCCCCTTTCAACCTGAGGCATAAGTGATGAATACTGATGTGACAGAGCTTGGTCATAGTCAAAAATCCAGAACACTGACATACAGACCTGTCCAAGTTGTTTTTGATTTCTAGGTCAGGAAATAAGATATGTAATTATTTTGTCAGGAAAGACTTTTGTGGTCACTGGATTGCCAGTCAAATAGCTCATGTAGTGCTCCCAGCTTTAATACACGTTGCTGTGAGACTTGTTGCAAGCAACATTTTCTGATATTATTGAAATGTATTCATGTTTAGACAGAAATATTAAGTAATACAGACAAATTTAAAGGGGTTTGAGATCTTTCTCAGATCCATAGCTCAGCTGCACTGATACTAATTCAGTGTAGTTTCTACTGAGAGAGAGTACTTTGTCTGTCTGCCTGTATGGATACATATAATGAAGCAACTGAAGAATCTGGTAAGTTTTAGAGATGACCCTTTCAAAATAAGAATATGGAACAAACTTGCAGAACAACTTTGTTTATTAAAATGTACTAAATTTGGGGAGTTATCTTAAACCATATCCAGACTAAAATTCCATATTCTTGATGAAGAAACTCTAAGGTTTATCTGAGGTATCAATAAGGTATGAGGCTATGGAGCCTAAACTGACAGGCTGTCTGCAGCAAAATGCTCTATTGTATGCTATTTAAATTGAGAAATTGCTTGCCCGTTAAAAAGCTGCTGATTAGAAAGAAAACAACATGGCAAATGCTTCAGGACATTAAAAATCAGGTAAAATGGATATCATACTGAGCTTCTCACTTCCAGATTATAATAAAATTGAGTAAACTATTCACTGTGACTAATTTATTCAAAAGTTGCCCCTTCTTGGGCTCATGAATTTATATTCAAACAGATTTGGATTTCTACAGATTTGTTACTCAATGTCACAATATCAGGAATAGCTCTACTTTTAGTCCTTTCTTTCAACTTTCTCTTTTCACACTCTTCAAGTCCTGTTCTGTACATATGGCTTTCAGAGGATATGAGTTACATGAAGATATTGTTATGGAGTAGTGACAATGAGTCTTTATAGGATTACTCTTTCATAGCTGTCCTTGTGCATACTAATACTTGGCAGTAAAGGTAAATTGTAGGTAACATTATCAGACTGTATAATCAATTACCTTATAGTAATTTGTTAAGGAAGGCTCAGTTCGTGAAAAGAATCACCAAATTATCACATTAGATTTTGGCTATAAGATGTTGCTCAACTTTCATCATTTACCAATTTTTCTTAATGAATTAAGGACCATGCAAATCTCTTCTTTAAGAACTAGCACTTATGAATGAACTAAAGCATCTTGAGGTAAACGCTATATGCATTTAAAGTAGCATAAAAGCCTAATACAGAAACATTTGAAACATTTCATACTCTGCACACACATGTGCCTTACTAACATTATGTCTCAAAGATATGGGAGATCCTCAGCAGCTCAGGCAGCTGGACCCAAAGCAGTTCCAGTTCAGAGGATGGGTGGTCTGGTTTATGCAAGGTTCAACAACAGATATTGTAAGTTGTTTCTTAAAAAGATTCAATGCCTCTGGTTGTACATGACAAGAAAGTAAATGTATGACCATCAAGCCAGAAGTTACTTGAATATGATGTATAGCACAGAGGAAGCTTCTTTCAGCTTGCCCTGATATCCATGTGCCCTTAAAAAAAAAAAAAAAA
>VWZY01013338.1:264-66678 GCA_013399075.1 Chloroceryle aenea
CGTGGTGTTCCTTTTTGGTAGTGCTGCGTCTCACCTCTGGAAAAAATCCTGTGTTTAGAGAGGAAAAAGTTTGGCTGGTGGTGGAGGGGAGTAGGAAGGCTTTCCTACTCCATCAAAATAGAGTAGGCTATGACTGGGCTTTGCACTTGTGGCACGTATGTCTGTGTCTACCTGTGTGCTATGGCTAGATGGGGTCCAGTGTGGAACTGGAACTCTAAAGAAAAGTCCCCAAGTGCAGAACACCTTAAATAGTGTCTGTAGAAACTGGTAGGGTATTTGATACTTGTGTGTTTTATGACTTCATGGCTTGTTTGGGGGAAAAAAAAAATGGGAAGATGAACTTTACTGTTTATTAATGTTGTAGCAGTTAATGTTCAAATACTCTCAGACAAGGTGCATTAAAGATTCAAAAGCTTTTAATTGTCTTATTTAATGCTGATCACAGATACGGCGTTTGGAATTGTAGTGGCTTAATTTCCCTTATCTAAGGGAGCTTTAATGTTGCTAGTGCCAAGGGCCAGCAGTGTTTTGACCCTGTCTTACTAAGATAGCTACTGAAGGCCACTGTTTCAGCGATAATTCTTCTTCTCATACAAATACTGCTTAACCAAAGCTGCACTGATACTTTCTAATTTTATATAGTGCTCTCAACAGGGCAATCGCTTGCAGAACTGCGATTAACGTGGTTTGGATTGGGGATATCTCAGGACTAGAAAAGATGTGCAGGATATTACACCTAAGTTGTGATTAGTAGTGCTTATAAGATGGTAAGAAAATAAATGCTGTATTATTCCAAAAAGATATAGGTTGCTGGTAAATTCTGCTTATCTGCAAATCAAGGGAATTATTGAAACTGATGAAGTAGTTTGATTTACATGTACGGTCTGGTTGTCAGTCTTCAGCAGGGTAAAGAGATTTGTTTGAAAAGACTACCATATAATCATACAGGATTCTTGTTTGTAACTCAGGTCCTTCACTTTCAGTATATGTTATGATTAGAAATTTCTCCTTCAGTAAAGGCATTCATTAAACCAGAAAATGTCATTGGTAGAAAACAGTTGCAATTCCTTGCCTTTCATTAATGGAAATTAATTTCTACATGGGAGTCTGTAGCTCTGGTAACTTGAAATGTCAGTAGTCTGGATTTACTGTGTTCTCCTGACTTCTGAGACAGTTCAGCGAGAGTGGAGTTGCTGCTGTTATTTAAATCTAGACAACATAATAATGACTAGAATGTTAGTTATATCTGAGAAACAAGCTGTATAAAGTCTGGTTCCAGGTATGAGTTAATTTTTAATTTGTCTTCATCCTTGTTTTCTGGGTTTGAAGTTGTCTGTTAAAGCTTGACATTTAGTCCTTTCTGGCTTTATTTTTAGGAAAGAGAGATGAAAATCTGCTCTCGTATGTAACTCCCTATAGATTTTCTTACTGTAAGTTTCAGATTTCTCATGTATGAGCTTATTATTTTAAGATGTCCCAATGTTTAAGATTGTCCATCACCAATATCTCTTCCAACTGATAAACTCTTCTGATGCTTTTGTATGGGAGAGTTTAACAAACTTGCATTGCCTTTTGTCATTCTGGGTTAACCCAGGCAACCAACGACAGAGCGAGAGGGCACGGCCTGAAGCTGCTCCAGGGGAGGGTTAGGTTGGCTATCAGGAAGCACTTCCTTACGGAATGGGTGATCGGACACTGGGATGGCCTGCCTCGGGAGGTGGTGGAGTCTCCATCCCTTGTGGTGTTTAAGGAAAGATTGGATGTGGCACTTAGTGGCATGCACTAGCTAGGTGGTGTGGTGTCAGGTCTTAGGCTGGACTTGATGGTTTCAAAGGTCTATTCCAGCCTCTATGATAAGTCTGTGTAACTCTGTGTAAAAGCTCCATGAATGCATTTCAGTCATCTGAAGATAACTAATCCTCTAACAAATTGAGTGTTTTTCTTAGGATCCGTGGGCTCTTCTTGTAGCCCACTTAACAGAATAGATGTAGGACATCAATAATGCTCAGTAGAGAGAGGTCTGGGGTTTGTTTTCTTTCTCCTGTGGCGGCAACTTTGACAATATTGCCTGAAAGCAACATGGGAAAAGGGTGAAACAAACCACTACATATACCTTAAGACCTTGTTATTGCCAGCCCAAAAAAACATGCCAAAGCTTCATCCAGAAAACATAGACTGCTTCTAACATATCTCAAGGTGTGGATGTTCTAGGTGCTTTCTTTATGGAATGACTGGAGCGAGTGGGTTTAGATAAATTTTCAGAGGATATGTAGTAACAAGTTTTTTTGGTAAAAGAACTCATGACATACACTTTGATAACTGGTTTTGTTTTGTTTTCCTCTTTTTGTCTCTTAGAAATGGGTCTGCTTTCAGAAGATGCAATGCACTAGATGTGGTTCTGGGAACAGGACTAGTCATGGCATCAGAACTATGTAAAACAATCTCTGAGGCAAAGCTGGAAAGGCACAAGAACTTGTTCTTAAATTACCGAAATCTCCATCATTTTCCTTTGGAGTTACTGAAAGATGAGGGGCTGCAGTACTTGGAGAGACTTTATATGAAAAGAAATTCCCTGACCACATTGGTACGACAACCTCTTTATTGTAATGTTTTCTGTCTGTATGTTTAGGAATTCTAATTTTGGAACAGGAAAAAACAAGATAATGTTAAAAGTATAATCTTAAGAGCAAATCTGATCCTGAGTGATGTCATCTGCTACCAAAGATGAATATTTGGTTGTATTATGTTTGAACTTGCACAGGTAATGTATAGTATAATAAATGGAAGTTTGTGATGCTTTATGGTTACTCTCTTGAGGCTCTGTGAAGGTCTGCTTATGAGGTTTGTTGTTTGGGTTTTTTTAAATTGCTACAAATTTTGCTCACATCAGTGGTCAGGCCTTTCTGTCGTTGGCTGATACTGAGCAGGTGTAGTCTCCTTTCCTTCACTGAGCTAAACAATTTTACCTTGGTGGGTGCATTAGTTTAAAGGCATCCTCAGTCCCAGGGCCTTATTCAAAGCTTTTTGTTAAGGTGCCAGTGAAAACTTGTGTCTGTGGGCTGCAATTGATAGGAGACAGCATTTTCTGTTGTGGATTGTTTTGTTGTTGTTTTTCCCTGAACAAATTCTTACCCTGAATGAACGTTGTGACCTCGGGATTCAGTGTGGGCTAGTTAAATAACTGTGCAATATATTCTACACTTGTAAGACTTGTAAGTCAAAATGTGCCACTGCCAATAGGGTCAAGTCTCCAAGTAATTCAGTTTTGTTTTTCTTTTCTTAGGGGTCTTCCATGGTATGATAGGTGAAATAATAGCCAGGGCAGAGAAGCTGGAGGGCCTGACTACTTAAAAGTCACTGAAATGTTATGTTTTTCAGGGATACCTAGAAAAAGTCCCAACACTCCAGTTTAAGGAATAGTGTTTAAAGCTTTGACAGTGATACATTACAATTCCTCAAAAAAAGTAATTGCTTCTTGTGCCAAAAGCTGAAAGAATTATGCCATTTTTTTAAATCTTGAATGAGCCACTTAAGCTTGTATGTACTGTAGAGAACTATTTTGGCACTTTTTGGTTTTGGGCAAGTCCTTTGCCAAATAATGTAATGGGCGGATAGGATTTGTGGTTACAAATTAAAGCTGCTTTAAATATTAACTGAAGACTGTAAACAGTTCTGCTTTGATACTTTGTGAAATTCAGTGGCTGTTTAGTGGTGTAAGGTTTGTGAAGCTTGTACTGCTCAAAAGGTGAAACAACAGTAAGGGGAGTTTTCCATGTCACGTTTCTGATGTATGTGTTAGAGCCTGGTTTTCTTTTTTCCGAAGCAATTATAAAATAGAAACCACACCAGAGTCTTTGAGGTAGAATGCTACTGGCCAATAGATGTGTAAAATGGCATAAGACTAATTAACCATGGTTACTGTCAACAGAAGATGTCTCAAACAAGGGAGGCAGCTCGTGTCCAGTACTATTTGTAATTGTAATTGAGACCTGGGATAAAGGAACTGAAAGGATACTTTAAATGTAAAATGACTTGGAAACAGCATGAAGTAGAACACTAGGATTCAAAACGAGCAGGGTAACTTTCTCATAATGAGTTGGTGGGATCTCATTTGCTATAGCTAGAACCTAGGCAAATAAAATCGGGTCTAATTCACTGAGTGTCTGTTCAGAATAGATGTTGGCAGTTGTAGGGGACCAAAACACATCAAGTCAGAAGCGTGTTACTATAAAAAGACATCTGCCTTTTTTTGGAACATTGAACGTTTAACAATCTCCACTAGAAACCCAAGGGAATAATTATTGGATACTGTTAAAAGCACAAGCTGGAGCAAAGGCTTGAGTCTGGGGGGGGTGTTTCATACCTATGAACAATCTAGGTAATTTGGAAAGAACCTAGAAAGCAGCAACAAGGGATTTTGAGAGAACATGCCCTATGAGAGAAGGTCGAGAGATGTAGGTTAATTCTGCTTGCAAAAGAGAGGACAGAGAAGTAAAAATACACAGTGGTAGGAGTGGGGCAGAACAAATGTAATTGATATTTTCATGATGATTTTTATTTTTGCTGGTAGGACAAAGAATGCTCTCAATTTCATTAAAGCAGCAGTAAATTAGTTACAAGGTGGGGTGTGCAGGGGTGGGAATGTCATCTGAGAGTAGCTGAAAACCACCAGGACTGAAGGAAGCTGTAATCCTTTCACTGAGACTTTTTGAAAGAGCAAATGTACCCATTTCTTTGAGAGGTGATCCTGTCTGAGAAAAGCAGTTTTAATGTCTCTTTCAGCCCTGTGCTCCTCTGATTCTATGTGAGATAAATATTAGCTTATCAATAAATACTTTAAATTGCATATGCATTATTAGCAATTATCAAAACTAAACCGGAGCTATATTTCCTTAAAGCAAAGTGATACTTTTGTCCTACTGATTTATTCCTTCAAAGTTGGGAAAAATGCTGATTAAATCACCTTTTGTTCTTTGCTCTACTAAAATGACCCTGGTCCTTGACAGATGGTTCCTGTGTAAGTCTGGAATAGTTACACTGACAGAATTTACACATACCCTGTCTAAGAGTAATTTCACTTTTACCTTCATTGACAAGACAGAAGTGCTAGAGGGCTCTGCCATATGAACAGATCAAGAAGCTGTATAGCACACCTTATCCCAGCATCAAGTCTTGCAGTGCCTCCTCGTTTAATGCTTGACCAATAGCATTAGCCTTTCAGTAGCACTGTTTCCCCAGCTATTAAAATGAAATATGTGTTTGCCTTGATGGCACTGTCAGAAGCATGATCTTGTCATACCAAAGAACAGTTGTTCTCAGTTGACTAACTCAGGGTATGCAGTGATGTTTGGGGCAAAGAGATGAGTGGTGTACCTTTTGAAAAATGTCCAGTGGGTGTGAGGGCAAACTTCATGAAATTGGTGGTAGAATCAACCATTCATTTATCATCAGTGTTTACTGTCATATCACCAACAGAGACCAGAATTTTACCACTCAATTAATGGGTCACAAATAGGGTTGTGGGTTTTTTTTTTAAAATCTTCATTTCAGTGTAGAATGTTGTACTGAACAACTTTGACTCAGACCCATTGCTGTTGTGGTGCTCAAGAAGATACCACTGGCCTGGATGCATTCCTGTGCAACCTGCTCTGGGTGAACCTGCTTTACTAGGGGGGTTGGACAAGATGATCTCGAGGTCCCTTCCAACACCTTTCTGTGATATGCAGAATTTCTGTTACAGAATTGCTAAACTGTAAAGTTGTCTCTGAGTTTAGCTTTCTGACAGCATGAAGTAACTAAAGCAAAAAGAAGAGTATAACCTTCATGTATAATGTGAAAACAGTTTGGATTGAGGTTAGTGTCCTTGTTCTGATGAAGGGTATAGGGTAACAGTGAGATGTTAGCTTTTGTGTTTTGGGTTTGGGTTTTTTTTCTTGCATTCTCTTTGTTAAATTAAAGCTTGAAGGGGTTTTTGTGTGCGTGTGCTTGGGCATGTTGCTGCCTTTGCATATTTTCCCCAGTTTTAAGTTTTTAACCAATTAAAATAACATTCTGTGACTAGAAGATAACCATACTGTAGTAAACCTTCCAGCAGGTGGCAACAGTGGATTACACATAACTTGTTTCTTGGCTCTTGATCTCAAGGGTTGTATTTATTGAGCCATCATTTGCTGTTCTGTAGTTAAACCCCTATTTTTGTATTTACATCTAGGATGTGGCATGTTTGCTACATAAGAATATTATGACAATAATTTCCAGGTTAGCATATTCCTTTATAATAAATTTATAAGCACAAAGTATTTTAGGTAATAATATATCTTAAATTTATACAACAGGGAAAATTGCTAGGTTTTTTTTTAACAGGAAATTCATCATGTGGTCAAGCTGCTTTTAGAATTCATTTGTTTTTCTAAGTATGTGTATTGTAATAACGTTTTTTCAATAAAATATTTATATGTTTCAGGTAGATATCTTAAGCAATAAAGCTGTCTTAACCTTGAATTAGTTTGAGCATGGTTACCAGCATGACTTCTGAAATGGGTGAAGATGATTTTGTGTTACATGTTCATGGTTTTAAATGCCATCAAAAACCAGGATTGCAGCTAGGGATCAGTTAGGAGTTAGGAACTATCATATGCATGTTAATATGTAAATATGGAAATTTAGTTTGATGGATTCAGCACTTCTGGTTTGGTGGTAATTGATTAATCCTCACGAAGTTTGTAGGTCATCTCCCAGTTTAGCAGCATTACAAAATGAAATGCATTACAGTTAGACATCTTGTATGGTTCTTGTTCTGCTGCAAAGTCTGTAAAGGTTGCAAGCTTCTCAGCAGTCTCTCAGCTTCAACTAACTCAATTATATTTGAAAATGTTTTGAAAAGTAAGGTTTTTGATAGTCCATCTTTTCAGCCTCAGAAGTCTGGCTACCATTTATTTGGTCAAGGACAGATTAATGTCACTTGTAGACTGTAGTTCTGTTTCAATAGCTAATTGCTCACCCTTGATATATCCCAGATTGCACTGATGGAGAATGTGCAGCCTGGGGATGTGGAAACAGGGGATTGTATACGAGCTCCTTGGTGCTGTTTCTGCTGTGACTAGCTGCTGACATGCTTTAGTATGGCTATTAAAATGAGCTGGGTACACAATATGTGTGTGTCTTTTTTTTTTTTTTTCCTTTTGAAACCTAAAAAAATCTCTAACTCTTTTTCAGCCAGAAAACCTTGCACAGAAGCTTCCAAACCTCGTGGAATTGTGAGTTTGTGTAGGAGTTCTAATATACTTTTATTATGCTGCTCCATCTTATCTTAAAATACTGCTAGAATGTATTGCTTGTACATAATCTACCTCTTAAGTGTGAAGGGTTTTCTTGGAGGGCAAGAAAGTCATTTTTTTGTTAGGTTTTTATTTTGTTTTCCCTCTTGAAGGAGGTATGTTCAGATGTATTTGGTCACATGTTAATATTTTTATATATATAATTTCTTGTTTATTGTCTAACAAAAACTATTACACAAATGTCTACACTGCTAAGGGAAAAAATGCTTACTCCCCAGCTCCTGTGCAGACTTTTGTCACCATGATAAAACACTGCAGCCTGCAAATCCAGCCCATCCTTACCTGCCATTTCTACCCCAGTTACCAGAGTCACTGTTCTCTCTTGCTGATTGTAGAAATAAGTGGATTTTTTTTTTGTGCCAAGTCATAGGTAGTCCAATAGAAGCAGGAATGTGGTAGTAACTGTGTAATGATGACTGCTGTAGGCAGAGTAGTTTATCCAAGCTTGTCCAAAGAATGGATGTCATGGGAACTGTATTATTTTGGCAATTAATTTTAAACTGTAAGCCCCCGAGTCAATGTTTTCTTCCCTGTTCTTGTAAGGTTGTGGTTTCATTATATGGTAGGATTGGCAGTGAGAGGGTTAAAAGGGTCATCCTCTTTCCCCCTTTTAACTTATTTGGCTCACTTTCAGTTAAGTAGCTGATGGACCATTGATTCTGTTTATTTAATGGCAAGCTGCAAACAGGAGGAGGTGTGTATCTGAGGAGTCTAATGCATTCAGCTGTCTGATCTTCTCATCTTAATTTGGCCCTTGAAACCACACCTTTCTGGTGCATGCAACCACAGTGTAATTGTACTGTTTCCTAGGTCACTGCAGTCTCCAGCTTGCTTAAGAGACAGTCTTGTCTCATCATGCTCATGTCTTGAGAGTGTGTTTATGCTCTGAAGCAGTAAAATAAATATTTTTGTATTTGAGATGCTTAGTATGTAATGATTTGCCATGGGGCATCAGGAAATCTCCGTGTTATCTGATGGTGCCTTTAGGAAAACCTGTATAAATTACACCTTAAAATATTCTCTTTCAAACACTGAATTGTAGGAGTCAAACCTAATTATTTGAAGTTCAGTAAGCTTAGTTGTACCATCATTATCCCACACGTTCTGGTGGTCTAGAGGGAACTGCAGTGGGCCTGTGGTTTGTGTAGCTGGAATAGTACAAGTCAATTTTTGCTCAGACAGTAATAGACATTTTGTTGATAAATAAGAGACCACAGAATAAGGATTTATGTAGAATAATTTGTTACAGTAGCTTTACATTTTGAAAGGCAGACTTAACTGAGTTTCATTTTCATGAACGTTACATCCTTAGCTATTTACTGTGTAGTCTTAACTCCACTCTCGTCTTTGTTTTGTTGTACATTGTGTCCCTCATCCTGGGATACTAGGTGTAGATCCTCATAATAGACTTTTTTTTTTTAGCTTGAATGAAATATTTCACGAGTATTTTCAGGAGCTACAGCTGAAATAAGAATTCTTCTCATCCTGAGGTTCTCTGTAAGGTTTTCTACAAACATTTCTGCTGTCCTTATGTTTGTTACGTTTTTAGTAAACGTTAACTGCAATTTTTACAGAAAAATAGAAAGCTCAGATGCTCCACGCAGTTGAAATGTTAGTATAGGTCTTTTTTTCCTCCTCCTGCCTCTTATTTCCTGAAAAGACAGGCTCCTAATTATGAAATGTTGTTTGAATAGAATGGAAAAATACACTGTACAAATAATTTCCGTGCGTGCTGAAGCAGTTGGACATTAATTACTCGCTATTCCTTTACAATTGGATATCAATACTTGAAACAAATCAACAAACAAGACTCGTTTGTTCATTTTCAGCAGTGTTGTTGGAAAACTAAACTGTGTACAATGTTCTGGTAGTACTGGCCGTGCTACAGCAGAGGGTGCTGGATGCTTTCAGTGAAGGGTCTGCCCCCCTCTCAGGAGCTGCCGAAATGACTCTGTTAGACTGGGGTTTTCATTTGAAAAATGTACTCTGGGTTTGAAAAACCCCCGTGCAGTCAGTAGAATGTGTGCTTGTTTCTTCAGTCAGTAAAGACAGAGGAGATTATGTGCAGGGCAAAATGTTTATGATTGTATAACTTGTGTGGGTTTGGGCTTTTTTCTTTTCTTGCCCAGCATTTAGTGTGGCTTAACAGGGTGATCAAATATGGTTCATTCTGATTATTGTGTTGTCTTTATTCTTTTTCCTTTTTGTTTTCCAATTATGACTCTCAAAACTAAACCCCATTATTATTGTAACTGTGAATGTTTTGTTTTAAATTACTGTAAGTATGTAATTGTATGTGTTCTCTTTTATTTGTATGTTAATCATTTAGTAGTCTAAGTGAAATTTAAGTACCTATCCATTGCCAGTTTCCACAGTTTCCACAGCTTTTGTGGTCATAGAGGAATGGCTTTGAGGGTGCTCTTTCAGGCTGAAACTGGATATTTTGCAAACTGATTATGTAGCAGAAGTCCTTGAGGGTAACAGGTGGTGTCCTCTGCTTTTTTCTCCTCCCCCCAGGTACCTTCATTCAAATAACATAGTTGTTGTACCTGAAGGTAAGTAATCTACCAGCTCATAATAAGTGGCAGGAATCATAAAATATTAATTTTTCTTCTCTGAAGAGGCCTATTTTTCCTTTATTTTCCCATAAAACATTAAAGATTTTAATACAAAATATACCAGTGTAGCTCTTAGTCGGTAATATCCTTGTTTATGCTATGTTAAATTCTTTTAATGAATTCTCAAATGCACCTAAATGCTGTTTGCCTCAGTCCTAATTGCAGAAAGTGAAAAGTCTAAATGGCACTCATCTACGGGAACAAAAATCCAGAGTGTCTTCTACAGAACACTCTGCTGGTTTAGGTTCTGACAGATTTGAACCCTGAAGTATCAACAACTTGTACTAGTTGCTCTTCCTTGTCTTAAACGTAGTTGTGTGCCCAGCTTCAGGAAAGTACTTGAAACTCTTTCTGAATATATACATGAGACTCAAAGCAAAGGAATGGAAAAAGTGATTTCAGAGCTGAATCGTCTGCGGGGAATTTAGAAATGGGAGTATTCTGTACGTGCCTGTTGATTTGTTTGGGTTGTTGTTTTTTTCTTTCCTGTCTCCCTGCCAGCAGTACTGTTTGTTAGCTAGATAAGCATTTCCACAAATTATGTCATTCCGTTGTGAGACCAGCTTTAATACGCCAAAGTGTGCTCGGACGTAGGGGTTGGGTACTGTGGCTTTTTATCCTCTCATAGTCCTGGTAAGATTTGAACACTGCCGTTGGGTCACATTCATGTTTTAATCTCTTCTCTCACAAGCCATTGGCTCCCTCGTTAAACTGCAGTTTCTGGACCTAAGCGATAATGCCCTGGAAATTGTGTGTCCAGAGATTGGCCGCCTGAGATCTTTACGTCACCTTCGCTTGGCGAACAACCAGCTCAAGTATTTACCTGCAGGTAAGTACAAATGCGTGAGGGATTACAGCAGTGACAAATTCCCTTTGAACTTCATGTGCAGAGTGATCTGCTTTAGGTTTATTTGTATCTTAGAGCTGAAGCAGTGTACAGCTTGCCTTTAAAGACTAGGCAGGAGTTGCTGTTATGTATTGTACTAAATACACTCTGTTGTAAGGAAAAAGCCACACTCTATGGACATTCTTCTGAAGTGGGGGAAGAAATGTATCCATTTAACAGCCTTTGCCATTGTATCAAGTAAATATTGAACTTCCTTCAGAAGACACAAAATGCCAAGGACAACTGTCATTATGATAAAATGATGTTTCTTCCCATTTTCCAGAGCATAATGAATTCCAGGCCTTTTTGCCCAAGAGCCCCATTCTTGTGTTTTCTAAAGAGACACATGTCTAGTAGGTTTGCCTGTGGTGGTTCTACCTCACTATGTCTGGAAATAACAAAAGTTTGTCTTGCGAGTTTATAATAAAAAAGCAAAATTTATTCAAAGTAAATGTGACACAAACTCAGAAAAAGTTGGCCACAGGCAGATTTTTTTATTATTTTTTTTCCTTCTAAATACTTTGATAAGCAGATATAACTGCTTACTCTTCTTCCATTGCCCTTATATCTTTCCAGATAAGATGATGGTGGTTGTAAAATAATTTTTAAATTGTTTAATCTTTCTCTGGTGTATTTGTATTTTCTGATCTGATAAAAGTCTTAAGGCCAGCATTTCAGAAAAACTGGTCTAACTTAATCTAACAGGATTAGCTTTTGGCTCTAATTTTAACTAACTTCTCAATGTGACCTTCATTTGTTTCTAAGTTCACACTGCTTATCCTCAAGAATATATTGCAATAGCTCCTTGAAGTTTTGGGTGCAGAAATCTAGCTGTCCTTTCCTTGTATTATTCGAGGCATAATAAGCTTAATCATCCTTTCACTTGTTCTCATTATGATTAGAAAGGAAAGAAAAAAATCTGACTATGTAAATGCTCTGGAATGAAATTAGATAAACCTGTTAAACATTATGACCCAAGGCCAATAAAATTTCCATCAGTTTTCAGATGTCCTACATTCAAAAGAAAGGAGTGACTTGAGTGTGCTTTATGTTCCTCAAAGATAATTTACCTTATGGTGCTGTACCATGAAAGAAAGCCTTGTTCAAAGAAAAAGTGACACATTTTCTGCAGAACTTCACACATTAACTTAAAAAGGTTCCAAAAAAGACTTTCAAAAGGATAATTTACATTACTGAAGAGTCGATTTTGAGTCTACCACATTTGATTAGGAACTATCAGCTGCATAGACGTGCTGCATTCAATTTCTCCTGAAGTTGACGAAATGTGAGCATTGCCCCAAAGTGCATCTCAGTTCTGTGTGTGTGAAAATTTTGCTTGCTTAGAAATACTACTGTTGCCTGCTTGTGAATCAGAGAATCTGGTGGTGCCTGGTCTTTCTGGTTTTGCTGGCAGCATACCATTGGTTTATCCATGTGCCATTACTGCTATCGTTACTAATCCTGTCTGTTCAGATGCTGTCACAATCAACATGACTGGATGTCTTGCAGTCTGAGTGTTATCAGTGCCAGCAAGATTAATCTTTCACTTACACTGGAGAGTTTGCCCACTGGAGAGTTAATCTACTGCACTGAGTGTTTCCTCAACATAGCACTTCCTGAAGAGAGCTTCCAAACATCTTTTCAGAGTTTTTCTTTGTAAAATTGCAAAGATTTCAAAGATGATTTAGATAACAAAATCTTTGAGTTTGAAAATAATATTCATGTTCAGCAATTAAAAGAAAAAAATAGCTTTGAATTATTTTATCCTTAATTATATTGGTAGCATGAATCTTCATGATAGTGTTAAATAGCGTTCTGTCAGGAAAGCTAGCAAAGTTAATGAAATAAAAACAGAACCTAGGATGAGATGTGATTTCACTGCACTGCAGCATTTTACTGTGTTAACCACTTTCTTTACAGCCAGTACTGCATTCCAATGCACTGTTAGGGAAAGACAGCTCTTAATTGCTCTTAATTTATCATAATATAGCTATAAGATGTGAATAATTATAGATTATCTACATAAGTTATACATAATAAGGTATAACTTAGCTTCTACTAGTACAGCTTGTGCAAAATTTAAAGATCTGTGTTAAAAGCAGCTTTTGGGTATAGGTGGTGGTCAGTTATTGTCAGTAACTTGTCAAAGCTCCTGACCATCCTTTTCTTTCGTCCTGCACGTATCACACAGATGGCAGTGAACTGTTTGTCACAGCAGAGGATCCAGTTAAGAAAGGCTGATCAGTATTCACCCTGTGTAACCTGATAGGCCAACTTGCAGCATAATGATGTCATTACATAAAAAGCTTACTTTGGAGTCATTGCCCTGGCATTCCTCTTGTCTCTTCTTTCCCAGTGTCTGGTGTTAGAAGTAACCCTTGGTCTTTGTTGAAACTCCATGGATATCTATGAGGATACTATTAGTAGCATCCTTAAGTGCTAAAAACTGTCTTCATTACAACTGCAGAGCAGTTGGATGGTAAATGTTTGCCATTAAGTGGCTGAACACCCACACTTTTCTATTCCATTTTGTATTTTCAGAATGATTCTCTGTTGTGTCTTCCTTAATTGTGATTAAGAAATGAACAGTGCAGTTAATAGCATATGTTGATTCATTATCTGTTTGTAGTGTTTTTGTTCCACAGTTGTGCTCTTCACATTCATTTTTAGTTCTTAAGATTTGCCTTACAGAAATCTAGCATAAATCTAAGCTTAAACCAATTGAAATAGTATGTGTAGTGAGGGTAAAGATTGAGGTTTTCAGTCTGATTGTAGACACACTTCACACTCGGTTGACCTTGTGCTGCAGTTTATCTTCAATGTTATGGGCAACGTTTTAGTCTCAGAGTACCTATTTTCATAAAACTTGTGAGAATTTAGTAGTGAAGACCTCCCTTTTCAGGTTTGGTCATGATCGTCCAACTAGTTTTAAAAAGTTGCTTTGAGAGGAGGTGGGAGAGCATGATGAAAACACATGCAGACAGCATCAATACATACACCTTAGCTTCCTGAAGAAATTGGCCAACAGGACTGTTCAGGGGGAAAAGGGTATTAGGTGAAGCATGGAAATTGTGTTCCTTGGAGATTAGAAAGTGCTTTCTATGTTGTGGCATTCTTGTAGTGTCAGTGATAATCCTACTTTTGTCCTTATTAAATGCTACCAACTCTGTGTCACCCGTGAATAAGATCGTGTCCTTTGGCCTCCGGGGACTTGAATTGTGCACTCCCACTGAAACAATGGGACTTCCATCAAGCATTATTAGATTGTTGTGAGTATTGTTGAAAGATGACTAACTCCACTTGATGAGAAGTAAAGGGGAAGATTTGTCCAGAATAAGAGTGTTGAAATTGAAACAAAAAATGGCTGGAAGAAAATGCTTTGTGAAATTCTCTTGGAGTCATGTTTTGAATATACTTTGGGTAAGGTTAATAAGGGGACTGGCTTATGCCTAATGCAGAGTCATCAGTATCTAGACTCTGTGGTAATCAAAATCACTAACTGAGAGACTCTTTGAGAGGAGAGCTGATTAAAAGAGTTGCAGATAAGTAAGATGAGATTTAATATTACAAAGTTCTCTTGAGTTTTTTTTTTCATTGAAACACGCAGCATTTCTTTTGTTGTGCAGATGGTGCATCTTGCAGCTTCTGTCTTGATTTCTTGGTTCTTTATTTGGCTCTGGTATATGTAATTCTTGAACATGAAGTAAAATTTTGTGAAGTTTTCTACTCTTTAACTGTAGCACTTAAATAATCTAAATTCCTGAGTGTCATTTCCAAATATATGATGCCAGAGATCTTACTTGAAAAAACCTTAAGAGTTGCAGTGTAAACAAATGATGGCTATTGGTTTATATTTTTACATTAGTTCATGTATAAGCTTGATGTTGAGCTGACACTACATTTTCATAGTAGCTTAACTGTTTTCTTGGGAGATTTATCTTTATTCAGGGAATTGATGTCTGAGTTCAATTTAGAACTGTAGGTAGTCCTAGCTGAGTGTGCTGTCAGAAGTAAATTTCCTGAATCTTCTCACTTAAGAGTGACTAATTAGAAAGTTCCTCTCTGTTTCTGATGTTTCTAATGCATATCATACTTCAGCTCTCCATCCTTGAGAAGTTATCTCTTNGTGAGATGTACTGGAAAAATTTATTCTTCCATTCTGGAGTCCCAAAGACAAGGTTATCTCTCAGTTTTGCTGTGTTACCATTTATACCCAGTTTGACTTTAGCTCTGGAAACTTTTCATGTGAAGTGGTGGCTCTTCACATTTATATTTTGGTTTTGTAGTTAGTAAATGCACGTTTAGACAACAGATGACTTAAAAGAGGGCTGGTTATACTCAAAGTTGGACTAAAGTTTCGTATTTGCCAAGGATAAGGTTTGATTTTTTTGCATTGCATGTTGCTTGAGAGATACTTCTTAGAAATGGCAAGTTGTAGCATCTTGTTCTGAGATTTAATTAAAAATGAGGTTATGTTTACTCAGCACATGTTGGAGTTAATTATAGATTTACTAAAATGAAAAGCTTAATGTTTTGCCAAGTCAAGAGCAAAAGCTAAGTAATTAAACAAAGAATAGGGTACGGTTTATGATCCCAGCCCATCTTTTGGCAAAGTTCCCTTTAAGAAGGAGAATAAAAAAAAAATAGTATCAGCAGTTGTCTTTAAACAGGCTAGACCAAGTTTCCCTTTGTTTGTTGACAGGGAACTCTTAAAACCCAAGAGCTGAATGCATTGATCGTGGGGGGGAATGCAGCCAAGTAATCCCAAACTTCTGTAAGCTGTGTGATGCTTTTCTTTGCTCGGTAAAGTGCAGGTGACTGGGGAGCACCAGCAGTTGCTGTTGCTGGAGGGGGGGTACTGTGAAGGTCGGCAGGTTTAGCAGATGCCCTTTCTTCCCCATGTGAGGAAGAGTGTGGCTTCCATTTCGAGCTGACATTTCGGTGTTGTCTCTGAAGACTTCTGCATATTGCATCCACTTGTTGCCATTTTTCTTCACTTAAGTGGAATCTGAAGGAAAATTTATTCATCTACCTGTGGTGATTTTTAAAAGGGCAAACTGCAACAGTGTTTAGGGGAGGTGAATAGCACATACATTCTTCATTCATTTCTCTTCAAATCCTTTTCCTGTTTAAGGCAAAATGTTTTAGAAATATAATTGGTTTAAGCCTCATTAAAATACATTTGTAGGCTTACAAAACTTCATCTTCAAAGCCTTTGAGAAAGATCCTGTGAAGCTGATAAGGGAGTGTTATCCTCATTTTACAGAATGGAAAAAAGTGTTTTTAACAGAAGCGATTTGCTTCAGGCCACAGCAGGAGTCAGTGTTAGCCAGAAATAGAACTTGGGTGTTCCCATTCCATTTGTTAAGACCACACCTTTTTGAGGTTGATCTTATTTAATATTGGGGAGGATTGAGTCTTTCCACCCGTTACTAGGAAATTAATAATTATCTCTCCATAATTAATAACCCTCTTAAGTTAATAGGAAATTAATGGCTGTAAGATCAGTGAGTTTTTGTAACTGAAAAAACTTGTGCTTCTAGAAGGCTGGAAGAGCTCATGAAGGTGAATTTTGAAAAATATAACTTAGAGATAAACACCGGATCGCTTCTCGCATAGGTAATGTCAGGAGTAATGACAAGAAGGGTTCAGTTGTTATTAAAATTATAAATCAAACTATAATTGCTGATTACTGCTTTGTCTATTTATAAAGTAACCCTGAGAATGTTAATTGATTATTGCTAGGTCTGTTTTGCTTAGGAATTTGCTTTGCTAATTGGGGACAAGAGAAACTTTGAGACATGAAAACTGCATATTCATTTCTCTCATTTTTTTAAGTTGCTATAAAGTACAATATCTGTATTTACTATTCATACCAGTATTTCCCTGGTAAAGGCTTCTTGAATACCCAGCTTAATAATTCTGAATAGAGCTCAATATAAGGTATTTCAGTAAATCTTAATTAAAGGCATATAAAGACAACTTCTTCCCTACCTCCTTTTCACAGTAGATTTCCACTGGTCGTGGGTACAGCATGCCAATATTTTTATTCTTATTCTAGACCCTGGCATTAAAAGATGCTCTCCTAACTCATTTTGTAAACTTGTTTTCCATATTTTGATTTAGAGCCTTCAAAATCAGGGGGAGTAAACTTGACTGCTCCCCCCCATTTCCTTTCTGCTTTTATTACTGTCTCTGATACTTAATAAAGTTCAAATATTTTTTTTTTCTTACAATGTTGTGACTTTAAAAGCAAAGGCACAAACTGATGCAGACCCTGTTCTTTTTTCCAAGTTGGCATAACCTTAGTCCACTCTGCTTTCCTAATTTAGTAACATGTATAAAAATATGCACGACGGGACAGGTTTGGTACGCCAGGCACCCATCCAGGAGTGTGGTGTTTTTAAGTAAATGGACTTGTGGGGATTTGAGGAAAACAGAGATTGGGTTACAGGAGCTTTGCACTCTAGAAGTATGTGACTATTTAAAGGAACATGGACTCCCAAATAAAAATCTTTTCATTATTATTGTAACACATTGTTTTCCTTTGAAGTACGTTGATGCCTAATTATTAAAAATAAGTTTTTCTTTGCACAGCTCTGTAAAATATATGCTCTGTGTAGTAAATAATTTCTAGATTCAGTTTACTGTATAAAACCAAGAGTCAGTGTACTAATGTTTGCATTAGCTCTTAGGTTCAACAACAACAAATATATTTTTTCTTACCTAAATCAATGCAAAACTTACCCACACTTACTTGGTACTGTGTTGGAGTTTTTTTTCACATCAGGATTAGTAAAGCTTCAGTAATTACTCTGTAGAAGCACAATAAAGGTACCTGATAGGATCTTTATGACATTCTTCAGATTTCTAGGAGGAAGAGATGTTTACATGTTTAGAGCTTTTATAAACTCCAATACAGCCCTGTCCTGACAGCCTGTCAGGACTGAACTTCTTCATAAACAAAAAATTTCGTTATAAAATTACAGCAGATGCTAGTGCAAAGGGAGTTAGAGCCAAACTGGCAATGCGGATGGTTACTGATTGTCAGTGGACGTGGTGACCTAAATAGAGGTGACCAGAGCACAGGGCAGCACATTGTAGGAGTGGTGTGTATTCCTTACAGATCAGCTGTCGCGCATGGCCAAACAGTGGTACCCATTTAATTGAAGGATGTTGGTTGTGTGAGATTTTGTAACAGAGTCTGCCTTGCTCAAACATTTGGTTTGGGTTAAATTCTCTGGAGGACCACTAGTACTTCTGAGTGCTTTAAATTTATGGGGAGGGAAGTGAAGACAGAACAAAAAAAAAATATCCATTAAAAAATCCCTGGAAATTTTCATTACCTGAAGTTTTTTCCTGTGTACCCTCACCTGTATAGTGTGACAGAATGAGTCATCTGTGTATGCAGAGCTGCTCACTATTCTCTTGTCTGCCTGCCCCTTCTGATGGTTTGGTTTTTTTTCCACTCCCCCCCACTGAGGGGTTTTTAAAGGCCTCTTTGTTAGTATCATACAACATTTCTTAGTATACCACAGAATGTCCATAATGTCACTGGTAGGTAACAAAAATAGTAGCATAAACACATAGCTCTAGAATTTTTCAGACTACATTTTAAGCTTAAAAAGCTGTTCTAATGTATGCTTTTGTTCCAATACTTCTTCCAGATAGGCTTCTATTGGGCATACTGGAACTGAAATATTTCCTGTCACTGGGGCAGAAATGATGTTAAGAAACAAAACCCAACAAAACTGTCTCTTTCAACAATGGCCTGTGGTACTCCTCAGTATGATGTTGCACAGCAGGTTCTCAAAATGCATGTGCTAAGTATGTATGTGTTGTAATTCATTAATCTGAAAACTAATAGGAAACAGTTGGAAAAAGCCATCAATGTGTGTCATTGTAACATTTAAATTATCTTTGCAAATATTGCTTTGTGTACCAGATTTATTGGACTAGAAAATTCCATCTTAAAACTTGGTTCTTCTGAGTTAGCACAATCATTGGAAAGAGTATTTGGAAATTAAGCTATTGTGATGACCATGGTTTTAGTTAAAAGATATTGTGATAGGGCTCAGTGCATCGTATTTCCAAGTGTGCGCTATTTTATAAAACACAGATCTTGAAACAACTTCTGTGGTCATTACGTATCTGGAAAAGTGATCAGGGACAAATTGAAATTGGCTGTGAGGGTTCATGTTGATAAATTGAAGGTTAAAATCCTACTGAAGCAGAAGTCCAATGACCAAGTGTTTGAGTTTTCTAATACTCGTTTTACAATATTTAGAAGTCGCTCAGAATGGTAACGTATATTTACTGATTTCAGGTTTTTTCTTCCTTATGTATTTCAGCAAGCTGATAATGGTTTTGGATCAATCACACTTTTCTTAGGTCCATACTTTGGTTTTGGTGATGCTTTGATTTGAAAAAATCTGTGGTTGGGTTTGACTGTTCTTGAAAGATGAACAGTGTGCTCCTGTAATTAGTGAGTTCATGAATAGATCCAAGAGAGTCGGAGAGTAGGGCCCTGTACATCAGCATTCCAGACCACGTTCATTTCCTTTGAATTCTTTCTATGGTTTGGGCAGAGATTGACCTTTAAAGATTCCCTTTTTATGTGATAATTCTTACTGGCAACAAAATCTTGGCGGGATCACATCTCTGGAAAGCAACTTCTCTCAAAATGACACTACCTGAGTTCCAATTGCTAAAAAACTTCTTCATTATACTGTAGACTGAACAGATTTGGGAGAGTAAGACTATGCTAGTGCAAAGCTACCTGTGACCTCCTGTTGACAGATTTAAATTTTTTATTTCATCTGAAGCATCAAAATCCCAGCTACGTAAATTTTTAGTACTTTGGCCCATTCTCTGAAGGCAGTTTCAATGTTGCTGTTTGTTCCCTACTATTCCGTGTGGTACCCTTGTGAACATTCCCATGCATCAACCTTACAGAATCTGGCCTCAGCAGCCCCATACTACTTTTTGTTATTATTTTTCCCCTGACTGTACCATTCCTTCTCTGAGAAGGAGTTAGTATGAAACCTGAGGAGGTGCAGGTGAAGTCAGGACGGAGCGGAGAGGAGCCAACCTAATTATTAGCAGTGGTGCTCTCAAGCCTGTTGTGCTTCTGGCTTTGCAGTGCTCCACTTGGGAAAACCAGAAGCTTTGCAGGAACATGTATGTTTTCTAAGCTCTAGGCCATGGGCTTTCCCCCCTGGTAGCTGTCCCCCTCAAGGGCTTTTAGATAGGAGATAAAGGTGTTTGAGTGCTGCTTCTAATTGTGAGGTACTTGGACGATTTGTGCATTCCTGATAGTAGGGGAGCAGATCTAACTGGAGTCTCTATTAGGAGATTTAATACTGCCTCTGGAGTCCTGGCGTGTTCTGTTCAGCAGTCCTTGATTTCTCAAGTCACTGTAAGCCTTGTTTCTCCATTTTTATTTTTAGTTTTCCTTTTGTCTGTTGGGGGTGGACAGGAATTTTGAAGATGTTTGGAGTGCTTTAAGTAATTGTGACAAGTATTCATCTGAAGCTTAAGACTTTATGGAAATGTTGGAGATCATAACTACAATGTTTCTACAGTTCTGTTTTGTTGCATGTTCATGCTTTTTATTAAATAAGGGATCTCATTTCAACACAGTTCATTAAACATAAAATTGCATAATATTTCTCTAGTAAACTCAATTAGAGATTTCTCAGTAAATTATTAAAATACAGGTTTAAAAAAGTCTTGCATGTCCAAGTAACTTCCAAACTTGGCTTTACAAAAATCAGCCAGTCATATGGCATGTGCAAAATGACAAATTAAAAGGAATTTAAAATGAAATAACTGGTTTCAATACTTCTCAATTCTAGTGAGAAGAGATCTTTAGATGATAATGAAATAGTAATAGAGTAGCATGGAAATGCTTCTACCACATACAAGTAGTTCATACAGTAACGTACAAAGTAGTCTTTGAGAAATCTGACAGAAAAAAAATTACAACCTGAATTTTCTAGAGTATATGAGAACAGAGCCCTGATGGAATTAATCTGCCCTGCTCTACTCTCCACTCCTGCAATCATTAGAGCTGCCACTTGGGAACATAGGGCTTCTGAAAGAAAGTCTCTTGACCTTTGAATATACTCCCAATGACATGCTGAGCCGGAGGCCACAAGACAAAAGTGGGAAGTTTATGCAGCAATATATAACTTTAAAGAACATTAAGTTGTCATTGCTGCTTTGATCAGTGATAGAGTATACTTTGATAAAACTCAGATAAAGGGCTTCAGGCTGTAGCATCAAAACAATGCATTCTGTTTCTTTTAGTTTGAAAAATGTATTTCTACAGTCTGTTTTTAAAAGTGGAATGTGCTTGTGAGAACTGATTAGACCTGGCACTCAGACCTAAATAATGAAGGTCAAGTAGAATTACTTGGGTTTTGTTTTGATTGTTGGAAAACTTGGGTTTGAGATTTACAGAGAGGACTTTTTGTGACACAGTTATATACCACAGAGAAAAATAACTCTGGAAGTGGTCACAGTTGTGTTTGCATTCAGTAAGGATTCCATTTGTGGTGTTTGTTTTATGTGAGTATTGACTGCACAGCAGAGGAGAGGAAGGAGAAGCGGAGGGTCTTTGGTTGCTTTTGGTCAGGCTTATTCCTGTGGAGTTGCATCTGAGATGGAGGAAAACAGGCTGCCCGGAATTCATTTCTGTAGGTACATCATTCTGTGTTGTAGTCTTGCTCTGAGTGTTTGAAGGTGTTAGTTATATAAATGTATCTGAAAATCAATAAAGACTATAAAATCTAACCTTCCTAGTTGCATTACTTTTATGTATTACATGTGTGGGCTCTAAAGCTGTACTGATTATTACTCCATAGGTCTAGTAAATCCCCTCCTGCCCCCCAGCGTCTTGGTGGCAGCTCTGATAATCTGCATAGCTGAGAGGGTGTGATTCTGTGATTGTTTGTCTGGCTCCTTTGCTGTACGACTGTCAGCAGTACTGTTGAAAATGAATGTAATCACTGTTACGTTTATTATGATAGAATGCTTGGATCTGTGTTGAGGTACTGTAGGGGTTTATTTTCTTTTTGCACTTTAAAAAAACAAAACAAACAACTAACCCTAAAAGGAATCTTTGGGAATTTTCAACTTCATTCTTAAGGGGAAAAAAACAAAACAAAACAAACCTACACTAAAATAAAATTCACATAAGTTACTGCAACTTTTTTTAAGTTGTCATTTCCCCTCCTTTTGGAAGTTCTTCCCTCAGCATGCTGAATCCTCTACTGAGAGCACAGCAAAGCCTCTTTGGAATTTGATACAAGGGATTTTCCATGTTATGACTGGCAACAGTCATGTTCTGAGCAACATAGCTTGGGGCTGTCATGAGGCGGATTCTCCTTCTTGCGCAACGCATGTGTTAGTCTGTCTTTATGAGAGGAAGAATATGGGCCTTCTAGTAAGCCTTCTCCCTTTGTTCTTACAAAAATTGTCACTTATTGTTGAGAGTTAATACGTTCCAAGAGTTTAAACTGAACTTGAGTGATTATATAGCATCTAATATCAGACCAGCTTCCTAAGTAAAGGAATTTCAGGAAAAGTTGGTTCGTAACTCATCTGCCAGCACTGAATTCTTCTGCAGATGATTCTGATAGTAAAGATCTGACTTTACTGACTGCCTGGTTCAAGGCACATGTGATACATATGAAGGTCACTTCTAAAACTTCAGAACAGACCCCTTTTAAAATACTTGTAAAAGTCTTTCTTTTTAGAACGGTTACCTAAAAGCAAAACCGAACGTAAAGGGAGTTTTAAGATGCTCAGGGCCTCTCTCATAAACAGTTGCCAATCGCTGTTCACATGGGTGAAGACAGATGTGTATTGACAAGGCTGAGACTCAACCTTGGAGGTGGAGAGCTGTATGTATGCTGACAAAGATGTGTTTCATATACAAATGATGTTTGTGTTTCTGTAGTATGAAGACGTCTTTAATACAGACAATCTGTTCAGGAGCGTTTAGGGTTTCAAAGAAGCTCAGCTTTGAACAGATAATAAACTGTGGGTCTTTTTTTTTTCTCTGAAATTTTTCATCAGTTTGTAAATGTGTGAAAAGGGAAATGGCAGTAGTAACTGCTTTGCAAATTCCAGGTTTACATTAGAAACGCCTTACTGGCTTCAGTATGCGGTACTGCCAAAGGGCTCTCCCTCTGGTTTACTGCTCTGACTTATTCCAGGAGGGCCCTAAGCAAAGACAAAGGAATCCATACAAGCAGAGTCAGCTTTTCAGGATTACGTCCGTGTTTACTGCCTTTAGTGATGTTGTTTTAAAATAAATAAGTAAATGCTGAAAACGAGAGTTCATTGCATCCTGTGCCACCACAACAAGGTTGGGAAAAGTTAAACACTGTGAGTCTGCTACAGAGTCCATGGCTGCAAAGAAATTCAGTAGTTGTTAGTTCACAGAGCCTGCTCAGCTCTTCAGTTTTCAAAAGAAAATTGCCTGCTAACTAAACGAAAATAATTTACTACTCATTTTTGCTATAAAACCTCTTAGTGATTTAAAAATTGTGAGATTCTGTTTTGTTGCACCGAAGTAACATTTATGTCAAGGAAAAAAAAAAGCTCTCAAAGCTTAGTTTGTGATTTTTAGGGTTGCGTTTTAAATATTAACTTGTTTTGCCCTCAAATTCTTAAGTCTTTAAAGTTATCTGTGAATGTGCTTTTGTCTCTTTGGTTCCCTTGGTGTTCTCTTTCCTTAAGCTCTCTGTAACTCATGTACAGTGATTAGCTACATTAACGGGTAGTTGATTTTACTTGTGCATTAAGCAAATGCAATTTACTAGCAGGACTTGAGTGCTCAGGGAGGCATGGAGAGCAAAGTCATTCAGTCTTTGAAAGTGAACAAACACAAATTGTTAGTGCTGTGCAAGAGAAGAATTTTAGAATGTATCGATTTCCATTTTGACCTTGCTGGCCAAATATAATTCTCTTTTATACATACCATTGTGAGAGACTGAAAATGCTACTTGTTATCAACATCCTTGGTTTTACTCAGCTGGTCTATTGGGGCAAAATCAAATGCATCATTTACTGACACTAAATGGAAAACAGCTTTAAAGTGAACGTGTAGACCTGGAGGTATTACGTGAGATTAACTTTCCTGTGGTTCGTGTCACACAGAGGGAGTGTGATACCTGTATTTCAGTTATCTTCATTTTATTGCAGTGGTATTTAAAATAAAGACCTGTGTTTAACTTGGCATTGTCCAAATCTGCATTACATTGTCATTCTTCATGGAAAGCTTTGATACAGAGTAACTCCAAGTATACTCCAGTTGGTAATTATTTAATGTTTGAGAGCTTTATGGACTAAGACTATTTATTTGTGTTGCTAAAGGAATGCAATTCAGAATGACTGAATGGGGGTTTGGAGTATAATTGCAAGCCTTACTTGTCTACTTTGTGCTGATTTGAAACACTAAACAGCAGTATCTTCCACTGATTGAGATAAGGCTTGAGGTCTCTCTCAGCATTTTGAAAATCAGGACATGGCCAGTGTTGTTTGAAGTCAGATGTCTTTTTTTAGTGATAATTGTAGTTAGAAACTGTTAGTAGTTGGTCCATGCCATTTGCTCAGCAGTAACCACATCATTATAGTAGCTGCTGCCTGCCCTTCTCAAGCAGTGAGTTAAGCCAGTCTGCTGGGTGGCCACACAGACAGTGATCAGCACAAATGAGCTGGGCAAGTGAGAAGGAGCAAGAGAAGCTCCTGTTACTGCTGCTAGTAAAGGGAATCTGTATCCATAGTTTACATTTGAGAAAGATGCACCTCTATTACAGGGGGAGTATTTCCTGTGAATGTTCAGCCAGTTCCTCCCCTGTAATTACTGCTGCAATTTGTAGTAACTTCCAGTGGCCTGAAAGAACTCTTATTTTCATAGGACTTCAGTTAAGATGATCCCATCCATTAGCATTCCTTTGAAAAACAAATATGGTAACTCCACTGCCATGACTGTGGTTCCAAACTAAAGATCTTCCTCGGGTTCCTTTCCTTCACCCCACTCAAATTTGTAGTTGCATTTTTTGTTATGGAGACAGAGTTTACCTTCAGGGCAAGAGGGTTCTTTGGTTATCTCCCAGTAGTAAGATAAGTGAGCAGAACTTGGCTTGATGTAGTATAAAACTTTTCCAACTGAAAGTTGAAAATGTAATGTGGACCTATTGCTTTTGTTATGCCTTTGGTTACTTCTTTGATGGGAAGAAAAAAACCCAAGCCACCAACCTCAAGAAAAGTAAGAAAGATGTCTGTTTCCAGTTGGTTGGAAACGGTTGATAGCAACAGTCACAACAGATAGATCTTTGCTTGGATTATTTAGACACTGGTGTAGTAACGGATTTGTCAGAGAGACCAGTCTGTTGTGTTCATCTGAAGTTTTTCCTGTGAAGAAGAAAGGAAAAATCTGTCCTAGAATTCATAGCCAGGACTGGCCCTGTCTCTGTGGCTTCCTGAGCTGTCCTTAATCTCTCCTTAAGATGCTCATTTTGTTTGCCTTAATTTTAGTCAATTACTGGTTTGTTGTACTTGGTCAAAGCAGGGTGTATAAGTCAAAGCAGGGTGGCCATCTCTAGCTGGCTGATGTCTTGATTCAAATTGTTAGCTCTTTATGCACAGAGGATTTTTAGGAGTGATATTAGTCCACAGTGAATTGTACATGATGTGCAGCAGTGAAGGTGGTAAGATATAAACAAAACAAGAGAAGTGTAACAGGTCTCATGCTTTATTCATTCACATTTGTTTATGTTCATAACACTCAGGAAAATCGAGAAAAAGGAAAACAGCTGCTCCTCACAGGAAAGACAATAGCAAAAATATATCACTTCCTCATTAACAGACTTTTCTCTAAGGTGCTAGCAAAATTTTTCATGCAATACGCTTGACAAAGTACCATTCTGTCACTTCATTTTGGCACCTCTGCCCAAAATTTGGGATAGCATTTAATAAAGCTGTAGAATAAAAGTAATATGTTATTTTCACATCTATTACTTACTTGTGTAGCAATAGTTCCTTGCTGTGGGGCAGTAAAGTACTAGACAGAGTATGCTAGAACAAAATGAAAGGCTAGGTTGTCTCTTAAAACTAAAACCAAAACAAAACCCAAACCACAACACCTCCCCTCCCACCCCAAAAAAACCCCAAACCAATGCAAACAATCCCCCCCAGAAAAACCAAACCAAACAAAAACAACACGACCAACCAACCATCAAACCTGATCATTCCGTTGCCTTGAGTTACCTTTGTGCACAAACAAGTTTTTTCCCTCCCAGTTCCTCTTGCCCTTTCAACTGCCTCTTCAGGTTTGTTCTAACTGTTCTCACTGAGACCATCAAATTAGGGAAGAAAATGGAACTTCCAGCCTGCAATGAGGGGAAGTGTGGAGCACAACCTAACCACCACTCTGGATCTGTGCTCTCTGGCCAGTGCTCCAGTGCTGTTGCTGCTGAAGAAAGCACAGACTGCTGGACCCATGAAATATAGAAGTCTGCCACATAATTTAAGCTTAATTATGGTAAAAGATGGGGAACCACTGACCTTTAGGAGAGTTTGACTTAATGGGACCCTCCTGCCTATTTTCAGTTGCTTTCAGCTGTACTAAAATTACTGTTCAACAAGATTGGACTTTAGAAAACTACTTTTATTCACCTTTGCTTGTGAGTGATGGTACAAAGTAAATAAGGCTTGGTACTAAATTTGTGTGTGGCATTTAGCAAGGTTGAGGGGGGGGAAAAGGTCCTCTTTGGGTATGTTGGGTAGAAGTATGTATTTTTCACTTGGTTTGGGGTTCTGTCTACTGAAAATGTTTTGGAGTCAGTATAGTTTATGGCTGAAGTAGGTGAAAGTGAGAATTGGGAACATCTTTGAGGTGTTACTGACATGACTTCATTCACAAAGACAGTCCTGCCCCAGAAAATCTCCTTCCCTGTTCTTTTCAGCCAGGATATGTGTGTGAACTGCAACAAAAAGTAGGGTTATAAGTAATAGATTCAAGTTTGATCAGCTGGGATAGAGGCTTGTTTCCATAGATTTATTTTTTTATAGGTTTGAACTATTTAGCACCGTATTCAAAACCAGGTTGTTCATAAAATAGCTGCTGCAGTATCACAATGTCTTTTCCAGTTCCTCTCTTTTTTTTTTTCCTTAAAATATGGAGAAAATACCTTACAAGGGAAAAATACAAGGAAAAAAAATCATGTTAGGTCTTTTAGGCTTGAGAAACAGAACATTTTTCAAGCTCTCTCACTAACAGTACGGTACCAGATCTGCATCCAGCAGCATCAAAATGTAAATGTGATTCAGTTTGCCTCCCCCTTTCTTTGTCCTTAAATCTAACGATACCAATTTTCAGTTATGGCCAACTTCCTTGTTTGAAGATGGCACAGGTCTGTCGTAAGTGCCAATTTGTGCTAGAAAATTTAATTTTTATAGGCTATGAAATGTGAGCTGCATGGTAGGACAGTAAATGTAATGTAATAGATAATAGGCTATTTAATTTGTTTTAACCATCTTAAAATCTATTTAAGTCCTCCTGAGACATCCCAGAGCAGATCTAAAGATCTTTTCCATCAAGCTCTAAGTGATTTAAACTTTTATTTCCTGTCCATTACAAGCTTAAACTGATAAGAATATCACAATTCAAATTCACAACTGTTTATACAGGCTTGCTTTTTTTTTTTCTAATGGTACAGGTAATAAGCTTCTTAAATATGACAGCTTTCCAACACCTTTTTACCATATCAGGAGAATGCTCCTTGTATTCAGGTTCATGTAAGTTGGTTAAAACAGTATGTCACGGGTCAAGTATGGTAGCCACTTTTAGCACCTTTGACTTCTTTCCTGAAGCAACCAACTTTGTTTAGTCCTCAGGGTAGAAAGGGATCACTGAGTGCATGAAGTCCAGTGCTCCCCCATCACAGCGCTTGATTCCATAAGGATTTGTGAGAATCTATCCCTCTGGGTGCCACAAGCTGGAGACCATTACTCCATGGTGTGCAGCAAAGGTATTCTACCAAGGTAGAAAATGGGAATTCTAAACAAAGTAGACTCTTGAGGAGCACCACCACTAGTAATGTTTTCTCCATCCAGTAATTTGCCATGAGGTGTGATTCTCGTGTGTTACCATCAACCATGAAATTTCATCAAAGATAGATAAGCCAGTGTAACACATCTCACTTTTGGAAAGATCTGGGTTGCATTTTTATTCTGCTTTCCATTTATGTTGCAGTCACTGGTTACTCTTGGTTGCTCTTTCCCCTTGGAACAGTTGTTACAAGATATGGAGAGCGCTGAGTTCACATTAAAGGACTTTTCTGAACAGGGGTTCTGCATTTCTTCTCCAACCCTAGGCTGCTGTCCCAGAAAATGTCTTATTCATTGATAATCCTCATGTCTGAGCTTGCAATTTTGATATATAACCCATTTTTTCAGTATTCTGGGATGGAAATATTTAAGCAGCCTCATTTCATTTTCGTAATGGATGTGGTAATTTTCAGTGCTTTGTCCTTGTTCCCATGAGGTATTCTGTCTCTGTCCTCATACACAGCATTATTCTTACAGGAAAAAATGATGCAAAAAGCTAATTTAATATTTGGTCTGTCCTCCTCATTTCTACCCCTTGTTGACACCAGTTCTTAATTTCATACTCTTTATTTCTTGTTGAGAAACCTTTTGTTTGTCTGCGAGTTCCCATTTTCCTGGCCCTCTGGCAGTTTTCATTTGACTTCTGCAGCCTGACCTCTAAGTGCCAGCTCTCTTTGCTGATCAGTCCCTTTTTCCATTCCTTGTAGGTTCTCTGCTTTCTCTTAATATCCTGCTTTGAGGTGCATTCTCATGCAGGTAGGTCTGTGGCCCTTTCCTGTGCCCTTTTTTCCTTTACTGGGATGGAAGGTCTCAGATAGTGTTTGATTTAAAGTAAATCCATGCCTTCCATACACTCAAATCCAATTGTGTATGTGTTTCATATATCTTTGGATGAAAATTTGGGTTATGGCCCGATGGGGAGAGGTGGGATTGCTCTTGAAATGTAAAGAAAACTGTTAGTTATTTTTGAGTTAGGCAGCTGGTGAGGCCTGTACCTCCGGAAGGTTAAGGAAGTTTGAATTGCCTTGGCAATTGCTCTGTGTTGTATAGGCTGCTTACTTCCAGATGTTTGGGTTTTTTCCTTCATGTAAAACCATGGGAATTAATTTTGAAAACTGGCATTTAAACCATCTGAATCAGAATTAGATTTTCTTATTTTTCTTTTATTTTTTTTCCCTGATGCTGGCTACGTTTATCCAAATGCAATCATTCTGGAAATTTTCTGGAATTCTTTCCAGATTTCAAGGAAAAAAAAAAAAAAGGTATGCTGATGTTTCTTTTCTCTTTGTGTTGAGACAAACATATTTGGCAGTTTTACTTTTGAAAACACACATGATGACAGTTCCCATGTCCCTTTCTCCAAGTGGCTGGGAAAGCTGTTCCCATGAATTCAGAGGCTGCTTTTCAGAGCCACAGTAATCACTTCTGAATCTTCGCATTATCAGGGGTGAAAAAGATGAATGAATTGCTCGAGCACCATCAGGTTCAGTGTACAGCCTGAAGCATTTGTGTGCACGTCTGTGTCACCAAAACCACCTTTGGAAGGCTGTAGGCAGGACTCTGGTGTAAGCCTGCGTGTGCATTTCTGTGGGGTAAGGTAGCGTGTGGATTTACAGTCTGTCAGCAGCTTTGTGTGGAGGATGCCACGAACACGTTTGTGCCATATGGCCAAGCCACCGAAGTGCCGAGCTACGTGTGAAGGCAGTAACTGTGCAGATGGACACAGCTGAAACACTTGGGTCCCAGAACCGGCACGGGAACTTCACGTTTGGACTCGGGTCTTCCTGAGGGAGAGGTTTAACAAAGCTACAGAGGACGTTTTTTTCTGGTTTCTGATCTCAAAATGGGGCTCGGTGCTCTCCCGTGTTGATTTTGATGGTGTTAATCCTAGAGCTAATATAAATTTAAAATTACACATTTATGAATTTCATTTAAATGTAATTGAATCTCCCTAATGTGGTTTAAGGGTGATGTACAATGCTTGTCTCTTCCTTATCCTGGGGGTGAGGGGGAATCTCTGATTAAAAGTTCCTTTTTTGTCAGTTCTTTTGATTTGGGAATAGCTGTTTTCTAGCTCTGCCTGAAATTTCCAAAGTCTACCTTTCCTCCATGGCTTAGTGCTTGATGAGGTGATGGCAAGAGAGAGATTTGTGAGTCATTCACTGTTTGTGTTAGCCAAGGCATCCTTTGGTAGTCATGCTGGGAGGTTTTTCAAACGTGAATAATAGTACTTGGTAACTAAAAGCTTGAAAAACTTATTAATGGACTGTTTATATTTTGTGTTATTCCTCTTTATTGTTTTCCTTTGCTTTAATGAGATGGGAACCAATTTAGTGTCATTAGTAAATGTCTGAACACGTTCTTCAAAATGAGCTTTTAACACTATGGTGGGGAGTCTGGGGGTTAGATCTTGAATCTGATGGCACTTCGAGTTGTTTGGTTTACTTTTTAACTTCATTATGGGTTGGTGGGTGTTTCTGTAACAT
Organism: Chloroceryle aenea; assembly: GCA_013399075.1. NCBI lineage: Eukaryota > Metazoa > Chordata > Aves > Coraciiformes > Cerylidae > Chloroceryle > Chloroceryle aenea. The sequence goes on from VWZY01013338.1 coordinate 30,716, forward strand.
ATGGCACTCTGTGTTGAAAGTGGATGTTTACATCTGGTATGCATTGGAAGATTAAGGTAGAGAGGATGAAGTTTTGGGCAAGTATGTGTTTTTTGGATGAAGGATAAAGTGAGAATACTTTTATTTCCTCTTAGATTTGAAACATATCATTCTAGCAATGCCTTTGAAACTCTGCCAGCTTTGCCAACTGTAACATTTATGGGATTTTGGACCTAAACTGAATTAGAAAACTGTTTTTAGTGGCAGAGAAAAAGGTTAGTGCATGAAAATAGCTAGGCCTGTTATTGACTGCATGTGGTCAGTGGTTTGGCTGCGTGTAGGTGGCTCTTTTCCTGTCACTGTTTTCAAGCATATGGCTTTGTTTGTGAATATAAAACTCTTTAAAAATGAGTTCTACTGCAGTTCTTCTGCACAGTAGTCTTCTGCTATTTAGTAGGGATTATTTTGCTTTTGCCATTCATTTTCAGTCTTATAGTAAAAACCCACCACTTTTTAAATAAAGCTCATGATTCCTGTTGACATCAAAACCGAGAGGTTTGAAGAATGCGGTCGCCTGCGTATCGCAGCTGCTTCTGTCGGTAATATTTTATAAGAGGATGCACGTACTATGTTGTTGGTTCTTTATTGCTGTTAATGCTGGGATTGTTTGCAGTGGGCAGAAACCCCTTTTAAGTGTGCACAGACATTTTGTTTCATTAGTACTTTTGTGATAACCTCCAGTGCTGAATTACGACTTTATTTGCTTTTCATGTTTTCTGTCTTGAAAGTAACATTTATAGCCGGTTTTCTCAAGATCAGCTTCAGATTTGCCATTTCTTTTTCCTGTTGTGTAGAAGAGAGATTAAAATTAACCCAGTGTTTTGTTTGCTTCTTTGGGTGTAGTATAGAAGGTGTTACCTCAGAGCTTGGGGACTAGCGAATTTTCTAGCTCCTGCTGCAGAGAGCTTAAGGGCACAGCAGGTTATGTTTAGCTTTAACTTAAACAGTGTTACCCTATTTATAACTTTTAGAAAAAGTCTGGGTGATGGAGCTGTAAATTGTGCAGATTGTGGATTGTGTAGATTGTCTGGTGTTTTCAGAGCAGAAAATTCTAGTGCATGTTGGTTCAGTAGCGATCAGATGCAAGAGCTGCTTTCGTTCAGCCCAGAGCAAAGTACAGTTGGTTCTGCAAGGTGCTGAGAACTGCAGGAAGTTACAGGCACCAAGCACTTCATGAGTTGGTCCCATTGCTGTAAAGTATTTAAAATCAAAGCAAAACTGTTTATCATTTCCCCATGTTTGGAGAAATTCTAAAATTATCCAATTTTTAGAGTAACTGTAAAAGAATAACTAAATAAACAGTGAGGGGACCTGTAGAGCTGATCAATATGTCTGTCAGACCTTAGAGAAGTGCATCCTGGTCCCACAGGATGGTTTACTGGACCAGTAAAATCCATCGCTCTGGATTTTAACAATTAGCAAACTTTTTGTTACCTACATTAAAAAAAATACATATATACAATGCTAATTAAAACACAAAATGTACTTTTAAAATTCTTGCAGTGTTAAGAATCTCTAGAAGCTGCAATTATTGCATCTGTCACTTAGAGCTTACCATAATGTCATCCTACAGTCTAACATAACAATATAGCTTACAAGTTATTAAGAATTTCCTTTTCTAATTTAAACTAGGTCTCTTGAATTGTATTATGAAGGCAATGTGCTTGGTGAAAGACTGTCACTAAGCACAAAGTGCTGTGTGATTGTAACTCTCGTTGCAAAAAGCTATAGAATAAACAAATAAACAAACCACCAAACAAAAAACATATATTTATTTTTTCTTAATTTGAATTTCCATGAGTTTGGGGTCATGCAAAACACCCTCAATAAACTATGTCATGTGTTTTGGTTTGGGTCTGGTGGTTTTTTTTTTTACTTAGTTCTCGTTTAGGAGCAGGCAACTGCTTGTTATTTTTGACAGTAGTAATTGTCACAATTCAGAAAAGCTCTGTCCTGAGATCTCCTATTTAAACACACTGATAACTGTAACTCAGCAAAAAGATTTGAAATACAAAGCTGATGGAGACGATGATTATCAGTTCTGAACACAGATTGAGGAGCACTATTTTACGAGTTAAAACCAGCACAGCTAACTGATGATCTTTGGTTTTGATCTGTAAGAGGTTGTTCTGGTTTGTTTTTTTGTGCTCTTGTTCATATAAGCAGTTAGAGTTAATCATTCTCAATGTCTGCTGTTTGGATTGTAGAGGTTGGAGACCTGAGGGAGCTGCAGACGCTGGACATTTCAACCAACCGTTTGATAACGCTGCCAGAAAGGCTGCACATGTGCCTCTCGCTGCAGTACCTGACCGCGGACCGAAACCACCTGTGGTATGTGCCCCGCCACCTGTGCCAGCTGCCGAGCCTCAACGAGCTCTCCATGGCTGGAAACCGCCTGGCGTTTTTGCCACTCGGTGAGTCACCGCTGTCACCGTGCGGGGGGCGGGCCAGAGGACAGGCCGGAAGAGAAGCTTTCCAGCCAAAAAGAAAGGAGAAAAATAAAATAAAGCAACAATTGATTTTCTTTGGTGGTCCCTACAAACTCTGCTTGTGGAATTGTCACAGTGGTGGGAAATATATTAATAAACAAAAAGAAAGCAGATTAAGGTTTCATGTCTGTTTTAAAGCAAGAGGTCAGCTATCAAATTTGCTTTATTTTTAGCTGAGGGGGAAAAAAGTTTAAATGATGTTGTGTTAAATATAGTACTGTGTAATCTGAGTTCCCCCGCTTTGGGTAATGATCTGTTTCTGTTTGCTGGATCTGATGATTTAACAAAGATCTTCAGCTAGGGTCTAAAACATGCTCTGGAATCCCAGTAACGCCACATGAATTATTTTTCATCGTTAGGAACGTCAGTACGGCCTAATCTAGTGAAGCTGTAGTTTGTGTTACGTACTGACATCCATCAAAACTTCCACGGCAGTAGCCCAGGGAAGAATTTATCTGCCTTGCCTTCTTTCCAACCCTTTCAAAGTTTGGAAGTGTCAGAGCAGGTCTTCAGGAGTAGGAGGTGCAGTCAGTGTGTGGTGGTTTGCTGGGGGAAGCAGTTGTTGTCAGTAAGTGCAGACTGTCTATTCTCTTGGTGGAAATCAAGTCCTCCACCCTGCGTTTGTTGCATTTTTGGCCTGCCACAGGCTGATCTCTGCTGAAATACAGACACACATGTAGATCTGTCATGTCATTTGAATAGCCATTAATAGGGTTTTTTTTAGAATACAGTCAGAGTTTGGTGTTAATTAGGTGCAGATGAAGCTATGATAGTCGCATGGAAAAGAAGCTGAAAACTGAGGTGGCTAAAAATGAGATCATAATTTCTGAATTAATTACATTGTATAGGTTTAACTTAATTTTTTTCAGCTCTAGTGATTTAGTCTTTAAAGAATTTTATGTTCCCTCTGATTTTCTTAGAACCTTAGTTTACATTATTACTGGAAAGTAAGTGCAGATAATGTCTCCAGACACAGTATTTTAGTTATGTTCCAACATATGTCATTATATAAATGAGTAAACGAGTTCCAGGATGCATCATCCAGAGTCCACGCTACTAAAACAAGCAAAGTAACTTCCCCTGTTTTGGCAAATATTTCTGACTCCCATTTCCTGAGACAGGCAGTTGAATCTTTTTAATTTTGCAAAGATCAGATGCTGTTCAGTAAGATGAGATGTAAGATGTTAAAGGGTAAAAGTTTTTGCTACTTTTGCACTGGTAGCTTATCTGTGAGTGAGCTATGACCTGGATGAGCCCCAGATCTGCTGAAGTGTTTTAAGTTCAAAAGAAGGAAATAAATCTCTAATATAATGACACACCTTCTTTTTTCTTTATTTTTAGACTCAAAATTCAAAACATTCAAAAGGAACTTTTAAAATAACGTAAAACATCAAAGACTGTCAATTGACCTTGTTCAGTAGTTCTTAATAGTGACTCACTGGTGAACATTTGGAGATAATTTGCTATCTGTGGATATGAAACTGAATCATAAATCCTAGAGTTCAGAGGAAAAGCAGCACAGCATAAATGTAAATGTTTAATCCTTCCTCTGAAGTATCAGACAGCTTCAGAGTGGTCAAGATGTGATGAAATAAAGTAGAAGAGAGAGTTAGTGCATTGCAAAGCAAAAAGATTTAATCTATCTGATGTTGTTTGGGAAAATATTTTTCTTGGAGTATTCCTGAAGTTGAGGTGTAACTGTAGCATTATTTCTGCTGGCTGCACGTGTTGATCAACGGGATTTTTTTCCTCTGTATTCTTACATCCAACTTCACTAGTTAATGACTAAGTAAGGATGTTGAATAACAGTGGAAGATAGTGGAGAAATATCCATGAGTGATATTCAAGCACAAATTGTCAAGCAATTTTTTTCAATTAGGGAGCTGAGTTGAAAAGCAGACGTTTTATTTATCTCCTGACAGAATGTGGCTGCTTTTCTCTTTTTTTATTAGACATGTCCACGTTAGAAGAAATATATTTGGAACATATTGCTTAATGCTTTTGAAAGTGTAATTTACTTTATTTATTTCATATGGTGGTTGACATCTAGCATGCCAAAGAATCCTTTCTGCCTTGTCCCTTGTAGCTGCCAGTAGAGCCTCTTGTTAAGTGTAATGGAAATCTGCATTTTCCTGTTCCTAAATTGATAGATGTAAGATTTATTCCAGCAGTAGCACGGTACTTTCACAGCACTGCTGGGAGGTACTGTGTAGCCTTTTATTTGTCCTGTACATTCTTTTAAGTTTATGGGCACATGCATCTTAAGAAAAGAAGTGTTAACACTATTAGCCAGCTCTCCACAACACAGTAGAATACCTGATGCTACTCTGACTTTCAGAACTGCTACATAAACAAGCAGATGGGTAAACAATGACAAATTAGTCATTTGTTCTGCAGAATACCCTTAATTGTTGGATATGACAGGGGTTTTTTGAATTTTATTTATTTTTCAGATGATGATATTCTTGTTTCTGTCCAAAGAAACAAGTCTGCGTGGATCTGAGCCTTTGGACCTTCCTAATAAATTTAAAAAAACCCAAAAAAACAAAACAAACCACCAAACAAAAAAAAACACCAACCAAAAAAACCCAAACCACCAAACAAAACAACAAATTACATGTGTAAGTTGAACTGGAAACTGCATCGTGGACACTGCTGTTATTGTCAGGAAAGCTTTCATGCTGCCCTAGTAAATGATCTTAGGAATTCTGTTCTTGAATGGCACATGGGACTGCAAGTAATTTTACATCCATCTACTTAAAATATAAATTATCCTTTGATAGAAATTTAACTTGAAAATTTTGCCATTTGCAAATGCTCCGATTACTGAAAGCAAATTCCATTGCGAGCAGAAATTTGAGTCTGATGACATTAAATAAATCATTTTTATTTTTGCTATAAAGTGCAAATACAATTAAAATAGGCCATAAATTCTCAAGTCTACTGGCAGTAGAGGGGATGTTATGACAGCAAATATTCAGTGTTATATCACTTTATTGAGGGTTTATATGCACTTTTTGTTTAGAAAATGGGTCTAGTAATTATCAGTGCACAGTAAACAAAGGTCTTATTCTACCTCAGTATATGCTGCTTTTGTGTCCTTGCCCTCACAGTATGGTTAAAAGAGCATCAGTGCAGACACACAAGAGCTTTTGTTCCATCTTCAGCCATGTGGAATGCATATGCCAGGGCCCTGAGGTTAAAAAAAAAAGAGAAAAAGAAAAAGGGAGGAAAAGAAAAAAAAATTAGAATTGGGGTTTGTTCAGGACTCATGGCAGTTGGTCATTTCTGGGAGAAAGATCTTTGATCTGGGAGCCTCGAAGGAGGAAAGTGGAAATGTTTTAGACACAGTACAGTGTTTGCAAAAGCCACATGAAAACCTTCTTTGTAGCATTAGCCTTTTCATAGATGGACAGCTTCCTTATTTTACAAAGTTCTTCAGAAGCATGTTTTTTAGAGAACTCTTAACAATATTTGTTGACTGATACAAGACATAAAAATTAATGTGGATAGGATACAAAGAGCTTTTTAAAGTGATGATTTATTTAAATTTAAACTTTTTGGGTAGTGTTTGAAACTGGGGAAAAAAAATCTTTTGGAGGCTGGAAGATGCTTGGTTATTTAATGCAAAAAAATCTATATCAAAGGACCATTTATAGTTACAGGCTATTTGGCTTTGGGAATTGAATTTTTCCTACTGAGATATTTTGTCTAACATCCAAAAATTTGCTTTAATTACCTAGGAAATGCAGTCAACTCAGAACTTAGAATCTAAACATAGCATAAGATAAAGACAGAGGGAAGAGATGAGCTGCAGCCTAACTCCCCCCTCAGTGCATATGAAAAGAACAGCTTTAGGGCTTTTTTTGACTTGCCTGATTTTCAGCCCATTTGCATACATCTGGGTAGAAATGAGCAAGATGAGCCTCTTTTAAAAATTTTCTTCCATTCTCTAAATTAATAAGTTAAACAGTAGCACATTCAAACCACCCAGTAACCCATAGTTTTCGGGTCTTCTTTGTATAATTGGCTCGTGCAACTCGAGGCGATATTCGCAGTGTTCGGTGTGCCGCGCACGTGCGATCTGCTTTCAACTTTATTGGCTGGTTCTTTTCCAGCCCTACAACATTTGATGGTGTTACAATGCCTCAGTATTGCGATATTTTTATTCCTCGTAGGATAACAATGATTTTGTTTCATCTAAAAATATCCCAGAACTTTACTAAACTATTTTCAGCGCTGCAATACTGAGCCAAAAGAAGTCAGCTTTTAGAGGTGTTAGCTCGTAACGATGCACAGCAGCATCTCGCAGCAGTGCCCATCAGTCAGCAGAGATATTTGTACTTGCTTCTTGGGGCAGGACAGTTGCTGGCTGCAGCAGATAGCTCTGCGAACTAGAATGTCTTTGGGACACAGTCAAAGGAGCATGTGATGGTTGAACGTGTCCCCTGATGTCCAGTTTGAACAAAGCCCAGATTATGGTCTTTGAAACCTCTATAGAACGTTGCAGGGCAAGCTCCTGTATTAAAAGAAAATAAAAACCCCACAACTCAGTTTTTCTGTGTTAACATTTTTATTTCGGAAAAGGAATTTACTCATTTTCTGCTGGTATCATCACTTGTTCTTTATATCAAAGACTTGATAATGTGACACCCTCTAAAGGCTCCGCCTCAGTGTGGGCTTTGAAGGTTTCTGGTACTTACAGCTGCCATTCAAGTGGGTGACAGCTGAAGACATTCAGTATATTTTAAGATGGCCAAATGCTTGGGGAGGATCACTCAAAATACTGTTTGCTTTATCTGCATGGAGTGGTGTCCAGAGGACTTGCGTGCAACAGAACTGCTCAACAGGGAAGAAGGGATTTATTACCCATTGTCATAGGCAATGATACGAGATAATTATTTCGAATTCACAAATTTCATTTGGAATACAATGGAAATTGAATTTCTTTTTTTTTTTTCCTTGGCCACAAGTACGAGAGGGACAGAAGCTCATTTCTCTGGTAATCCTTATCTTTACGCCGAGGCAATTGACAGTAGATAAAGATGGGAAGTCAAAATCAGTCAATACTATGTCTTGCAACATGGCTGATTCAGCCAATTGCTTGTTTATCTTGCTTAGTTTCTATAACATTCTCATAAAAGCTTTAAGTTGAGGCATACAGATGATTTTTAAATATATATATTTATTTTTTTTTATAATGCAGTTTGTCTGGGTTGCAGTGATCCCCGCCCAGGCAGACAGGCTCTCAGACAGTGTTCCTTTGGTTCATGCTCTGTGTCAAGCGTGTTTGTCTTTTCCTAACCCAGCATCTCAAACGACACTGGAGCTACAAATGAAATGGGCTGCCCAGGTGATGCTACGTGTCAGACTTTTGCCTGTTCAAAACACTTTTAGGCTATTCTTTTCAGTTCACTGCTTTCTTTTTAGAGGTCTCACTTGAGCATGTTTTTCCCTTCCTTTGGTTGCAGACAGTTTTACCTCTGTCTGGATCTTGCTGGTAAGCAAAATTCTTGTGTCCAAGAATTCTTACTGGAAGCCTAAGTTTTCCCTTTTAATTTTGCTCTATTTTACTTTTCTAAACAAAACAAAGTTGTTCCATACCTATATGCTCCAATCTGGAGGTGTGTTAATATGTTTCTAGTTCATGAAAATACTGCTTAAATGTGCTGTACTTGACTGCCAGCCATGAGTATTTTAACAGAAATCATGTAAGAAGCACAACTTCAAATGTAATGATCATTTACTTCTAACCACAACCTTTTTGTATGGTATTTTGCAGTTTAATGCCGGTATATTTTCTTGTGTTCTGTAACTTACCACATTACACAGACTTGTTTGGGAATGATTACTGGTTGTATTTGGTTATGGCTCATGTCATCAAGCAAGTGTCTTCTTGGAGAAGAGTGGGGCAGACCACGTTCTTGTTTATGTCTTTCCCACTTTTCCAAAGATAGTGAAGCTGTGATTTCAGTGATGTGAGGCCAGTTACTGAAAGCAGGTTTGACCTTATGAACCTGGAGATCTGAACACTGGAGATCTGAAATCAATTGTCCCTTTGCTTCTTCGATTAGACTTCGGACTTTGTCAATGTTAAAATTTAATTAATTATAATTGGATTTTCAGGGCTACTGAAAAGGAGATTTTATTTTAAATCCTATTTTCTAAACAGCTTTTCAGCTCATCCACAATAAAACCATTGGCTGAAATTTTACAACCGAGAAGTACTAATTTATGTTTGCCTAACTTTAGTCTGATTAGCTTATTTATAATTAAAGAGAATTACTGTGCTGATAATCATCACTATGTCATCCCTTCTCCCCCTGACTGTTTTTATTTTCTAAACCCAGATTTAGGTCGATCTCGAGAGCTACAATATGTTTATGTGGATAACAATATTCATCTGAAAGGCCTCCCATCTTACCTGTATAATAAAGTCATTGGTTGCAGTGGGTAGGTATGAATTAATGCAGATGTTTTGCATACCTATTCTTGTAAAATTTCTTACCAGCATCTTTCTCTGTGAGACAACTGATTATTTTTATGTGTGTGATTGAATCGGAGCTGATGTTACTTTGAGGGGATTACTGCAGCTCCTGCTTCTGTTTTATTTTTGTGATAAATCCTCTGTGCTAATTGCTGTCTTCCAATATTTTAGTATTAAGCCACAACAGTGCAGTTATTCTGAAGTAATCTGTAGGGATAACGTAAGGCCTAAAGCTGAATCCTAGCTGCAGTTAAAGGTTGGCCAAAAATGTGGGCTTCACAGAAGTTCCAGAACTAAAGATGGAACAAAATATTTTTTTTGTGTGTTGCAGCATCTGTCTAGTTCAGAAGTTCTCACATTTCTGGAAGTTAGGGACCATATCTTGGAATGTCACATATGGCTCCTTCACTCATTTTACTTCCAGCATCAGCTTCTTGTAGGCCTTGGTACCTACTCACTAAAATAAGTAACTTTTTTTAGGAATTATGGATTGACAGGTATATTTTTACATGTGGATTTTAAAAATATCCTAGGCTGTCTCATGTTTGTGGTCAGGATGTGAGGAAAAAAAAGTGGTCTGTCTAGGACACTGGCTTAATTCTTTCTGCACTGACACTAGCATAAATTAGGTTCAGCACCACTGATGAATGGAGCCTTACTGGTGTAAAACTGATCAGAAGAGGATTGTCCCCATTACCATCTAATTATAAATTTCTGGTATGCTTGCTCTCAGCAAATCTTGCATTAAATATAAATTCCCTCTCTCCAGCTTGCACTCCACTGCAATATGCGAGATGCTGAGTCTTGGCATTTTAAGGTTTTTCTAATATTCTCGTGTCAGCTGCTTGTATGATATTTAAATACTTGCAATTGGACTGTAATTCTGCTGAACTGTTTGCAGTCCCAAGCTTCTACCAATTTTGTTTTTCAAGAAAAAGAATTTCCAGCCTTTGTTCTTTCAGAACTGATTGTAAATTGTAAGCCAGACATTATATTGACCCTAAAGGTATATCACATACCTTCACTCATTTTACCTCCAGTATCAGCTTCTTGTAGGTCTGGGTACCTACTAACTAAAATATGTAATGTTGTTTAGGAATTATGGACTGATGGGTGTATTTTTACATGTGGACTTTAAAAATGTCCAGGGCTGTTTTGATCCTATCCAGCTGTATTGTTTGTCACCAAATCACTGGTGACAATGCAGGAAATGTTCCAACAAGTTTGGTCCGTGCTGCCTATTTTGTGTGATTTTACACAACCATCTCTTTTTTTTTTTTCTAATATTTTAAGTCCTTATTTTATACTCAGTCAAAATAATTTCATCTTTGCACTGATTTTTTTCTGACTGTATTACCAGATCTTTACCAGTTCCTTTTGCTGTCATTACATGTACATGACTGGTGGGCTAGCTGCTAATATCTCTGATGGAAAGTATCATAAATCTAGTATAGAAAAGAACAAAAAAAGTTGTAAGTGTTGTAGCAAATTTAATTCCCGTAATGCTTCTGTAGAATAAAAATTAATGTATTTAATAATATATAATAAAATAATTTCTAGTAAGCAAAATAATGCTTGTGTACCAAGCAGGAACTTGTCTATATGTTTTGAAACCATCTTGAAACATAGATTATTTTTAAGGAAAAATTTCAACACAGAGAGAGCATTTATATATATTGTTAAGAAACCAAAGGTTTAATTTGATAGTGTGTTGAGTGATGTTTCAATTGTGCAATAATTATCACGTGAAGCATTTCTGTGCTCTATCCAGAAGAGCAGTAGTAACCAATGTAACATTTTCATGGGTCAGGCGAGAGCTGAAGAACCAGGCTGTAGTGCTCAGTCTGGTCATCCACTGGAGAATAAAACTGACATGCTGCTGTTACTAACATAAAGCTGGATTTCTGAAAATAGAATATAAATTGCATTGTGTAAGGAATGAATCTCTGTCTGGGAATCCTGCAGTCAGACTGACTGAAGAAGTCTTTTATATAAGAGGTGATGATCTCAGCACTCAAAATAAATTTTGATCTTATTTTTTGCAGATTGGATTTCATAGTCTCTAGCTAGATATCTGTCAGTCTCGTTGAAGGCAGCCAATAGATGGTCACAGCTTTTTTCCCCCAGTTATTTATTCACCAAGGTTCTTCTGCAGCTCCATTTTTTTTTTTTCTAGGTTGTTAGACCATCCTCCATTCCACTTTTTAACTCTGTGGATTTTGTGTGTTTTGTTTTGTTTGTTTAGTTGTTTTTTTAAAGTCTTTTTTTTCTTGCACCCAGTATTACTTGTAGATTGACAATGATTCCCTAATCTGCCCTGATTTAAGGGTGTTTATCTCTTAGGTTATTACTCCTGACAGTCTAGTTTTCTTGTTTACTCTGTTTCTCTGTGTTGTGGTCCAGCATTAATGGCCTCACTCTTTACATGAAGTAGAGCAAATGGCCCAACTCTGAAGTGCAGTAACTGTCATGAGTTTGTGTGTGTCTTCTAGCTAGGTTGGCAAGGGGTTAATCATCTTGAAAATGGAACATTACAGATTTATTTGTTGTGATAGCTAACTCATTAGATATGGACTGCTGCAGAATGGATTGTTGGAATATTGGATCTCTGAATTCCCAATTACATCTTAACCCCATTAATGGTTTGTGGAAAAATATTAAATATTTAACAAGAGGCCTATTGACTTGCTGTTTGATGCTGCTCTTTTTTGTTTGTTTCTCTGGGCTGTTCTTCCTTTAATCAGAAGAGATCAGAATCTTTGTTGTCAAGAGAAGTACTATGAGACTTCTTTCACATCTGATAAGGTCGAGTGAATGTAGTCACCTCAGTTTTAGGCCCAGTATCTGGGAAGGCTGACAAACTTGTGTTTCTGTTCCATTTGTTAGAGGACTGGCCCTAACAAGTTGCTCTTGGCTTCAAATTTGAGTTGTCATAAACAATTCCGATTCCCCTGTTGAGTTCCCCAGCCTCTTAGTAGAATTTTCCTATGCGTGTCTCTTTGGTATGATAGCTTGCAACAGGGATCGTGTAGAGTTACTACTTTTACTACAAGCTAAGTTTCTCTCCTTGGATCCAAATAACCTTCCTGTTCTTTATGTGTTTTGGGAAGGACAAGGCTAGTAGACTTAGTAGGGTATCTTCTCACCACAGCTTAGGCTGTTCTTATTTTTCCTTCACTCACCAAGGGAGCTTTGTGGATGGGGAAGGGTGTAGTACAGAATCACCCAGTGGCACTTAAACTAGAACCAGCAAAAAATATATTTGCCTCGCATATTGAGAAAGCCATTCCCATTCTCAACTGATTGATCCAAGACACAGGAAGCCAACCCTTAGGTATGAAACTGCTCCTCTATGTAGAACACTTGGTAATAATGGCATTCAGGGGCTAAAAGAGATGAGTGCATTGGCAAAGTAAGGGACAAGTAGTGCCTTTGGTTCACCTCCCTGGGATTGTATTCATCTCTAGCTTTTAAATGTTGTTTGATAAGTAAAGTCCTCCAGATGTCCCATGACGAGTACTTCACAGAAGGTGGGAATCTATAGAAAATGTGTGTCAATGTAGAATCATACAATAGTTGGGGCTGGAAGGCACCTGTAAAGATATCTACTCCATCCCCAACGTATACTGCACCCTGCAAGAAATCCATGAAGGGTGCTGCCCTGCGTTGGGTTGGTAATCTGGGTGTTCCCATACTGTTGGGGTTTTTTTGTTGTTGNCATGCCCTGCAGAACCATACTGGGCATACGTTGGGTTGGTAATCTGGGTTTTCCCATACTGTTGTGTTTTTTTTGGTGGTGGTTTTGTGGGGTTGGGGTGTTTTTCTGTTTTGTTTGTTTTGTTTTGTTTGGGTTTTGTTTTGGTTTGGCTTTCTTTTTTGTTTGGTTTGTTTTTTTTAGCCATCTTTCTAAATATCTTGTATCCTTCTAGTTGTGGTTCTCCAATTCAAGTTTCAGAGGTGAAACTGCTCTCTTTTTCATCGGGCCAGTTAACTGTGTTCCTGCCAGCAGAGGTGAAATCTATAGGGACAGAAACAGACCATGTGCTGCCTTTGCAAGAACTGGCCATGAGGACCCTCTATAACACCTATTATAGGTTTTTAAAAGGTATGAAATTTCTGCATTCTGCATATCACCGAAAGAGTGAAAGTGCTTTTCTCAAAGTGACAGGATAGCTTTTCAAAGAGCTGGGCAAGGATTGATATTTTAAAATAATTATTTAATCAAATTATATTTTCAATCTATATTAGAACAAAAATGTTTAATATCAAGAAAACAGAGATCCAAAGACTCTTTCTGTGGTTGAGTGGTGCTTACAAATGGTTTCTTTCTTGAGGACAGCATAAAGAAGGATGCATTTTACAGAAGAAGCTCTCTAATGGACATAGGAGATGAGAAATACAGTTCCTGAGGCAAGATGAGATGCATCAGCCGACAATGCAACTTCTTGCCAGGCAGCATACTCCTAAACTGGAAGACTTGTTATACAGAAGGCAAAAGAAATGCTAGCAGCCCTTGGCCATCTCAGTGCAGCATGACAGCTGAGCTGTTTTAGTTCTGCCCCAATTCAGACTCTGCTCTGAAGTGGCCCTTGGCTCATCTGGTCATACATCGTGCAATCACATGAGTTTGCAGTATCTGCTGATAACCTGCAGATTCAGATTTTGTCAGGCTTAGATGCATTGTGAGTCCCCCTGTTTGCAGCCTCTTGACAATTCTTCAGCTTTCGAGGTGAAAGTGGAAAGTGGAAAGGTAGAGACTTATGATGGAAAGATTAGAAGCTTTATGATAAGGGGTCACTTGTACTATGGCCACTGGAGTAAACTGTAACTACTCAACTATTGCTTTGCCAGGAAAAATGTACAAGAACGTCTGCAGCAAATATGCTGTGGGAAGAAGCTCCATGGGAGAGGGTGAGAAAGCCAGCCATGCAAGCCTGTGCTCACAGGAAGCAGCACTGCTTTGTGGAGAATGTATTTACTGGTAGAGAGAACAGATTAACTGGCCAGTCTGCAGTTGTGTAGCTTTTATTTTTCTGCGTGTGTTGGGGAGGGGGAAGATTTTTAGTTGTTTAGTATCAGGATATCAGCTGCACCAAAATGACATGGTGACTAATGTGATTTTCATTTTGATTCACAAAACTGTAGTCTTTGAAAAGGAGTTTGAGAACACCAGGTACACGATCTTTAAAGTCATTAGTAAGAACTTTTCTTACTCAGTTGTGACTTGCACAACAGTTTTTTCGATATGACTGTGTGAATGTGGCTCCTGAACCCACACATTGGGAACAACAAGATGACATTGCAAAACCAGTTTAAGAATTGATTTGTAGATGGTTTATACAAGGCTGTGAGGATTATCTCTAGTCGCAGCTGAGGTGCAGAATGTGAATAAGATGATGAAATGTGGGGTTTTTTAAGTGTCTTTCCCACTTCTAGTCTGCTACATTGTGCTAGGTAGTCTTTTTATACATTTCCATACAGTTGAAGTCTCTCAGACTGAGATAGAGCTGTGTATTTGTTAAAGCCTGTGTGCATTACCACTGGTCACACCCACACTGCAGTGAGGCAGCAGTAATGCACAGCTCAGACAGGTGTAAGATAATGGGGTGTGCTGGGGAAGCAGGTGGCACATATGATTCAAGTCACAGATTTGATCTATCACTGCCTAAATTTGCAGTTTCAAGGATGCTGTTAAATACTTGGCAGCTGCTAGGTAAGTATGACAGGAGGGACTGGACTACTTTTCCTCAGTCTTTGCTTGGCTACAGAATGTGACCTTTTCTTTCTGACGCAAATGTGCTCTTCGTCACGCTTGTCAGCTCGAGTGAGGCTGTTGTGGTACACTGTGGATGGGGTTAAAGCTTCCAGGGTTTGAAAGCTGAAACTGGTGTGATATCCCATAACTCATTTATCAGGTACTGCATCTTGTCTTGATTACTCAGCACCCAAGCTCATTCACCTAACTTGGCTGTCTCTTGGTTTCTAGATGGAGATTAGCACGTTGGGTTTAATTTATTAAACACTACGTGGCTTGGGCCAAGTCTGAGAAAATGATTGCTCTTTGCTATGAAAAGACCCTGCAGTCCCTTTTGGTGAAAGTAATGGCATCTTGTAACACACTTGGGATACACTAAGAGATTATGAAGGTCTTGATTTTTTGGGGATGGTCTCTTTGATTGGACTCGTGAGAATTATGCTGGGCTGGATTGTATTTCAATTCTAAATATTTCAGATCTCTTTGTGCTGATGGTTGAGTCTGGGATTTTTAGTGAGCTTAGCTATCCTGCTGAATTGCTACTATGTCCTTCTCAGATTGTGTGGTGTTGTTAGTTACTGTACACCTGTCTAGATTATCTTTGTGTCTAAACTAATGCTTTATTAGTTTTATTACTACTGGGTTTTATTATTTGCTTAAGCTGTACTATTTTCACCTGACTATTTGAGCCCAGTTATTCTTATGCCAGAGATGCTTAGCTTTTTGAACTTGCACACGGAGAGCACCGTGTGCTTCACCATAGTTGTGGCCATTTGGGTTACTTTCCTGTTCTTGTCACAAATTCTTAAGAATGTGAGACAGCTGATTTTCTGACTTTCTCATGGATCGTTCTCGTTGTGCTTGACTTTATCACACAATTGTTTTGTTACAAGCCTTTTTTATTTCTTTTCTTCCCTAGATTTGAACTTTCTGACTCCAATCTCACTACCCAAAAGTCTCTTGGAATTGCTGCACTGTCCCTTGGGACACTGCCACCGTTGCAGCCAGCCTATGTTTACCATTGTCTACCCAAAGCTCTTTCCCTTGAGGGAAACTCCAATGGCAGGATTGCATCAAGGGTAATTATACAGGAAATTACACTGGGGTTTCATTTAGGAAGAAAAACACCTTATGGAGCAATGCATATTCTTAAGGATATCTTCTTTTTTTTTAACTTGTCAGCCTCACAGTTCTAATGCCCCTGTTCTATGATTGCAGATAAAAATTGACAAACCTTTTATTTACAAAACAAACAGAATGTTGCTATTAGACCATTTAACAAGGGCTACCACACTTCCCTGTTTCAAGCTGCTGTAAAATAGTGAAGGTTTTTGATACAATGGGATTGACTCACTTGTGATAGTGCAGCACATCCATGGCAGTTCTGAGCCATGAACACTGGTACTTCCCCTGATGGTCTCAACCCTGACCTTAGGAGAATGTCACCACCAAATATAAGTGCTGTAGGATTAAAAAGGAAAAAAGCTCTAAAGCCAGAGCTTATTAAAATGTCCTGTGGTAAAGTACTCTGTTTTCTTTGCACGCTAATTAACTTGAGATATGCTGTGGAAACATTCTGCATTGTAACTTACATTTCATAGCAATATATGTTCTTAAAAATACTTCAGTTTTTATTGTAGAACTTGGGAATGTGTCCACAGGATTCACAAGTCAAGTGGATAGACTTTCTCACTTGCTGGACAGTACAGTCACAGAGGGGACTCAAAACTGGGGTATGGTTCAGGGAATATTGCCCTCATGTAGGTAAAGCTTTGAAGTATCTTCAAGGTGAGCACTGGTTGCCTTGCAGTGATTCTTTCCCTAACCCCTATTAGTCTGAGCTGATACTGTAGCCTACCATGAGCCATGCTATCAACTGATACACTTGGGCAATGGAAAAGCATCATCAGAGAAATTTCAACTGGTTCTACTTGGACTACAGTATAGTACTGTTTGAAACCTAATATAGAAGATTTAAAGAAAAGTTACTTGAAGTTCAAGAAGCCAACATGATGTTGGCTCTTTTTAGAGAATTCAAGTGAGGCCATTAGTTATAAAGCATATGCTTAAAGATGAGGAGCAGAAAAGAAAGGTGCTTTAAAAAGGAATGTTTCTGAAATTACTTGTGGGAGTATATAATGCACAAGAATGCCACTTAGTTCTTGTCCTTCTGAAAGCTGATAGTTATCTTCCATAAAAATAAGAAATTGCTTCTCAAAGGGGAGATATTTAAGAGAAAAGAAGAGTGTTATTGAGGATTCAGGTTGATGGTGCCTATTTCCACAGCTGTATCACAGGTTATTCTGCTGTGAGCTTGTGGCATGAGAGGTATTGGATTTGTAACAATTCAATTTTATGAAATGAGATCAACTTCTGTATGCCAAATCTGGACAGCAGCCAGAAGGCTGCATGAATGTTATTTTGGAAAAGTTGTCTGTCTTAGAAAGATCTGGTTGCAGAGATTGCATACTTCAGCTTGCCATTCTGTTACGCTTCAGTCATCTGTTGAAATTCAATGGATTTCATCTTGACTTGCTTTGGCATTACAATCTTAATATTCAGAGTGGCATAAGATGTTATAATCATGCTATAAAGAATTTCTTTCAAGCATCGAATGGTATAATTTTAAGAAAGTGATGGAAAATGACTTGCTGGTCACTAAATCTTTATATTATCTGAAATAATCCAAACTGAATAAGTTTGGACTACAGTAGAGAGCTCTGCTTTCTATTTAATTGCTAAGTGTTGCTCTTTGTAGAACTGACAAAGATGATAGGCACCTTTAGGGATTAATAAAAGTTATGACTCAACAAAAAACATACTTTAGAGCCCTAAAGTTGGGAAGAACACTGCCTAACATTCTAAAATACAGTAATTGAAAATACTTCTTTCGGCACAGTTTTCACTTGTTTAAAAAACAGTCATTGTTCCCTCCCTTAGACAAGAATGTACTGTGTTCTGCAAAATTACTGCAGTCTTAAGTAGCTGACATTTGAAGCAAATCCACAGAAAATGAGATCTAAACAGGGTACCCTGTCAGCCTTATCTCTGTAGCTTGTACACTTGACGCAGTAAGATTATGTGGAATTGTAGAGGTGTGATAGCTGGTTTAGAAAGATGTGAAGGACAAGATTTCTCTTCTAAAGAGCTTACAGTGACCGTGAAAACACACAGGGTAGGGATCCTGAATGTTTGAACAGTGCTGATTAGCACATGCCACATCCATGCCAGTAACTTCTCCCTGGATTTCCATATCGCATTCTGTATCCTCTTACAGGAAGGATAGTTAAGTGTTGGACTGGATTTCTGGATCTGAAAAAGCAAAGATGACATGAGCACTGGGTAAAGCGTGATTTCTGGGTTAGTAAAAAAGCAGCTCTTAGCATTTTTAAAGTGGATATCTAGGTCCCTGCCAGGAGGGGGGCAGGAGGAGGGTCACGGTGAATACAGTAAAGCTTTCATGTTGCCACCCCTGCTGTAGTACCTAGCACAATGTGACAGCACTGCCTGTCAATCATCCTTTCTGAAGATCTGGGCCCAGTTTGTTCACTGAACCAAAGGAGAACACTGGACTTCAGCTATTTCACGCCTACAAGCAGTAATTTAAGAAACACATGAGCAAAGCTGAAGCGAAGAATTACCCAGCTCCTTTCCTCTTGCTTGTCAAACCTCCTGGCTGTACCACTCAGCCGCACCCTCCACCGAAAGAAAAACCACATGCGGCTTCCTTAAACTGAATACAGAAGAAACCAGGAAGGCTTTGGAGAACCCCTGAAGTGTTTCCCTGCCTTTGTATCAGGCACTCATATAGAGCAAATGAACCTTTTTTTTCCTCAAGTGTCGAGATCAGCTAATCCTGTATTTTACAAACCAGCATATTGTCTGCTGTGGAATGGAGCCAGGAGTGTTAATCTTAACTGACAACTGTTTCCCCCCCCCTCCCTTTTTTTTTCCTTTCTTTTTTTTTTTTTTCTAGGAGGACAACTGTTAGTTTTGTGGCATACTGCTGCTCCACCCAGTGTCTGCAGACTTTTGACCTACTGAGTTGATAAACATCTAAAACTACTCAGGAGTGCTGCCAGTTTAAAGCTGCATTAGACGTCGTATCCCATTGGTACTGGAATACTCTGCGTGTGCCAAAGCAGCAGAAGTGCCCAGTTGGGAACACTAAGAGGCACTTAAATCCTGCCCTATCAAATTTGGATGAACTGCAGAAACTTTTCGGAAGTGTAAATACCGAGCTTTTAAAAGAATTAACTTCTCTCT
This sequence comes from Chloroceryle aenea, assembly GCA_013399075.1. Lineage (NCBI taxonomy): Eukaryota > Metazoa > Chordata > Aves > Coraciiformes > Cerylidae > Chloroceryle > Chloroceryle aenea. The sequence goes on from VWZY01013338.1 coordinate 49,752, forward strand.
CCTCCAAGACAGCGTACAAACCAAACAAATTCACAAGCTCTGACTTCAGGATTTCCAGTATTTTTCAAATGTGCCTGTCATCAGGTTGACCCATTGCATCATTTGAGGCCGTTTTCATTCCTCTAACAGATTTAAAAAGTTCAGTTATAACAAATGAGTTTCACTTACACCCCCCTGTCCTCTTCACCCCTACAGCAGGATTCAGGTGTATAGATCTAAGCCTACAGAAACCTTCCATGGATCCCGGTGACTTTCCCATAGGATATTGCTTTATTTTCTCCCTCTCACCTTAATTTTCCCAGCAGTTATCCCAATTGTATATCAAGTCTTTGACAGTTAACTGTGGTATTTAAATCAACATTACTACAAGTAGATCTTTCTTTCTGATATTATAAGAAGCCACACTGATTTAATTGGGTAACTAGGATATGTCTGGAGATTAAGATTCTGTTTCAGTAAAGAAGGCTGGTACTGATGCCTGCACTACAAAAAAAGGTGCTGTATCTTGCTCCAGCATGTTTGAGGGTGTGTTTTCTTTATTTATCATCACTCAAGTGATGAACACTTCCCCTTTTGCTTCTTCTGAGTTCTTCAGGAAGAAGACAACCTTAACTATCAATTTCACTTGAGAAAAGGAGTAATAGGAGAGTAAATATTTGTCTGTATTTATTATCTTTTTACAATTGCAGACTGTAGATCTGCAAGGAGTTGTTGGTCTTCATCTTTTTTCTAGATTCAGCATTTGGCTGATTGGTGAAAGTGTGTCAGTGGAGCGTGTGCCTCGGAGAAGGCTGGGAACTGGGGGACCTATGTGTATCTCCCTGCTATCTTCACAGAAGGGCTGTAACATTTGTTTTTCTATACTGATGACCAATGTAGTGCATATTTCTACTCACTATCAGATTTGTGGGAATCTTTTTTTTTGTTAGATCTTGTTCATTTTAAATAAAGGATGGAAAAAAGGCCCAAAATCCCTGCTTGACTTAAAATTTGACTTTTAAGCTGAAACAGTTTATTCCAAATTAGCCCCTCTTGACTTGTTTTGGAATTTATATATATTTTTTAATAGAATGTGTTGGTTTTTTCTTTACTTTCTGTTTCCTAGGTGTAAACTACTTATTGATTTAGCACAGTGTGTTACTCTGTGCAGCAGGTAGGCACAGGCTGAAATAGATATGAATGAAACAGTTTGTTATAAAAATGGCAAGATAAAGAGACTTATTTGGTAGTATATTAGCATATGTTGTGGTGAGGTGTGCATACTTTGAAGGGAGGAGGCATTAAAATGTTTTCCTTTTGCCAAAGAAGCATTTGTTCCCGCTGCAGGCTTCCTGGCATCCCTTCAATAAATAGAGTATCTTAAGAGCTTAAAAGAGTACCAAAAAGGCACTTTTGAGGGTGGAATTTTTAGGTTGTGCATGTTACTTGTAAAAGCTTTGCTGGTTTTATTGGGTTGGTTTTAGAGAGTTGAACTAGCATTAAGAAATGTAGAACTTAATCCTTCAGGAATGCAAGTATCATCTACTGTTTAAGAATTGTGAAACTTTCTAAAATAAATCCCATTTATTAAATCTGCTTTGCAGTAGGGGAAAGAGCCACGGCCAAGCAGGCTCTGCTATTGGATTTCTGACTCTGTCATTTCACTAATTATTGGTATCCCCACCAGGCCTTCCCACCCAGCAGGGTTTACTGCTGAAGCAGCAAAATGAGACTTGAGCTTTTTCTTCCCTTCAGTGCCATGCAGTTGAGATGTAAATTGCCTATGAACAATTATACCTATTTCAGACATCTGAAAGGGTAAGGACAGAATCCATTTTTAAAAATGGATGATAAAAGAACTACAGTAGTATTAAAATTATTAATTTTTGATACAATACTCTGACCAAGAATTTTCAGTGTTTTTGTAACTGTGGCTTCCTCTGAAGGAGATATTTAGCTGGAAGTTTATTTTTCCTCTTTTTATTCCAACTTCCAGACTTTAAAACACAGTTTAATTCTGAATTCAGTCTGTAAATAATATTTTGGAGTTAAATCTCTTTGATTAGCTAAAAGGCCTTGGTGTTTGTTTTGTTAGGAGTCAGTAAGAGTGCAGCTTGGTTATATTTATTTAATTACTTATTTTAAATTTTCTTTCTTCTGTCCATAATTGAATTATTTTTTTGAGTTCATATCAGTCTATTATTGTCTACAAGGGCAGTTCAGAAGAAACTCTAGTCTGTTCTATAAGCAAGATGAATCTTAATGAACATTTTAATAGATGATATTTCAAGATTGGAATGTTCAATGAATAAATGACTTAAACATGCAATTGAAGCTGAAATGTCATACCCTATTTTTATAAAACAAGGAAGAGAAAAGCCAATATATAGACAGAAAATGCAGCTTAAATTCATGTTTCCCTCTTTTTAATACTGTTTGTATTCATCTGTATCTTTGGATGATATTGTTCTAGATTAAAATAACCCCATTCTCCCTTGTCCACAATTTTCTAAAGTTATTCTACTGTAAGAATATTTCATAACTAGCTAACATGAGAGCCAGCTATGCAAGTTGTGGAGGGGAGAGGGAGCTTGTTGCTTATAGAACTTGTGACACCTCCTATTGAAAAAACAATACTTGGATTTAATACAATTATTTCAAGGTGATTTTTGATTCCTTGCTCTGTCAGGTTAGTTCACAAAGTGATAAATTTTAGCTTATACTGCAAAAAATTTCTTTCCAAGGCTTTTTGGTCATAAAAGTACGTCACAGCCCTTTGCTTAGGGAGGGAGCCGGGGAAGTTTCTGAGGCTGTTCTTTTCCCCCTAGGCATTATAAAGAGGAAGGTGCAGGAGAGAAATGAGAGCAAGTAGGACTTTAACCCATCAATATTGTTACAAATATTTTTCTGAGTCAAGAATGCCATTCAGGAGCACAATTTTCATGTGCCATGATAACAGACACTGTTACATTGGGAGCACTGTTGTCGGGATCCTTCCTGTTACTCCCCCAGATGATCAGAAATACAAATGCCCTTTCCTGTGCAAAGAACAAGGTCTGATACCAAGAAATGTGTGTTTTTCTGTGTTGGCCTGATGCTTCTCTTGGGCTCTTACTGAAGTTCAGTAGAAACTTTCTATTTACTTCATTGTGGTGAGGTTAAGGTATTGCACTGAGGAGAGCAGAGCTGTTTATTGCCAAGTTGGCTTCAATTCTTATATATCGAATTCTGCTGAATCCCTTTTTCTGGCATGAAGGGAAGACAAGACTGTTCTAACACCCGTGTGGTAACAGCGTGTCAGGTTTTACTGACATCACAGCTAAGCTGAAGAGAGGAGAGTGACAGACCTTTCACTAGAGAGGATGACTTTCTTTTTGAAGGCCACTGCAGCCCCATCAGAGTACCACTGATAACAGAAGAACTTTTGCCTTGATGTCAGTGGAGGATGGATCAAGTTTTAACTGATGAGAAAGAAGAATTTGTTTTGCCATCTTTGCATTTCTTGCAGAAAATGGGACAATGGCACTGAAGTCCCTGCCTGCTGCTAGGAAGCCTCTCTAGCTGCAGCTGAATTTACCCAATTCCAAGACATACCTACCTTTGCCTCCTACCTCCCTCTTAATACTACTCCCGTTGTTGCAAAATGTTATAGTTAACTTGTGATGGAAGAGGCCGAGTAAATTGAATCCAAAGTTTTTGTTACTTTTTGTATCACAGACCTATTTTGTAAGAGACCAAAGAAAGGTCTGGTGGAAAGAAATGGCAAAGGTTTATGTGAAGTCTTCATTGCTTTTGCTTTTATGTGCCCTTCTTTGGATTACAACTTGAACTTGGATTGCAGCTGAGTTTGTTCTGTGTTTGTTGACAGCGTACGTGTATTGCTTTTTTGCTCTGTATTAACCAAGTGTCACTTAGTGTGAAGGTGAGCTTGCTAGATGTTGGATTTAAAGTTAGTGGTGCAGTTTATTGTATGTGGTTGTTAATAAACTATATTTTTGGATAGAATTACAGTCCGTTAAAGTTAACTAAATTCTTGCTTCTGGGGCTATTTAGGTATGTTAGGATGTAGTGTTTAATTTACATTTCAGTTAATTTGCATAGTAATTAGCTAATAAATCTCTTGTCCCAAGGCTGAAAAGGTGGGGTGAAGATGCTTCTTAGAAACATTACCAGACCCAAAACATCAACTGCTTAATCCCTTTGTTTTAGCCAATGTAGTTCACTACAGAAACAAAACCTATATGGAAACATTACTTTAGACCCTTCTGTGGATTGATCAAAAGAAAAATAACTTTCAGTAGGGCTGTAGTAAGTGCCACCCTGATAGTCCAAAGATGTGGCTGTGACTCATGTATTATTTACTAAGCAGCATTCGCCAGCTTTTTCCCCTCATCTAACAGATAACAGGAACAAGGTTGCCAAAAGTAAGTAGAAATAAAGCATCTGTTTTTCCCAGTTATTTCACTCCTTGCTGTAGACCATTTTGCTTTAGTCAGAGTTGCTATTTTCTATCTGTTGGTGAGTTCTTTGAGTTGGATGCTGTCTGAATCACTGTATTTGTATGGGGTGAACACTTGCGTATCCATCCTTAAATGAGACCTATGTTGGTCAAGGTGACTGAACAGCAGTTAATAATGGATGCCTTGAAGGGTTGGGAGGACATTCAGAATTCCCTGATGCTTATTTCCTAGTAAGTTTACAAGGACTTGCCTTTTTAGTATTTTACAAATGACAACATAAAGTGTCTTGCCCTTCCAATGCAGGTAAACTCTGCTGCCTCACAAACAGAAGAAGGTTGCAAGTCCTTTAATAATAAGTGAGGGGAGGGGAGAACAACCCTTAACCTCTAAGTTTTACCAACCACTGCTGTCTCTCTTATGACTTAGATAGAAACAAATGGGAGAGCTTAACATCCTTTTCCTCTGCAATTAAAAGTACTTGGCATAAATGCAAGCTAAGTGGAAACTTCAGCGGCTGAATAATGCTATTGTATGCAGGAAATGAGAGGAGCTGAGATCTCACTTGGAAAGGCACTGGATGTTTTGTGACTTCTAAGCCAAGATTTAGGGCTGTTCTATGTGGTGACATTTTGGGAACTTGAGAGCTGAATTGAGCCACTGCATCTGCATCCCCCAACTTCAGTGATCACAATACCACAGTAGAGCCCCTGCTATATTGCACTGAAGAATCCTACCAGCATTCCCCGTAGCTGGCTCAGGAGCCTGGGAATGGCCATTTAGAACTATCTGATTTCTGTCTGCTACTTCAGCATGAAAGAGAGCAAGAGTTGACCGAATGCTGTCTTTATCTTTTGACATTTTAAATAATCAAACCTCATAGCATGCTTTTTCAGCACCCGTTATGCCCTTCAGACATCTCCTGCTCCCAGGCAAAAGACCTTGACACATCTGTGAGAGATCTTGAGTCTCAAGAATGAAAGCAGTTCTGTTGTTGGAGCTGCTGAAGTGATTTGACTTTCTGATGATGCCTTCCAAGTGGCAATCAAGGGCTAATTTCTCAAGTACCCTGATGCTCTTTTATATGTTCATGAGGAATGTAAATATTGACTGGCTTTTTCTGTCACAGAAAGCTGTCAGTCATGGATGCCTGTTCTGTTGCTAAATATGACTACAACCGCAGTAGGAGGACCAGTGCCTTGGAGGTGTTCTGCTGTCATTTTCTGTGAAGCTCATGACGTTATGAGGTCTAAATTTCTTTCTTCAGATCAATTGAGAAAGCTTTCCTGTAATGAAATATGCAATACTGAGTTTGTTTATTGATTGGTACTATGAAAGTTCTCTAAGTGCCCTATTAAAACAGCAAATCAAGCTATTCTAGTAAGAAAGCAAAAAAGCATTGTTAAATTCTGTTTGGTGCAGGTGAGGCCTGCTGGAAAACTAATGAGAAACAACCAAGACACATAAATCACAATAAAATGGAGATGTGCTCCGAAGATGCTGATGATACTGCCTACAGAAAATATGTTTAAAAAGATAACCCAAGTTCCTTCTGGGGGCAAGTGTTAACTGATCGTGGTATCAAATATGCCTCTGCTTTTGTCGATCCACCTTCTGGCTCCTGGAATTCTGCACGTGTAGCCATTCAGTCAATCGTACAAGGTTTCCTCTACTTTTTAGAGTTCTGACCACTGATTTTTCTTGTTAAAGCAATTAGAAGAATCAAGCTGAATATCCGTGGGTCAGTTTGTGATAACTCTGATTGCTTTGCTGGCACTGAAGTTTCAGAACTGTCTGAGCGTGGACTGGAATTTGGCTGCTGTTGCTTTTTCCTCGTCTCTGTTGGCTTTCTGACTTCATTCCTGCAAAAAGCCAAATCAATGTAGGTGATACATGAAGAGAAGAATTACCAAGAAAAGCAGTTTTAACTTTCTTCAGAAAGCCCAGCTTGGAATAGGGCTGACAAGGTCTCCTATATGAATTCCAGGTAAGTGCTCCTTTGAAAGTAGGATGAAAAATGGTGTGTTGTGCGGGCAGCAGAGAGCCCCATGTTTACAAGTGCCAGGATTAATTCTTCTGCATATTCACACCTTACTGTTCTGTAGCCTTGTTTCTATAAACTGGGTAAGTGCCACAATAGGCAGTTTCTATCTTGTATTTTTGTAGAATTAAGGCTGATTTTATATGGCTGCTGATGCTCATTACTCTCACAGTATAATGCCTCTTTGGTTTCTTTTCATCTAGAACTGCAAATAACAGCCCTTCTTTCCTCTGTCAGTCCTCATTCCTGAGGAGAAAATGATGCTCCATTCTCTGGTCAGTACACAGACTCTTGCTGTAGTCCCCTTTTGACTGATGTGAAAGCAGTGTGTTGCCTGCACAGTGACAGAGGTTTGTTCTTCATTGAGCAAAAGCACCTCATCACATTTCTGTAAAATCATCTAGATCACAAATACTCTTTCTGATCTGGCTGCAGATGAGTGGAGGATATCTAACTTAAATTAATGGGTTCATTTATATTAAATCAGTACTTGGTAGCAGATTTTTACATCTAATCCTGGCTCTAAAGCCTCCATTATGAAAGATGGGGGCTAAAATTCCTCCAGTAGCTCTGTCTAAACTCTAGCCAGACTTATGTCTGATTCTTATAAGGACACTTGGGAGAAGGTTTGAATTGAAAACTCTATTTAATTATCTGTTTTTTTTTTTTTTTTTTTTTTTTTTTTTTTTTTTTTTTTTTTTTTTTTCCTTCCTCTCTCAAGGAAGCTCAAATGGTGCAGGAACTGGTACCTACTAGCTGGAAGTTTCTGCCCAGGTCAGTGCTGAAGCAGTTTTCTTCCCTGCTGCATCGGGTGGCAGCTGTCTGACATCCCTGCCCAACTCACTGCTCTCTGGCCCCAAGCTGCAAAGATGAAAAATATTGATTCTGGTCCATCTCATTGAAGTATTATCATGAGGTGTTCGCAGACATGCTGGGACTTGTCTTGTACTTACAGGAACATTTATCCAGGGGGATCTGGTGTGTTATGTAGCAAGAAGCTGCAAGAGGGAGAATGAATTTACTGTTTTCATTTACAGTCAGTAGCCTGAGACCTTACTGTGGCTTTTGCTATTCTTGATTAATTTCATATGTGGATGCTCCTATTCCAGAATAGAAGTGCCTTGTTATGAAAGAATTTAATTCCTTTAATTTCATATGGGAATAAGTACATCCACACACCTGGTATTTAAATCTGAGAACTATTTCTTTATAATTTTACACCCTGCTGTGTTCTGGATAGGATCTCATGTGTAGCTAAATCCATGTATTTATTTAACAAGACCTAATTTATTCTTTAAAATTATTTATCTTGGGAAATACCTGGTTGGAAAATAAAAATTCCACTTGCAAGGATATGTTGGTGGGAGGGGGAAATAGAAAAATTCTGAAAACAATTAGTTTGGAGGCACTGCTTTGGAAAACATTGTTACATGTCAGATGTTATTCTAATGTTTTGTTCTGAAACATCTGTCTTTTGACACATCAAAAAAAATTATTTTGATGTATTTCAAATTGAGAAATACAGCTTTGAAAAATGGCTTGGCATATTTAAGTGTTCTGCTGTGAAAATGTCATTTGTCTCCCTGATCACATTTTCTGATGAAAACACAACTGGCAGAGGGTTTGGACTGACTTTGCTCTGCCCAGGTGTCAAGGTAAGAAGCCTCCCTCAGAAGTTACTCTCTTACACAGCTCTCCTTGCTGGGTGTGATTTGGGTTCCCTAAACACAGCCCAAAGCTGCTGTGGGGTCTCACCATCCACTGTGGGCTCCAGGTCCCCAGTGAGGGTGGTAGGGGAGGAACTGATTAGGGCATATTTTCCTCTCTGATCTGTATTCCTCTCCTGGCTCTGAAAAGCACAGGGTCCTCCAGCCTGTTGAGTGGTGTGGTGGTGATGGTAATGTATTACCTGTTTCCCAGTGTGACTCGCTGCTCTGCTGCAATGCTGTGGTTTAAAGCTTAGAGCTTTTTAGCTGTGTGGATCTGGTTCAGCTGCCAGAGAGGTCCTGCTGTCAGTGTGCACTTCCACAGTGCACCATGAAGGTATAAGCACACGGGAGAGCTTTCCTGGAGATGTATTACTAAGCTCTTTAAGATTTAATACTCTCTTGAAGTTCAAACCAGTGTAAGGGAAGGCTTAAGCAGCTTAATGGGTTAAAATGATCCATGACTGTGTCCTTCAGACAGTTTAAAGACCCTGTAGCAACCCAAGCGGGCCACCTGTTCCTCTCCCAGACAAACAAGTTGCCCTCCTGACCTTTATTCTGCCACCCTTCAGTTTTGCCTGGCCTGGCTCCATGTGCGGAGTGATTGTTCTGAAGTTTGTCATTGTTTAAAATGCCACTTGCCAGAGTTTAATGTACACAGCTGCAACCTGAGCCGTCGCCGTGTGTTAATAAGACTAAAACCGTTGGACTGACACCAAAAGATCTGCTTGCACTTGGCATGTCATAAATTAACATCATTCTTACCTGCCAGGGATGATTCACTGCTGGCTCACAGCATATTTAAACTTCAGGGGATGCCAGCAAACTGGGCGGTGGTTTGACCCGCCACGTGGCCCAGGACTGCTGCTTTTCTCTCTGCCTCCGCCTTCGCTCGCTCGCAGTGTGTGGGGAAACAGAAGCTCTTTATGGCGTTATGAGAGCTGTTTGTGTGCCGCCCTGGCCCTCCTGCTCCCTCTGCCAAAGGGCTGGCCTGTTTGTGGGGAGATCCTCCTCTCTGGCTTTCAAATTCCTAACTGGATTGTTACTGCCGGTTTTGGGAGTGGTCCTGGGGGGGTTAATGCTTGACTAGACTGTAGCCTGTCACTGTGGCAGCTGCAGAAGGCTTGCTTCCCGCAAATCCTGCCTACCCTGGGTGGGCAGGGTTGTGACGGCCTCTTAGCATCTCAGAAACTGTGTATAAATTCCATGCTGGTGGAGTACACTTGACCAGCTAACAGCTTGCAGCAGGTGGGTTAAGCTGGTGCCCATGCTAGGCAGCGTAGGAGGCGGAAGGGGATGCCCCACGTGGAAATGGTGGAGATCGTGTTGCGGGGTTACGTGCCAGAGGTGGAACGTGGTCCTTGGAGCACAGACTCTTGGGCTCCAGCATCATGATGACTTCCCAGCAGTGGGGTGCTGGTCTGTCCCGAGGGACTCACTGAGTTGGGGAATGAGCTGTTCTCAGGTTGATTCTCTTGTTTCCCTGCTGTATCCAGGGAACTGCAGGCTCAGAGACAGCCTTGGAGTGGGAACTGTCCCTCTGGGCTGTTGGGCTTTTGGAGGGAGGAGAGAAATGGAAGATAAGAAGGGATGGGAGACAGTTAGAGACATCACTTTGCCTTTCCTCTGAAGCCCATGGATGGGGGGCAAGGTGGGTATCTCTTGGGGACTGAGGAGGTATTCATGTATCTCCTAATAGAGACCAGGCCTTTTATGTAAAGACTCAAGATTGTCTCCTCACACTTTTCTCTCTGGGTTAATGTGTTCCTCATAAAATAATGTGAAGGCATAATGTGCTCCTTCAGTTAAAACTGCTCCTTTACTTTATTTGGTGTCTGCATTGCCTATTTACCTTGGCTCATCCAAATCATTTGTTAAATACCGAGTTTGCATAAGCAGTCCTTTGTGGACTTTGGACCCTTGAAGCCTCAGTACAGACATCAGGAGGGATAGAAACAGGCCCCCTATCTGTCCGAGATGTGTTTGAATCTCAAAATTCAAAGTGTTGTACGGAACAGGGTGTAACCATGATTTGGTTAGGGTTAATTATGGTAGGCAATGCCAGCAGCAGGCTGCAGTCCTTCTCATGTTCCCCACCACAACTGCACACAGGCTGGCAATTTAACCCTGATGTTACTACTCATTGCAGGCATCACCGTATCCACTACCTTTGGTTTTCTTTTCCAGCAGGGAAAAAAAAAAAAAAGTAATTGCAAGTGGTTCACTATGTATAGGCAAGAATTAAGGAATCCTGGGAGGGGATCATCCTATTCAGCAGGACAGACAGGAGACCTGATCTGTAGCCCCAGCTTAGCTAACGACATGATTCAGACTGCAGTGTGCTCACCTCCTGCATCAACACCCTTGAAGAACGTTCAGAGCAGGAGCAGAGGTTAGACAGTGTCTAGGACAAGGACAGCAGCTCTCCTCTCCTCTGCGCAGCTTGCAGACACATGGTCATTGCTGCCTGAGCTGCACAAAGGCTTGTGCTGTCTATATTTTAATTTGTGGGTAGTGCGGGTTGTTGGGTTTTATTATTCTCTTTATGCAAGGCTAACGCGGAGCGTAGAGCTGGTTGCTGGGCAGTGGGGATTGCAGTTGGTAATAAAGGTCTGTTTTCTCACTTTCTCTATTTTTGTCTCTGGGCAGGATGAGGCACATCAGGGGAAAATATGACTTGAAACAGAAGCTCAATTTTAAGTTGGAGTTAGTCCTGCCGAGAGAGGTTTGCGGACACCACAGCTGTCCATCATCTCGGGGCACACCGCTGTGACTGCTCACGCGATGGCAGCCCCCGGGGTTCGGTGCCACTTCTCTCCTGGACAGTAGGTCTCAAGCAGGGTACAGTATTACACCAAAGCCTTATCCCTCATCAGTGTGCAAAGTGGTGTTTGATGCCTAGGGCAGGAAGTCTGACTGGTTGTCTCCCAGCTCCCACAGGTCTTGTGAACATCCTGAAAAGGTGACACAGATCCTCTGTAAGGTGACAGTGGTCGGTGTCAGACATTGGAGTCAGGACTCCTGGGTCTTATGCCTTTTCTTACTGTGTTGGGCACCTACAGAAAGTCCATGTATCCTTTCAGCACAGAGATACCTCTGCGTGTGAGACCCTGCTGGTGGTCTGTTATTTCCAGAAGGATTTTTTTTGCTTGCAAGGAGAATTTTGCAGTCACTGAGTGAAAAGTGCTCTTTGGAAGAGCTCTGGTTTTGTTACAAACTTCTGAATCTCTCCAGGTGAGTCTGTTTTCAACGAGGTCACCCACCGGATATCCTCACATCTGCCTCGATGGGGGGATGAGTGAATCCAGCTGAGCTGCATTTTGTGTGTGCCCTCTCTTAAAACAAACTGCAGAGCTGATAAATTCTTTACCCCTCGCCCCTGCCAGCTCTGCGAATCACAGCTTCTTTCAAAGCTCAAGTGGAAAGTGCCGGACTGCCAGAGCACCATTGCAAGTGTCAGCTGAGAGACAGGCTGCAACAAGCCTAGACATGTACTGGAGTCACTGCCCAGTCTGGGAGGGGGGATGCCAGCCACACTTCTCCATGGAAAGCACTGGGATGGGCTTTTTTCCTTTCAGCTTCACTTGGAGGCAAGAGAGAATCCATGCTCAGCACTGCTGGAGGTGGGAGGAAGGGCTTGCCCCCTCTGAGTTGCTGGTCAGTAGATGTTGCAGCAAGAGTCCATTGCTGATATTACTAGATTTGGGGTTTTGCTGTAGAAAGATCAGAATCCGGCCTAGGGTGAGGGTGTTTGTGCTTTGGCAGTGGGTGTGAAAGGAGAAACTCCAGAGGGTAGGGCGGCAACATGCTAGTTCTGTTCTCTTCCGTAGATGGCCTTCCGGAGACATGCTGGGTGAGTGGAAAATGTAATGAAATTCCCAGAGCCTCCTGGTGCACTACCAAGGTATTCTTGCCAGCTTTCCAGCCTGAGATGTTGGTGCAGCTGTAGGACCCAGCTCTGCAGATAGAGCTGACTGCAGATTAACCCCCACCATAGCAGGAGGATTACTGAGAGAGGTGTTTTCTTCACCCACCATAGCCACGGTTGCCTTTGGGGTAAAATTAGATGAATAAAAGGTTTACAGTAGATCAAGCTCATTTCAAACTGTCTTTCTTTTTTTGAGAGCTCATTTGTTTATTCTGGTTCACGAACTGAGCAGTACAAACAGCAGTAAAAATGTGATGCATCCCAAATTCTAGCTCTGAGAATGGGTTTCATGGCCACTGCAGTCTTCACGAGGTCTTTTAGATCCAAACCATCTGTGGGGTCCAGAGTATGTGAACTATTCATGTTGTCCTAGAGATTTACCAGGGAGCAGGGTCTTAATGTGCCAGAATCTGTAAGAAAACAGAGACCTGCACCACTGACAGTCCTGAGGGTCTTGTTTTAAGCTTCAATTGAATAGATAGATCATTGTCCTGCACCACTTAGTGGTGGAGAAAAAAGCAGGAAGGGGTTTAACAAGTGCCTCATATGGTTTGTGTTGTCTCTGCTATGCTGAACCTTTCTTTCTGCTCACACAGCAGGGTTTCTCTTTGCCTCTGTTTCCTTTGTGCAGATGGTAGCAATAGGTTTTGTTTTCCCCCCAGCCGTCAAATTAACAGCCTTGGCAAGCTTTCATTTGCTGGCTAGTTTTGGGTGGTGCTGGAGGATTGCTCCACTCAGTACATTTCCAAGACTGGCTTTTTAACCCAAGTTCTATAAAAACAAACATTTTTTTTGTTTGTTTATTTGTTTGAGAGAAGGGACCTTGGGAAAGCAGATACAGAATTTGCTCTGACTCTATTTTGTCCGCAAAAGGAGCTGGCTTTGAGTTGGTTTAGAACAGCAGATTGGCTTCTTGCACAAATCTCCCACAAGCAATGGGCTGAATTGGGAAAAGCTGGTGGGCAGAGGTACTGGAAACAATCTTCTCCTGTGTTAAAACATCACAGGAGAAAACTCTGAAAACTCTGGCCTCGTATCTCCAGACTCCCCAGCAAACCTTTCCAGTCCATCCAGTTGCACAGATCAGCTTCAGAGTGCGATATCCTGAGCTTGTGAATTTGCAACATGATTTTCTCTTCTTTCCTCCACTCGCAGTAATCCAATACGGTATCAAGGAGCAACTGTAGAATGACAACCTCTTGCCATTCCCCAGCGGTGCCGGTAGCAATATTTAGCTTACAGAGAAATGAATGATCTGAACGGCTCTATTGACACAGATGCTGATGCAAGTGGATTCTAACCAGAAACAGGTGAAGAATTAGCATTTTTGCTTTATAAATGCAGGAACTCAACCCAAAGGAAGAAATGGGCACTAGATTTCCTAAACCTTTACAGAAAGCCCATGGGAGGGATGTAAACTGAGCCAAGGCCCCCGAGTCCAGCTCCTTGTGCCTTTCCTATTCTATGTTTATATATATTTGTATATATTAAAATATCTATAATATTATATATAGTTTGTATATATGTGCAGTATATACAGCTTATATGATAAGGGAGCTTAGCACAAATTTCAAGCTCTTTCATTGCCTGCCTGCGTGCCTTTCTAGCTCAAGCAGCTCTGCTCTTGGCATCTTTCTGTAGTACAGCAGCATGTGTGGGCACATCTAGATTGGCAGCTTTGCGTATGCTTGGTGCATCTTCACCTTTTGGAGTTTGTGGCAAAGGCCTGTAATGTGCTAGAGACTGTAGTGCCCAGGCTTTTTGCTATCTCCTCCATCTTGAGGATGTAGTTTGAAATACTTGCTCATCAGGTGTTTCATTTAGACTTGGTTCTACTTGAAAAAGAGCCTGTATATCCAACATGCTGCCGTGCCAGGAACAACAAAAGATACAGAGCCATTGCTCAGCCTTGCGTTTGTTTCTCACATGTGTTCCAGGACTGCTCTCCTCAAACCTCCTCACTGGTTGTTTTCATCTGTTGCTAGAGCCGTATGTCTCCAAAGGAAGGACCAGCTCTGCCATTTGAACAGTCTTCCTCCATCTGCTGCTACCGCTCCCGTTACTGTAGCTGTGCGCGAAGGCAACTCGGTGACGCCAGGCTGGCAGACACTTCAGCAGTCTATCTGTCGTTGCTTGTGCTTCCAGTAACCCCTGCTAGGTGAGGTCATCACAAACTTGCATTTTAGTGCTGGGCTTCAACAGTTTAAGTTTGTTAGCCATGGCCGTTGGCTATTAGGCTGGCTAGGATAAAAATGCACTGGGACTTCAGCCTGGTGTTCTTTGGGGAAACTTCTGTTGCTGAGAGTTGGCACCCAAATGCGGTCTTTGCAAGCCTGCCCTCACCATGATGGATAAGAACGTGGACAAAAAGTAGTCTGATCTGTTCTATAGTTTAGTCCTCTGTAGGCTAAACCTGTGCTCGAGGTTTAATTCCCACCTCCAGCTGGAATTATTTCCTTTTTTTTCAGTGAGAACTGTATTCTGCACAGCTGCCCCCAGATTTCATGGGTGGTATGCAAAAAAGTCAGAGACTCTTTTGAGGTTTTTCTATCCTTATCAAAGTGCTATGTTAAAGGTAAACCCAGGCATCTCAAGAGCATTGGAGAGGCCAGAAGGTCTCCGTTGCTCTGTGTGGGGCTTTATTGTGTGGGGTTTTATTGGGATGGATGTGGACAGCACAGCCTGGAACACAAGTTGTTTGTTTTAATTTACAAAATAAAAATAAAACCATGTTTATTTGCATCAGTTGAGGGGTCTTTTTCTCACAGCTGCTTGAAGAGTGAGCTCTAGCTGCCAAGTAAAATAAAGTTTAATGTTACAACGTGCACTGGGAAGGGCAGAGCTGGTAATTACTCTGCAAGCAGCAAGACACTGGTAGGTGCAATATATAGAAATCCATGTGAAGCACAGAACTCGGCGGTGGCATGTGGTAGAGATGGGACTAAAGTGCAGGAAGGTGTAGCAAATGGCAGCTGCCTACAGCAAGTAACCCCCATGACTGGGTAGGTGCGGAAGCCATGTCCTCAGGGAGGCTCTTAGGAGCAGTTTGCTCTTGCTACGCGCAAGCTGCCAACTCGTGTCTGGCATTCCCGTTGTGGAAAGCTAGCTGGGAGGTGGCTAGAATCCCTGGTTTCCTTTCAGTCCTCTCTTGTCAAGCTTTGTGCTCTGGCGAACACTGGAAAACATGCTTGTTATGATGGGCGGTGGTTTGCTCCTAAAATTTGATGAGGAGAAAGCTCATCTTCCTCGGTCTGTTTTCTCCTTTTGCTGTGTGGACGTGGACAGTCTCTCCGAGCTCTGTGTAGACTCGGTGCTGGTGCCCACTCTTTGCCTGCGAGATGCCCACAAGGAGGACAGTTGTCAGATGGGGAGCTGTGTTGTTTTCAGCTCCGTTCGATGCCGATGAAGTGGTTTGCGGGGCAGTGGTGGCTGGTGTGGTCTCAGCTGTGTTTCATCTGACTCATCTGGAACAGTGGAACAAATGACCAGGATCTAAATATTGCTTTACTGTGGCTGAATCTGAAAGCCTGATATCAGTAAAACCAGCGTGGTGCTACGTACCATACCTATTTACAGACAGATTCCCTGCCTTTAGGGGATGAATGCAGGAAAAAGAGAGGAGGCTTAGAGAGGCTGGACTATTCAAGAGCTACATGCAGGGGGCAGACGTTCAATTCAGATCTTTTGATGCCTACCAGAAAGACTGCCTTACCTCTTGTTAATGACAAGGAAACATGGAGAAGTCTGACTGTTAGATAGCCCAGATCTCATGGAGACAGTGTCCTCTCAAACTGCAGGAGGGTCTCAGGCTGGTTATATTGACTGGACTGAATGAGAGAGGTTGTCTGCGGAGCAGAGGACAGTTACCACCTGCATCCTGTAGCCCACAAGGCCTGTTCTCTGTTGGTGCAGCCAGAAGCCTTCTGTTGCTAGCCCTCCAGCTCTCTATTGCTTTGGGACCAGAATTTAACAAGGCAGCTTACAATGGCTTTGACACCATTTGGGTAGATGAAGCTGGCTCTCAAAAAGCATCCACCCACTTGCTAAACAATGCCTCAGGCTCTGAACGCATTAAACTGTTGCTCTGCTGCCTACATGCAGCTTTCCAGGTGGAGTTCAGTTTTGATGTTATCCGTACCCCTTGATAGCTAGTGAGCTGGAGAACTCCGACTCCACCTCCCATCGCTCCTGTCTATGCTTTGTGTTACAATTCTGGGGAGCCTGCTTGTTGCAAAACCTTGCACAGACAAAGAACCTCCGGAAATGTCTCTGCCTTTTCTGTTGGTCAGTGAGTGAAGAACCAGGAGCAAAGCTTTAATCAAAACCAAAGGACCCTCTATGTATTTGTTGGAAAACTCTGGGCCCAGATAAGCACTCATCTCGCTGGGATGCTGAGATGGTGAATTCTTCCCCTCTTTTGTTTGGTGGTTTGGTGCTGGATTTGACTTATTGCAGAGACGTGAACCTTGAAACCTTGATTTTTAAGTTCAGTTTGATGCAATGCAAATTCCAGTTCTGATTCAGGCTTCTTTTTTTTAAAAAAAAACCAACATCCCAAACTAACCATCCTTCCAACAACTACTTGCTTTTTTAACCAGAAGTATACAATCTTCCTTGGAACTTTTCTTGAGCACCAGAAGGGCAAAGAGGTGGATATTGTGAGCGAGCACAGTTGGTGGCAAGCCTTGTGCTTTATTAGACTTTGCTAATGCAGATCAACGTGTATATGCATTGAAACTTATAATGGGCAAAGAACAAACAGCTGTCTGCCATACTGCCAGAGGTGGCTGGGAAATGGCCCAAACACAGAAAAGTT